>WBMW01004623.1:784351-879410 GCA_013396635.1 Penelope pileata | reverse complement strand
AAAAAAAAAAAAGTCCTAAGAGAGTACTAATTGGTAAAACTCTACAGAACTTATTTTTCGACTAAACAGCGTATTGGCGTTACTGGACAAATGTGAATCAGGATTTTTCTCCAAATAAATTTGATATAACCTTTCTCCTTTATGCAAGAAATCTATGAACCTCCCAATTTTTTCCTTCTCTTTAATAACAAAATGAGCTAAGAATTCTAAGCAAAAAAAAAAGAAAAAAGAGCCTTCATTTATATAAAGTAAAAGAATATATATTACTTCATAAAAGACAGTAACAGGAACTCTTTTCATTCCTTTTCTGTGATGAGGTTGTCTCTTGGAAATTTTAAGGATATATTTTATTAAAATCATTTCAGTACTTACATCTTATGTATTCCAGTTACATTTTAAAATATTTCATATCTTAGCAGCATTTTTTCAGTTCTGAACGACAATAGCGCTGAATGTTTTTAATGTCGGGGTTTCTTACATCTGGTTTATAGTTTAAAAAAAAAAAAAGGTGTGAACTGATTTGCACCGAATTCCCTCATAATATCAAGAGTTTATTGTAAAAAGGGTTTGTGGAAGTGAGGGGGAAGAACGTAAGAATTAAAAATAACGACAGAATTATTCTTGTAATCGCTCAGTATAGGATAAGCATAAAATGCTGCTATAATGTGAATGATAATCTGAAGGGGGAAGTAACAGCTGAAAGACAGAAAGAATTTCAATTAAAATATACTCAGCTTAACCGATTGTGCAGATAAAGCACACAGATACAGCAATGATGGACGCTGTATAAATGCCAGTGCAGATTCCCAGAGCACACCAAACGGTTTAATTAAAAATGAATTTCAATACAATTATTGTTTTAGCCTGACAACCAACTACAACAGAAAGTCATATTTCACAGCGCGAGCTCCCGACACATGAAGCCTGGCATTGTGCGGTGTTTATGAACCCTGGTTTTGTCTCAGACCTCATAATGGACAGTTGAAACACATAGCCATGACTCTCTCCTTGTATCGGTTCTTTGTTCTGGAATTTTATCTAAAGATATAATTAGGGGAAAGCGGTGGCATCAGCCGGAGCCCGGCTGTTGCATGAGGCTGAGCGTCTCAGCGCTTCGCTGAGGCTTCAGTGCCCTCTCGTGGCTCACACGACATGGGGACACGGGACAGATCCCACGCAGGGTGCCCGTGTTGTTCTGCTGGGGAACCTCTCCTGGCCATGCTGGAGAACCTCTCTGCTGGGGAACCTCTTCTGCTGGGGAACCTCTCCTGGCTCTGTGGCAATCCCTCATGGGTGCTGCCACCCATGGGTGTCCCCATGGATCCCTGTGCTGTGGGTCACACCTTGTCATCTGCCCAGGAGGATCCACAGAGTGTCACTGGTTTGTAGGATGCGATTGTGGTTGACCCCATTTCCAGGCCAGGTCTGGTCCATCTACTCCACACAGAGGCTCATGCTCCTGTCTCATCCCTGAGCAGCCAGCGATGCAGCAGCTGAGGGTACCGCCCTGCCCAGGGCTGGGGCTGCTGTCACAGCCAGGGGATGCAGTCTGTACACTGGCCACAGCAGTACTGAATCCCACATCTCACGTTCCAGGCAGCTGCTGAGGAACCATCCCACACACAGCACAGCCTACAACTTTCTTTTTGGAGATTGACTTCCCTTTACCCCAAAACCTGCTGCGCTGTACCCAGGTGTGGGGATACATGCTCTGGTACGGAAACCCACTGAATTCTAAGCCAGTTACTGATCTAAACCTGGTGAGGAGCCATGCTGTGACCATTGCATTCAGCTCACTTATGACACAAGTTGTATTGAAACACTTATCTCAAGAAGCATGAACCCATGTCTTCTGACTTTACTGCAGTTTTAGATTATGGTAAAACTCAAACCCACCACATTAATTACACATCTATTTCTCATCATGTTTTCTGTAGTGCCCATCACCATAAAACCTAGGATACGATATTTGGAAGTTAAATACATGGTGTGAAACTCAGATCTCTGTTTCAGCTAGGCAGGCTGTACAGCGTCGGCTCTGAGTGCAAGCTGTAAAAGTCTTGTCTGTGCAAAGTGTCTTATATAGCTTCCTGGCTTGCATGGTACAAATCAGGGGTTTAAGGCAGAGGAGGGTACATAAGTTGCCCAGCTGCGTATTACAGAGGAGATTGGTCCCTGCTGCAGCTCTGCTGAAGGTAGGAGAGCTGTATACAGGGATTTTTGTTCAGTGGTTTGCACAACTGCTTCGCGTTGTGCTGAGATAGAGACAGCAGGTGAGGAGCACTTGGTTGTTAGAAATGTGTTACTGAGAAGAGTGCCCCCTCCTTCCTCTCTGAAAGGAGCTGAGCTCACTGGTTACCCTACCAGCTATCAGGTAGGGAAGGGGGCAATCTGGGTCAGCACAGGCTTCATTTTCCCTCAGATGGAATCAGCAGAGTTTTCACTTCTTTGAAGAGGGTGGCATGGAGCAGGTGGGGACACAGGAGCAAGCAGACTGTCCTTCACACCAGACTGCTCCACTGCACCCAAAAGCAATGATCCTACATACAGAGCTGTCAATTCTGTATTTTGTAAATCATGAAACAGAGGGAGCCACCCTTCTGTGTATGCAGCAGGACACCTTCTTTTCAAACCTCGGTGTTTCAAATACCTTGTGCAGAGCCTGAGGTGGGTGTGGCTGGAGAGAGGAGCCAAGTGCCAAGAGGAGACATGGTCCTGGTACCAGGAGATGCCAAATGTCCATTTCAATAGTCCTTTCCAGGCCAACTGCAGGTCATGCTGCTCAGGTGCCAGGCACGTGCCCCATGGTGGGAACATGGGGGAATGCCATGCCCACAGCTCATTGCTGTGGCTGGACATACTCTGCTGGACTGTGCTGTGCACAGATTGAGCAGGCAAGAGAGCTTCTTTATTTGTTGAGATTGCGGAGAAGTCTGTGTTACCATGACCTTTTTTTTCTATGGCTCCTATTCTAGCAAGCTGTGCCTTGTTGCTAGCTGGCCTCTCCTTGAATGCAATTGTTATTTACAGAACCAGAGGTGAATGCTCAGAGATGTTTTTGGAAGTCAGCAGCAAAGGCCAGGTTAATGGTTACTCGTGTGCTAACACAGACTCTGACCCACACGCTGCTATCGTCTGCGTGGGATGGGCGGTGCAGAGCCTGCCTGGAGCAGCAATGTCTCCTCACCATGGCTCATCTCTCATTAGCAGCAGCCTCTACAGCAAGAGACACTTCTTTCAAAACTTAAA
This sequence comes from Penelope pileata, assembly GCA_013396635.1. NCBI lineage: Eukaryota > Metazoa > Chordata > Aves > Galliformes > Cracidae > Penelope > Penelope pileata. The sequence goes on along the minus strand of WBMW01004623.1, from coordinate 876,161 downwards.
AAGTGAGCGTGAATGCTTTTCAAAAGCCTGCTTGTTAGAAGACTAGAAACGAATGGCAGCCTGAGCTGGAGAGATATAGAAGACTTAAAATACATATATATGAATCATATATGCCAGCCTAAAAGCCAGCGTGTATAGAGACTGACCTTTCTGTTTCATCACTGCAGAGTACACAAACTGCACAATTTGATCCATGCCACAAGCACTTGTCCTCTCTCTGCCATCCATCCTGGTCACATGGCTGCAGCTGTGTGAGGCAGCTTCCCTCCCTCCCTGCTTCATTCCTTCTCCTCCAGCCAGCACAGCAGAGTAGCTGTCCAAGCTTCATCATTTCTTCACTGAAAAGATGGCCCGGTTTCTGTTCGTTTTGGTGCATGGATGAGTCTTGATCAGTCAGGTGGGAGCATGGGAAGCATGGGACTGCCTTGGGAGGACAGCTGAAACAGCCCCAGTATTACCATATGTCTTTCTTAGATGCAGAGCTTTAGTCGTCTGCATGCTTACCTGAAAAGGAGGAGATTCTGCCATTGGTGGAGGACAAAGATATTTCTGAGTGGAGAGACGAACTTAAAGGTCTACCTCTCAAAAAACGCATAAGAACAATGTGCTTCTAACTGGGCATAATAGGTGTTCAGGCACTCAGCTTTGAGTTCAGATTCAATGTCATGGTATTTTCAGTCTCATTTGAGGGTGCCTCTGCTCCTGTCAGAAGAATGTCGTCAAGATTAGTCACTTTTTTCCATTTTCTAGCCAAATTGCACAAAAAGTTTTTGTTCTCCAAGCTGAAGATCTTAATTTAGTTTGTCCTTGAGGTAGGTAATCTCCATCAGAAAACATGTGCCCTTCCCAAGTAGAAGCTCACCACTGCTCTATGTGGATTGCTGAAAACTGTGTGAGTTTGTGTGATTCTTTGTTGATTTCTGACAATTTGGTGTTTTGGATGATTCAGCTGCAAGAGAACACAGGCTGGGTAAACCTCTTACTGCTCTCTGCTGTAACTTTAAATGACATCTCCGCTCTTCCTTCCTGTGCTGCTCATTGGGATGGAGGTTAGGTGACCTGGCATCCTTTTATTCATTGAAGAAACCCCATAATATATGTACTTCTGTTCTGTGATTGCTGAGTGATTTAGTTTCGGCAAAATGTATCAGAGAAGCAGCCCTGAAGACAGGTGTCCTTCATTTACCTTCCTAGAAGGAGGCCTAAATCTTACTTCCTCCTGGCTATAAATTTGGCTGGGAGAACCAAATGAAACCAAATGTGCCTCTTGGGAACGATGGAGAATCACGTGTCGGTGGCTCACATCACCTCTGCTCCCGCTGCCAGCTGCAGCTCGTGGGCAGAGGGCTTGCTGGCTTCGGTGCCAAGTGGAAAGGTTGTTTAAAAGCAGTTAGCCACCCTTCTTATAGCAGCAACTGTCTCTTATTTAATTGTGAAACTTAACACCATCAGAAAATTCCTATTTATCCCTCTTGAGCTATTATGCAACTTCTCAGAAAGAAACCACATTCATCTCTGGGGAATAATAAGTCTTATTTATGGAGTAGCCCATGCATGAAATCCTCTGGGCAACTAACATAATATAGTCTGACTTAAAAAAAAAAAAAAATTCTGAAAAAACATCTCCATGGAGTCCAATAAATGCCAAGAGAGGTGAAATAATTTTTAATGTTTTTAGACCAAACGTGGTCAGCAGTGAAAGAGCGTCAAAGGGATTTTTAACAGACATTTTCTGGAGTCACGTTGCTGTCTTCCTCCAAACAGTTGGTAGCTATGTGGGATGATCAGAAAAAAAAGAGAGAATGTCATTGAAGAGGTGACTATGCCTTGACCCTCAGCTCACCAGATCACCCCTTCAGTCTCTAAGCAGCTTTCATCTAAAGCTACCAAAAAACCCTAATACGGGGGTGGCTTTCCTGAACACCAAGTGACATGAAACAGTTTCCATGCTGAGATTCTCATCCTTGCTTACTTTTTGAGGAGAATAAGAACAAAATCAGGATGCTGCTGAAAACCAGATGATAATTTATGCAGGTACAATATATCTCTTAATATCTTCCTTCCAACTACATTTCCTGTATGATGTAGCTTTTATTTTAATTATTGCATTCCAAATGACTTGCCTTTCAGTCAGCAAGACTGAAAGATCTTGAAAGACCCCAGAAGTAATTTATGAGCAATTATCTGATTTTCATTTTTAGCAAGTCTGTACTGTTCCGATTTCTGTCACCTTGGAATATTCTTCGCCACAGTCTAGATAATTTAACTAATAGGAGGGACACCCATTTTAAAAGGGGGCTTTCTAATGACAGGCCCTGCTGAGCCTGCTGACACTGGTGCAGGTCGTTAGAACTATTATGGTGATTCTCAGCATTTTCATTAATCTCTTCGGCATTCTCTGGGGTTTCTGAGCTGAAACTTGCCAGGCAAAGTCTTAGCAAAGTAAGAATTTTTCTTCTCTTTCCTTAGGGTCTTTTTTTTTCCTATTGTGAGAGTGTGTTAAATAAGGTAAAAGTAGTTCACAAAACTACAAATGAAGAAGATGATAACAGACTTATGGCACTTACAAAGAGCTCAATGCCTGTCTGCTGGGGTGATGAATTCCCTCTTCCCCATATTCCCACCTGAAAATCAGCGTCTTGCAGGGAAAGACGGTGTCATTTCTGGGTGCTGAGCTACCTCTCACTCAGGATTCACTGAGGGATGCTCTTCTGGCTCCATGGGAAGGTGGTAGCCACCAGCAGGTCCACTCAGAGAGTTCCCGTGGCCATGTCCTGGGACGTGTCCCGTGACACACTCTGACACCAGCTCCACTGGGTTCTTCAGCATCAAGGGAAGGCGTAGTGGCATGACACACAGCAGTGCAGGTTTACACAGCCAAGTGTCTGCCCACTTCCTCCTCTCTCCAAAGGTCAAGTGAAGGAAGTTGTCCAGCGGAACCGGTGATAGGTGCAGGAAGAGCCAGTGGAACTGAAGCTCTTAAATTCCTCAAGCCCAAGGTCTCTGAAGGGCTCCCCCATGGATACACAGCCCCACAGAGGCAGCAGGACCCAAACACCTCTTATCACCAGGCCCACACACAATGCCCACTGCTCTTGCAAGCAGAATTGGCCCCAGGAGCAGGCACCCTGGCAAAACTGACATTTCTTCATTCTGATCACCAACAGAAATCCCTGTTTGCATCCCCTTTTGTCTGGTTTACCTGTTGAGGCTGTTGGCACTTCAGAAGACAAGAAAATTCTGTGGTTTGTTTGTACAGCATTCACCACGAGAGGCCTCATTTTTGTGTGGATCATTGGGGTGCTACCACAATCCGAATCACAGATGTCAGATTTGTGTTTGTCTCCTCTTGTCTTTGATCTTTTCCACAATCCGGTTGCTGCTAGATTCAGCTAGCTTAGAAAGCAATATTTATTGCAGCTACACTTTTCCAGAAATATTAATTGTATACTTTTAATCAGGACTACTTTTTTTTTCTTTCTTCCTTTTTTTTTTTTTTTTTTTAAGCACGTATCTGGAAGCTAAAAGGAAGAAAAGGAAAATCATTTAGAAAGGCACAGGATGTGGGCATGTGCATATGTCCTAGCCCTCTGTAGTACAGTGTACAGAGCTGAGCACAAAAATGACTGCTGTTCTTGGCAAACATCAGAGTCTTTAGACATTTAAACATTCAGCATGCAGGGGAAGAAAAGGCATGGCAGCTACCAGTTAGCTGGGAGGTTTTGTTTTATTTCTCTCTCTGTTCCTCTTGTATGCACTTAGAGAAGATGGCTCAGAGAATTCAAACTTCCTTCCTTGCTTGTGGAAAAAAAAAAACAGCGATCATCCCTGCTTTGGGAACCCAACTTCTGTTCCCAACCAGGAAGTCACAGGTAGAGCAGATCAGTAGGTAAGAGAAACGCTTGCCTTGCCCCCACCCTGGCACATCAGAAGTGAAAGCCGGGTCACGTCTTTTCATGTGTTGCTCATAGCTTCTTTAAAATAGTGTGCACCAACGTGATGAACATTTTTCATGTATTATTAATGCATTTCTTTGTACCATGTTCCAAAAAAAGTTTTGATTTATTCCATACCTTAAACCCAATGTGACAAACTAGTGAGATGGCAGCAGGCTGTCTCTTTCTTTCTCCAAGATTTGAAAACTGAACTTAAAAGTCTGGAATTATACTCAGATGCATTCCACTCTTGTAATATTAACATTTTTTTTATTACCTGAACTATTTTCCCTGTCTCCCTTGACTCCCACAGCAGGGACTCTCACATTATTTCCTGCAGTGTTCCACCCCCACTTTCAGAGACCTGGATTTGAGGAGCTGCCCTACCGTTTATCAAAGCTTTTCCCTTGGTCATCAGAGAGAGTCTTGTCTGGTTTGGGCTCTATGAAATTGTCTGCTTCTACCTTTTTCCTTGCTTTTTCTTCCTTGTCTTTGTATTGAGTTATCTGTTCACAGCTGAGTAATCTCAGTAGAACTGCGGGGATGGAGATCTTCTTGCCTCGCGTCAAAGATACAGAACCTTTTTCAGCTGAGCCAGGGATTGGCATAACGGACAGGTATTTATAAGTGCACACACAAAGTAGGCATGAGGTGTCCGCTGTGGCAATTCCTGTGCAATATTGTATTGATCATATATACCTCTGACCTCTTTTTCTGCCCTCTAGCCGTACAGTTCACCTCCACCAAGACTAACTACTTCCAGCCTTCTTTGCTGCTCAGTGCTTCTCAATCAGCAACCTTCTTTCTGGGAAAACAAAATAAAACAAAACAAAAAAAAGGAAACAACAAAAACCACGCCAATCAGATAAAGAAAGCCTTTGTTTCATTCCTTCAAGCTGCGGAATTTTCTCCCAAAGCAGAGCTGTAAAATTCATAATAACCATTCTTAGATAAGCTAACATTTTTAAAGTTCAATGTATTATAAAACAGGTTAAACCATCACCATATTTATCCCCTATTTGGGAATTATTTGTCTGAGAAGAGAGAAAACACTCAATTTTAAGTCCAAAGTACACTATAAGATAATAGACTTTAAATTGTCAATGTTACATGCAGAAAAATCACAGCTCATTTTGCAGTGAAACCACCAATACCAGGTTTATAGACTGACTCTATCACCAGTAGGTATTTTAAGTGTACTGTCTTAATATGGAATGGGATGGCACTACTCTAAGCAAATGTTTTGGTTGGACTTGTTCAGGGGTTAAATTCTTTGTTCTATCGTGAACTATCATGTTCGTGCCTTTTTTCTCATGATGAAAGCCTCTATCGTGCCTGCTCTTTACTTCTTAAGCTCTTTAAAAACACTTCTGTGTGCAATCCTTTTTTGTAGCGCAGAGAGTTCATATATGTAGAAATTGTCAATTGTTTCTGATCTTGCCCATTTGTGTGATAGCCCTTTGAGCAGGAGCTCCTCAGAACAGAAATGAGTCTCCCCTTCCTGGGAGTCTGGAAATCATGTAGCCCAAATTAGCATCTACGATAAAGTTGCTGACACCAGTGTTGCAGAAAGTTATTATTTATTTATGTTCTCATGATTGGATAATGGAGTTCTCTCACCTGATGTTAAAAGAAATATTTTTCTACAGTAATATTATATATATGAGTACAGGTGATGAACTTCACAAATCAGTTCTATTAATATTGCCTTTTTTTCTCCAAATACTAAACAAAATAATACAAAATTCTGCTGCATTGTTATGTTGCAGCCCTTTCTGAGTGCATGCAGTTGTGGGGGACCGAATCACTTTCTGTGGCTTCTACAGTTGGCAACTGTGATCATAAAAACGTTAATATTTGCATGAGATCCTGAGCTTTTCACAGAAAGAAAATTTTCAATGCTAAAGTCAGTGTCAGGAAACAAGAGCAACACTTGACAATCTGCTAATCAGGCAGTGAAAACAAAAGCCATACGATCTACGCACCAAACCAAGGCTTACCATCCCAGCTTAAACCACCCTTACCGTAAGGTTTTATAAGACTGTTTTGATAATGGTTACAGAACTCAAAGACTGTTAGGTATTAATGCACATTTTGTAAACAGAAAAAGTGGGCAAATCTATAGAATAAATTGAACATAATTTTTCCCCACTCCTTTTGCCTGCCAGCGCAGCTATGCCCATACTGTGCTGAAAAAAGGCTTTTCACAGATTTGTGATCTTAACTGTTGAATCTATATTTATGAGTTTCCGTGATGTTTCTGTAATAATAGGATTATTAATGTCTCTTTTACTTAGTATGAAGCACTAAAGCAATCAATGCATAAAACTCATCCGCCTGTAACAGTAGCAGATTCATTAGCAGGGACTGCTGTAAAGAGTGTGGTGAACATTGCAGAATACGCATTTGTTTTCAACTGCCATTCAATATTCTGTGCAAATCCAGCATGGGAAAAGGAATGGAACTTACAAACTTCTCATAAACAATCAATCCTTCCCAGAATGGTGTCATTCATGCACTTTACACCTTTTCTGTCTAGTCCTGCACTCTAAGATGCTGGTAAAAATATGAGTAGTGCAAGCTGTAAGGCAGACCCAGAGATGAGCAGTATTTTGTCTAGTTCCCGTTTCCACAGTTCATTCATGAAAGCTTCACATTGAGCTCCTTCGGAAGTCATCTTTGACAGACCTTGTTTGTATTGAATTCTTCTCTGTCCTGTGAGTTTCCTTTCATTCAGGTGAGAGTAGGACAGATGGGGACCTGAGTCTGGTGGGGACTGGATGGCCACCTGTGGTCTCACTATGGACATAAGGTCAGAGAGGCTGGCTTCAGTACTGCCATCAAATCTCATCACCATGATGATGACACAATGCTGAACACATTGTTTTTACTAGGACAGTGTGTGAACATATTCAGTTTTTAAACGTTATGTAATCAGATTGGAAACCTTCTTGCTGAACTGAAGAGCTTGCAACAGCACATGAAAGTGACAGCTAGGTAAAATGCCATCATTAAGAACATTTCCATAGTGTCTATGGCTGTCTGTCAACAGGCAGACATGCTGAAGCAATGCACATGGTATTTTCAAATTAATACAAAATGTGTATGAGTGGCCTTTGTAAGTTTACTGTGTTTTCAGGGAAAGCTCAAACGAGGATCTGACCTGAATTTGGAATTGAGTGGTCCTCCCAGTTAAGTAAAAGCTCATTTTTCGTGACAGGAATCCATTTATTAGATGAACCAAAAACCCCATAAGCAGACAGTTTTAGGATTTCAAAGTGCCTTCATACAGGTTCTGGGAAACAACTTGCAAAACATGCAGGAATTTATACAGAGATGTTTAATAAATCAAAGCGACACTTACAACAATGAACATCACTCAGTTTAGGTGATTAGTTCTTTACAGTCATTAGGATTGGAGACCAGAGCGTGTGGACTAGTCTCTTTTTATAGATGATTGATGGGATGAGAGAGATCAGAAACAATATTGTAGACAACAGATGAACAGAGAATATTAAAAAAGCAATGGGGGGAGGATTGAAGCCCCGCTGAAAGATTAAAGAATAGAAAGAAGTACAAATGAGCAAATCAATTATTGTGTGAAGATTTCTAGTATGTTGTTTAATTCATATTGGCCTGTTCTATATTTAGTTTCCTCACAGTTTCTTTTTTTATTGATGTTTCTTTTAGTTCCCTCTCTGGAATCTGATTCTAAGATGCATCATTGAATGATCCTTTGAGGGGAAATGTTACAAAATGAGGCCCAATCTAGCAAACATCTTCTGACATGAGCCGTCTTCCCTTAACTAAGCAAAATTCAATGACACCGTTTCCGAGTATGGAAATCGCTCAAAGAAGAAAAAAGTTTGCAAGTGTGGGCCACAGAGTGTGCATCTGCTTGGGGAGAAAAGGGCAGGGGCAAGGGAAGTGCTAACTTCAGACTTGCTTTTTCCTCCTGCTGAAATTGATGTGCCCTGTGGGATACTTTAGCACTGAGGTGACGGGGCAGGTTGAAGGATGGTCACGGAGACATGCAGGGGAAAGTGGAATGTGAGAAGGTTACGAGTGTGAGGATTAGGCTGGGAATATGTCAGGGAATGGGTGTCAGTGGGTAAAAACCTTTGTCTTATGGAAGGACCACAGGAAGGGAAAAAGAACAGAAGTGGAAATAAATATCCCTTTAAAAATTAGTGTGCTGTAAGCACAGACCACAGGCTCTAAAATAACGGGACCGTGCTCCTGTGCTCACCTCAGAATGTCATTGCAGAGCTGAGTCCAGACTGCACAGGAATCAGTTCTCCTTTGGAGCACATTTGAGTTAACTTTAACATAAATTATTCAGTTTTGCAGTGGCTCGGGATGGTTATAATGTCACTGCAATTACCTTTAATGTAAATGGTGATGCATGCTGCCACCTATACCAGCACCTCAACATTCAGAATTTGCAGTGAAAATATAGAGGCCTGTCTAAAAATACTGTATGCAAAGTGCTGCACAAAAAATCAACTTTTTCACAGAAAGTTCTTTTTAACAACAACAAAAAAGATTCACCAATAATAGCCTGTTTGTGAGAGCTAAGAGTGGTGACATTTAGCTCTGCTCTGCAGGAGATTATGATGCATCACGAGAAAACTGCCAACCAGGAGGCCCCTGTTACCAAGAAAATCACGGGAGGAGGAACTTAACTGCTGCTGCCATGATCCACTGTGACGGTCAGTTCATACCAAAGCTTTCCAATCTTAAAAATGTTTCATTTTGTTTAGGACCCTGAAGCAGGAAGACCACACTGTCATTCCAGTGGCTTAAGCATCTCGCTGCCATCACTGTTGCTGACCTGGCTCTGGGTACCCACCATCTCTGGGACATTACAGCCTAAGAGATGACTGGCTTGTCTGCAGGGGGGAATGGAAAAGGGAACAAACAGGTCTGGCAGCAGCTAAATCAAACAAATACTGGTTAAAGAGGACCTGAGAGAAGCAGGCAAATAGTGCTGAAAGCAGGAACTGTGGTTGGGATTTCCAAAGGAAGGAAGGGGGGGAATTCAGTGAGAGTGGGACAGGAAATCCCTTAGGACCTGCACACACTTCCAGTGACTAATTTACAATCTATTAGTCCTGCAGTTATCGACCTGGAGCTCACATTTAGCATTGCTACTCAAGAGACAGTTTTCTTATGCCTGACAGTCTTATAAAAACCATGATCAATTTTATTTGTGGTTGCCATTGCTACATGGTGAAAAGTGCAAACAGTGCTGTGCTGCTTCGGTTTGAGAGAACGTTGGTTTTTTTTAAAGAAAAAAGTCATGCTTGGCTTCAACTATGTAAAAAACAATCTTGAATTGTGTATCAGTGTCCATAGAAAAATTGCTTTTCATAAAGAAATCCAGGGATAAAATACTGATCTGGGATGATGGATCGAAAAGAGGAATTGCAGCCTGGGGAAGCTGGGATTGAAAATAAATCAACATCCAACCAAATTGGCCCTGCTTATCATGCTAGGCAGCCAAGTCAAACATGAAGCCAAGATAAACATGACATAAGTACTAGGATTGCTAGGTATTTCATCACCTCCATGAGGTATGAGGAGCAAGGAGATAAGGCAGGGGCAGCAACTGGGTGCTTCTTCAGCTGTGCATCCTTAGATTGCTGCTCACATGGCTCTTTCTCGTGTAGTATCAAACAGTAGTTAAAGTTGAAAAAAAGTTGTATATTCGTATTCAGAACTCTGCACAAGGAAATGTAAACATCTCAGAAGAGTAACGTAGGCATATGATTCTTACTCAAGTAAGATTGGTTGGCTCTATTAGAACTGCATAGCAGTACTCACAGCAGCTGTGCATAGTTGCACCTGAAATGATCTGTCCTTGTTATTTTATTTATAATTTAGACAATTAATTACATAGTATACTATATATTCTGACAAAGAGTTCCCAGATATTTAGGATAGGTATTATTCCATGGCCTCCTGTTGGATTCCCCTCCTGGAAAAGGATGATATCCCACTGTCCCACGGAGCAACACCTGACTCCTATTCAAAGTAGCAGCACTGCAATGAATAGAGAAGAAAAAAAATGTCAAAATTTACAGTAATTTTAAGGCATGTGCTTTGGAGTCACTTTATTTTTTTTAAGAAATCCAAGTGTTGCTTAGTTTATGCTTGCTTCTAAATGCATGCAAAATAGCATGGAGTTCAGCCTTCATTATGGCTTTGCTTCTTCAGAAAAAGCAGCTGCCATAATGTTCATTATATTTAGCTTGCTGGGGGATTGTAAAAATAAATTAGTAGTGCAGTTTGTGTCATTAACACTGCAGCAAGAGGAGAAAAGACATGGGTGCTGTCTGAAGGGGCACCAAGACCCATGCCAGAGCTTGCAGCACTGCATGTCCTGACAGCTTAGCACTCAGGCAGATTGATGCCTTTCTCAGAGCTCAGACAGGAGACATTGAATCTCTGGAGGTCCATGCACCTGTCTAACCCCAGTTTGTCGCTTGGCCTTCCCGTGCAGCTCAGGGCTGAGGACTCAGCAGTTGTGCCCTGCCTGCAGGTGGTCCACCGTGCTGCAAGAACCACACTTAAGGAAGGTGGCAGAGGTTCTCCCATCAGTTGACTTGCCTGCACTTGCCTGCTGGTGTTGGAGATGTTCTGGAGGCACCTGGCTCTGACCTGCTCTGTGCATGCTGCTGCCCAGTGCCCTACAAGCCTTTACATCAGTGGAGCCTGTGAAGGCAGCGCAAAGAAATTATATTAGCTCTACCTTTCCAAAGTAAAAATATCTGTTTTAGGATAGTTGAGCAGAATTTGGCCCTTGGGATTCATAGCCTACGCAGGTTAAAGTGAGAGCTGTGCACATTAAATGGAGACTTTGAGGTAGGCCATCGCATCTTTCCTAAAATGATGTTACCCTACGGTCACATTTTGTTTGTTTTTAATACTCTATAAATTTACTGCAGGAGCTTTGATGCATGTTTTTCAGCTTGAAAGCAAAACTGCCTTTCTTCATCCACTGCTTTACAGCTTTAATGCTTTTAGCAGGCAGCTTCAAGACACAAAAGTGAGCTCACTGAGCAGTGTAGCTAACAAGAACATCCAGAGCTGTTATAGGAAAGATTTAAAAGAACACCCAAGAGGCAGGAAGGGACAGAAACCTCATGGCTGGGGCAAACGCCCATCCTGGGCTGGGGACAGGAATAAGGTCCTCTGTGACAGGTTGCTCTTCAAGGTCTCGTTGGTGTTTATGTGCTTCCACATGAAAAGCCTGGTACCAAAGCAGTATCAGAGAGGTTGCTGGGCACAGTGTGTGCCACTGGAGCTGAATTGGCTCCTTTCCTAATTAGCCAAGCTCTGCCTTGCTCTATCTATTTGCATAAAAGCCTTTGAAGAATTACTTCTGGGTTATAGCAGCAGGGACAAGGGAAGAGTTCTTGCACATCCAACAGAACTTTCTGCTGCCTGCATTTATTCTGGTTTTTGTTTGTTTGTTTGTCTTTAAATTTTTACAGTGCTTTTGATCTGAGCCCAAGAATTGAAACCATTGCTGGGAATTTGCTGCTAGAGAGAATTATGAAACAAAATGCAACTGCAACACTTTAAATGTTGATTTAAGTGGTGTCTAGACCTCATGCTGGCTTTCTGCACCAAGCTGAATTTCACAAAGAGAATGCCCCTCCTCCCCTTGCCAGAGTTGATATTAAAAGTCAATTCCCAGTACTCTTGCTCCACTCTGGTCCTTCTGTATAAAGAGGAATAATAGGGCTTCTGCTTTCTGATTTTTATTTGCAGTTTGAAAAAGGCTTGTGTTTAATAGAAGTGGAGGGAGCACTAAAAAGGAAGCACAAGCAGGTATAAGGATTTTGAGTTATTAGGTTCATTAAAGAAAGCCACAAAATGGTAGCAGTGGGAAAGGCCAAAGTCAAAGTACGGAACTATGCATATTCCACAACATTGCTGCTGGGTCTGAAAAAAGATTTCCTTACCCTCCTAGGGCTCCTGTGGGCACTGCTGGTGCCTGATGCAGGCAAGTATTTCTAATAATCACTGTTTTTATTGAAGTTGATTATTAGATATTGTTGTTTTTCCTTTACCTTAGGAATTTTTTATAGCACAACATGTTGTTCATTCATGCTCTTCTGCTTGATGTTGGAGGATGAAAAACATCATCCAGGATGGGTTTGAAATGCTTTCCAAAATCAGAATTTGAGAGTTGTGGGAGGTGGCAGAAAAATGTCCAGTGGAAATACATTCTCAGTGGAAATTCTTATTTTACTGGGGGAAAAAGAAAATGAACAAAGTAATGCAGTCAGGATTCCTATGGCTCTCATGTCCCTGAACCTCTAGGCAGGGGTGAGGGGAGCAAAATCCTTCCCACTGCAAGCGCAGAGCAAGTCTGAGACCGCCTTATGAGACTGAATGTGTACAAGTCTATGGGGCCAGACAGAATGCATCCCAGGGTCCTGAAGGAGCTGGCTGATGTGGCTGCCAGGCCATTCTCCATCATATTTGAAAAGTCGTGGCTGTCAGGTGAAGTCCCTGGTGACTGGAAAAATAAAAATATCCCTCCGATTTTGAAGAAAGTGAGAAAGGAAAGCCTGGGGAACTACAGTCCAATGAACATCATGTCTGTGCCTGGGAAGATCATGGAACAGATCCTCCTGGAAGACATGTTAAGGCACATGAGGAATGAGCAGGTGAACTGAGACAGCGAGCACGGCTTTACCAAGGGCAGATCGTGCCTGACTAATCTGGTGGCCTTCTAAACTGGAGTGATGGCATTGGTTGGCAAAGGGAGGGCAACTGATGTTGTCTACCTGGACTTGTGCAACGCTTTTGACATAGTCCCATACTGTATCTTTATCTCTAAATTGGATAGATTTGAAGGGTGGACTGTTTGGTGGATAAAGAGTTGTTTGAGTGGTCACTACCAGAGGGTTGTTGTCAACGGCTCTATGTCCAGGTGAAGTTCAGTCATGAGTGGTGTTCCCTAGGGGTCCGTCCAAGGCTCAGAAGGCCAACAGTATCCTGGGCTGCATCAAAAAAGGGGTGGCCAGCAGGGTGAGGGAGGTGATTGTCTCTCTCTATTCTGCTTGTGTGATAGGAAAGGTGGAATGGCTTTAAGCTAGGAGAGGGGAAATTTATGTTAGATGTTAGGAGGAAATTGTTTACTCAGAGAGTGGTGAGGCACTGCAACAGGTTGCCCAATGAAGTTGTGGATGCCCCATCCCTGAAGGCATTCACTGTCAGGTTGAATGGGGCCTTGGGAAGCCTGACTCAGTGGTTGGCAACTCTGTCCACAGCATGGTGTTGAAACTAGATGATCATTCAGGTCCTTTCCTACCTAAGCCGTTCTATGATTCTATGTTTCTTCAGTTATTTTGGCAACAAAATTACCCAGTCATTATAGTGTACCATACTTGGTAGTAATTCCAAATAAACCACTGGGAGTACAGTCCTTTAGCTTGAAACTTGAAAGCATCTTTGGAGCCATTTTGATTCTTAAAAGTTGTTAGCCCACATATTCCAACTTGCTTTCCTTGTCCGTGAAGTCATGGCCAACCTTTTCAGGGTGTGATACCTGCATAAAGCATGTTACTGTGCATAGTAAAAGACTTCAAAGGCAGTGAAGGGCTTGGGTCCAGCTGTTCTTTTTCTTGGAGTGGACCCTTTCCCTACATCTCCAAATTAATCTTAGTGATGCTGGCTTGCTCATCAGACATGAAATGCTTCTCTGTGACAATCTAGGTGGCTTCAAACACAACACAAGGAGAACAATGTAGAGAGGAACTAACCAATCCTTTAAAACTGAAAATGAATAGATGAAAATAACTGCTAAAAGTACTAGAAGAGAACAGTGGCGGACTGGAGGGTTTCTGTGCATTCATCTGCACTACTTGATCAAAGTGTTTACTCAGTATTCCTTTGCTTCCCACTTGAAGTATGTGGGTGGTAACATCTTTTCCACTATGTGTTGCCTATTTAGACAACTAACTCCTCTGGCTAAGTATTTTTTCCTATATTAATGAACAGCTCCAGGCACAAGAGGTGCCTTTTCTTGTCTCTGTCGTCTAGTATAAAAGTAGGAAAAGAGGAAGGAGTTTCACTTCTTCAAACTTCAGTCCATCTTCTGAAATCAGTTGAAGTTGTAGGCAGGTTTGCCTTTCCATGGGGTCTGGCACAAGGACCCCTTTGCCAGACAGTGACAGAATGAATCAGAACTTCTGCAGTGGGCAAAATTCTCCTGGGAACAAAAAGCCAATGGCATCCCTGTCACTTGTGTCTTACCCTGAAGGTTTATGTGGCACAAAAAGATAGGAGCAGGCATTGTGCTAGTCCCCTGCACATGGATAGATTTCACCCAGCAGTGTGAGAAGGTCAATTAAGTGTTAAACAGCACCCAGGATAACAAGTTAAGATTGCTAGGTGCCATGTAACGTTTTTTACATGTCATAAGCTGTGCACAAGGGCATATCTAAATAAAATGCATAGGAAATAGCATCACGTAAATATGATCTACATTTTTTCTTGATCAAAGAGGCTGAGGAAAAAAAATAATTAAAAAGTAAAAGCCTTATGCAATGAGATTTAAAAGAAAACTTTGGAGGCTGACAAGACGCATCTGGCACAACTTCAAAGTCCATCAAAGTACATAGAATCAATGTTTGTCAATAGCAGTTTTGCATCCTTTAATTTATCTTTCATGGATATAAAGCATGATGTTATTAGGATCCAGTCCATACCTTAATTCTGTTTGAGATTTGATGAATCAGGGCTCTATTAAAATTCAGTGCAAATCAGCTTACTCAAGGACACATTACATAAAGTTGTGCATTATCTAACTCCTTTCATCTTGCTGTCTTTCCAACTAGTTAAAGAATCTGGTATCTCTTAAACCTGTACATGTGGTCACCAACATACTACATCTCAAACGTGTTTTGCTTGTAGGAACCTGCCCAAATTATGCACGAGGCCTAAATATCATACTTTTTATTTTTTGATGTATGAAAACTACTTTATGATGCTCAGGCTCCAAAATGAGGAATTAGCAGAATGTTCCCTGGCATCCAAATAAAGACTGAGGCCCTTGTGATTTCATTGTTTTCCTCCTCAGTTTTCAACATGTAGATGTCCTCTACCCATCAGTTTCTATCACCCTTGTTCTTCTTCCCTCTTGGGCTCTAAAGTATTTGGGAGAAAAAGTATGTTTTTTCACCTGTCCTCATAACATGTGCACAAACAAGATCTGATCAGTAGAGCTTCATTGGCATTTCTGTAATAGAAGGTTTTGTTCTTGTGTTGTGATTCTTTCAGATGTCACCGTTGTTGTAAATGCTTCAGTATTCACCTAGAGACTGGGGATTACTCAAGAATTTCATTTTTTACTAAAAAATAGATCATGAGTTCTCACATCCATGGAAAAATGCTTCAGAACATGAGCCTTGATGTTTGAAACCTAGAAAATAATAATTAAGAGAACACACTTTAATGTTTTTAAAAATCTTATATTTTATAATGAGATCTCACAATTTTTTTCAAGTGGAGGGGAGAGAAATCTGATATGCCTATTTAGAATAAGAGAAAGAAAGTTTTTCCAATACAAGAAAATATACTTAGTTTTTTTGTTAATTTATGCTGCTTCCAGCTTTGATACTTACCAGTTTGGAATATTTACCAGCAGATAATGTGGTGGTTATCTGGACAGAACACATTTATTTGATCAGGGCAATCTGTTGAACATTAAACAATATTTGAAGTTAATTATTTGCACTGAGTTAGCTCATCCTCGAACGATCGTGTCTTGTCTGAAAAAACATGCACAACAAGAAAAAGCAAATTTCAGTTCAGATAGAGCAGCATAAGGATGGTTAACGGTGCTCTGTCCCTTCAGGTTCTTCCACTGATCCTTTCCCTAGGAAACGTATATCTGTGTGTGAGTATGTCTTTGTATCACTTTTCTTGCTGCATGCCAGGCCTGTTACTGTCTGAGCTCTTCCTGGACAGCCGGAGTGGGTGAAGAGTGGGTATCTCCTGCCCGCCTTCTCCCTGGGATGGTACAGGGCACAGGGGTGGTACTGAGCTGAACTGTTGTCTTTCCAAGAACTGCGATCAAGTAGATTTTCTTTTGAAAGAGTTCCAGGTTCCTTCAAATCCCCGCTTTCTTAATGCCAATTCCTATGCATGGTGATTTCACATTTACTGAAATCAATTTCAAAATTTTTGATGTTTACTTGTTTAAATTGAGTCCTTTGGGAGAGATGTATAGTGAGGGGCTTTAGTAGATGACGGATCTTTTTGAACAGCTTGATGACTTTACAAGAAGTGATTTTCCCAGCACAACAGGGTTTTTATTAATTAGTGTATCATTGGGACTATTCATCCACTGGCAGCAGTGGATGTGGCATTCTTGATCCACCAACATGTGACAATTCTAGAATAGTTCAGCGTCTGCCCTCAGACCTTGTGGGAGCCCAGCGTGATGTAAATCCACCCACAATGAATTGGTGCATTAAACCACACTCAATGAGGCAGGTATAGTTGCAGTCTTAGTGTGAAGTCTTGTGCAGATTTTCCTAACTAGTTCTAAGTGTTGGATTGATTCACTTGCTTTGACAATCCTTATCTGACTTTGTTCTACAAATCACTGTGGAAAATGCAGTGCATGTCTCCCCCAGCCCTGAAAATTCATTAACACTGCTAAAATGCAAAAGCAATTCTGCTGTCACTGAAAAGCAGCACGACAGAATATTCAGCAGGCTAGTTTTTAATAAAACATATTTTTTCTTCATAATTAATATAACAAGGTTTTCTGGCTTAGCACTTGGCATGGATCCCAGAAAAAAAAAAAAAAAAGAGGGAATGAGTTGCTGTGACGTGACCACTGCATGACAAACATGTTATGAGAGGGCATTTTGCCTTAATGATTTTTTCCAAAGAAGTTATGCTGAAATAGTCTGAATGAAAAAATAACAGACTTTGCACACTGACAAAACTGCGGATCGCCCACCAAATTCCTATCTTCATCCTTCTTTCCCATAACTGTCTTCATCATTCTCATTTTTACTCAAGTCTAGTTTGAGGAGTTTTAGCAAGTAACACTCCTCTTAATAAACATTATTGGTGTAATACAGTAGAAGTCAAACAGACATTTACACTGTAGCTCGTATTGAGTCAGTTAAAAGAGGACAGAAAAGGGCTGGGCCATTTATGGATCCAGAGGATTTGGAGGAGACCTTATAGGCAATGATTTCCATTCATACTTTCATATCCTCAGGAAAAACTGATTTCACCTGCATGAATCCAAAGTGTTTCTATAAAGGGCATGAAAATGAATCATGGATGCAAGAGCAAAATCTTTTCCTTTGTTTTAGCATATATGATGTGACTGTACAAAATGCCTTCAGATGTAACAGGTCTTCCCAGATTTTTGTTTTGTTTTGGGATTTTTGTTCGTTTGTTTTGCTTTTAATTGCAGTAAGTCTTCATGGATACACACATGAGCATTGTATGAACAGGGACTTTTTAGAGAAATCAATATGCTTCCGCTCAATAAGATTCTGTGGTAGAAATGTTCCTGGCATAAAGCGCTGTGTTTTTAAGTATTCCTTACTTTTTGCCAAAAAGAAGTTCAAAGAGCTCTGCTGAAACAGGTTATGTCAACATCTAGACACAGCAATTCAACTGAGCAACCTGCCTTACCTAGGTTGGTATTGAAACTTTTCTGAAATACACGTAGATTTAGATGGTATGCTTAAATGTCAGGCTGGGTTTGTCTAGAAGTATCATTAAAAATGAGACCGAGCTGGATCTCACACACACCAGTGCTGGAGCTGCTAATGCTCTGGGCTCCTGGTTAGTGAAGCTCTATACATTTGTAAATCAACAGATGTTCAGATCAGTCTTTTCCCACCTATTAGTGTTCCCTCCAAACTCAACACTACTGACAGCAGAGAGGGAGGAGTGCAGGAGTCAGAGCAGCAATAGTGGTTCTTCACTGAATATTTTGGATCTTTCATCCAACATTCATGCCTGCTTAGTTGTGATGGAGAGGGTTTTGAAGTTCCCAGCCATGTCCAGTCTGGTAGTCAAGTGTACTTAGTAGCGGAATGGGAAAGAACAAAGTATTGCATGAAGATCAAACAATTGCAAAGAAAACCTGGCAATCCTGCTCACAGCAGGGAGTTGGAACTGGATGATCGTTAAGATCCCTTCCAACCCAAGCCTTTCTATGATTCTGTGATTCTATGAAAACTTACCATTGATCCCTATCTCCTAGCTGGCCCACAGCACGTGTGAAGCTGTTACCAGCAGCACGGCTCTTTCCATGCTGTGAGTGCTTGGAAAACCATATTTTAGGGTGAAAAGACCCAAAGTGTCTCTCTGATACGTTCTTATGGTCGTTTTTCCACCCACCCATGGATCCACCCCTGTTGTGAACTCCTATTTCTGCTCTTCTCACCCTCTCTCTAGCACTGCACCTCTCCTCCCAGGGCTCTCTGTTCTGCTGCACTACCAGCTCATAGAATCACAGAATCCTTAGAGTTGGAAGGGACCTTTAAAGTCATCTAGTCCAACTCCCCTGCAATGAATAAGGACACCTACAGCTAGATCAGGTTGCTCAGAGCCTGGGCCAGCTTGACCTTGAATGTCTCCAGGGATGGGGCTTCCACCACTTCACTAGGCAACCTGTTCCAGGGCTTCACCACACTTATTGTAAAAAACTTTTTCCTTATATCCAGTCTAAATCTCCTGACTTTTAGTTTGAAACTATTTTCTCTTGTTCTATCACAACAGATCCTGCTAAAGAGTCTGTACCCTTCTTTCTTGTAGCCCCCCTTTAGATGCTGAAAGAATCACTGCAGAGAGGAGTGAGGGCTGCCAAACCCCTCTCAATTCGCACCCCATCAGGTGCAATGCCCTTCTGCAGTGCTGCCTCAATGTGCCTGATGCAGCAGGAAGGCAAGGAAGCCCCGGGAGTGCCCCCAGCTAATTGCGCTCCGGGAGGGACATGCATCTCCCTGGCCCCCCAAGGCAATCAGCTTATGCCCTGCAGCGTGCGAGTTGATATCCCCTGTAACTAAAGGGACTTAATGACTCTGCATAAGCTTTAAGTCTAGCAGCATAACCTGCTATCGCAGCACCGGTTGCCAGAGCGTTTGATAACGCAGTGCATTTGTCAGTGCAGCAGGGACGGTTCACACAGCCTCCTTGGGATAGGTTTCATGCCTTCCCCGTGCTCTGGCATCCCAGGCTGGCCCCGTTTTCCACTGGGGAGCACACTCATACCTCACCCACCAGTGAGCAGCTTTAAAAACAGCCAGCTGCTGGCAGGCCATCTCCCACAGTGCAAAGATTAACCTGGAAACTTTGATCTCTTGGAAGGCAGGAGCAGGCCGTGGCCATGCAGGGAGACAGGCTGGCTCCTGCAGCACCTGCGAGAGCTGTGTTGCTGCTTTTTCCTGAATCCCCATGGGTTTTGCATCAGGTACTACTGAATAACCAGTAAAATAGAGATGTTGTATGTAAACTTCTCTGGGTGTCCTGAGACCAGTTAATAAGGAACGTGCTGCATACTCAGGGGCAAATGTCACAGTTCAGCATGAAGACAGGAGATGGCTTGTTATCAGAGAGGTGGAAAGCTTGGAGGTTTTGGTGGAATCCTTTAAGGGAATGGTTTCCCAGGCTAAAAATACAACATGTGTTGCATGTGTGCTCCAGATGATAACATGCCCTGCTTTCATTATACTGCAGCCATCGCCTTGGCTGAGTAATATAATGTCATTGCTGGAAAAGCCACTTTCCCTTGAAGTTCAAAGACTGTCACTATCCAAGATGGTTGCGGGCAAAAATCTGGCCGATCGTAGGAGCATCAGAACCGTCAATTCCCTCCTCCTTTGGCGAGGAGCCCAGACAAAGGTTCCCACTGAGAGCTGTCAGCAGGATCAAGGGGTTCACGAGGAAAGGCAGTAGTTGTGCCTGCCCTTGTGGCTCCTTCGTGCTGGATGTCAGCCGTGGATGGAAGCTGATCAAATAGCCATCCTCGCTCTCCAGCACAGCCCCGTGCCACCGCCTCTTTGGCTGCAGGGCTGTGGCTGTGCAGAGGAAAGGGCGAGCTTCGTTTGCTGCCATAGAGGCCGCTTTGCAGCAAGTTGCAGGAGAATTGCTACCATTAGTTCAATTAAGCAAGCAGGCCAATTCATACCAATGCAGCTGAATTTCTGAACTCCTGTAGTGCTTTATTGTGAATTACATGCATGTGGAGGGGCAGTTCTCGTCCCTCTGCTGTTCTGCTGCTCCAGCTCGAATAGCTACAGTATGTTCTCTGGAATTACTTCTGGTTTGCACACATGTAAATCCACAGCCTAACCCTGCGTCGTCGCCTTTGTGCTGCCTGTTTCTACACCTGCTTTTTTGTTTTAATTATTCATTTTGATTTTAATAAGGGGTAGCAAATGTACCCAAGACACAATCAACAGTTCAACTGTAGAATGCCCTTGGCAACTGTAAATAATTTCCCTCGAATTTAGGGTCAAATCTTCCTGGCTTTATTCAGAAGGAATTGCCAGAGATTAACTGGACATTTTTGTCTGAGACCTGTGGAGTTCTGACCTGAGATATAAGAAAGCTCCTGGTTCTGGCACTGCTGCTTGAAATCCATTATATTTCACTAGTCTTTCTTGAGGAGTTGAAATGGAAAAATGGAGAGTATCATACCTCTGCAGTGTTGAACCTTTGTACAAAGCCTAATTAGAAAAGTTTCTTTGGTTCTTTACAAAAGCATTAACAAAGTGTTAATCCTTATGATGATGGCAACAACAAAGGTCAGATGAAATGAGGTTTTTTGAATTTCAGCTGTTTTTCCACCCTTTATTTTAGGAACCCAATAAATGTAATCGACTCTGCACTGCATACCGGTACCCACATAAAATGTCTCTCCTGGATTTTTTTTTTTTATTATTTTTTTGCAGGGCGTCTTTTTTATGAGCCTAAAGTCTTAAAATTTAAAATTGCTCTCCACAAATTCTCCCCACTTCATTCCCCCATCCCTGCGGACCTACTGTGAGCAGGATCCAGCGATTTTATTCCCTCTTGAGAAAACGCACAAAGTATCAGTGCCGGGCTGCAGAAAGGAGTCTGTTTGGTGAAACAAGCCCCACAGCCTCTTTTCTTCTCTCCCCCCCTTCTCCTCCTTTTGTTTGCATCTTGCTCCTGGCTGGGCGCAGTATTGCACCTCGTCGGAAGGACAAGATCCTCCTCTGCTGGCCATGAGCAATACGGCACAGCGGCGAGGGACTGCCACGCTGCTGCACTGCCCCCCAGGCCTCCATCCTGTGTCCCCCCCGACATCCCTTCCTGCATTCCCTCCCATATCCCGTGTTCCCTATTGCACATCCCGCATGCCACATCCCACCTCCCTCACTCCATGTCCCCCATCCCACCTTCCTCATACCACATCCCACCTCCCACGTTCCCTGTCTCATGCCCCCCCATGGCACATAGGGCAAGCTCATGCCTGCAGAAGGGAAGGAGATGGGTGCTTCACTGCCCTTTGCTATACAGCACCACAAAGATCTTCACATAGGGAACCAAAAGGTTAAATCTGGCCTTGTGTCTGCAGCAGGTAGTGGCCTTCCTCCAAAACCAGGAACACAAATCTGGGACTCAGCCACTCTAGACTACAAGGCATTGAAGGACACTGGTGGAAACCTGCACATTTTTCGGGGCACTGAGTTATTGCAAGGAGGGTAGGGTGCCTGCCCTATTACAAGCAGCTCTGCGTATGGAGGAAAGCTTGGTGGGGACAGGTAGTGGGGAAAAGTAGTGTAATGAAAAGCTCAGGCTCCCTTCCTTCTTGTCTTGGTATCTGGATGTTCCCCTTGGGCACTGTGAGACTCCCAGCTCTGCTCCACAGACGGAGGAAACTGAGGCAGAGAAGGGCATGATGCAGTGCACACCTCATACAGCCTGGGCTGGCACTCTGCCCTTCCCACACAGAGCCTTGAGTGCAGGGGAGGTTTAGCAATCTCCTTGAGGACAAAAGCTTCTGTCTCCAAACCCGTCAGGCAAATGGCACAGAGGTGCAGCTTGGATTGCTGAGGAGGGAAATGCGGCACAGGCATAGAGAGGCTGCACTGTGTAGTGCAGGCAGCCCCTGTGTACAGGGAAACAAGCACAAAGCCCTCACTCCCTGCCACTGCAGAGGGATGTGGGCAGGCCTGGGGCAGCCTCAGGTGCAGGTGGTAGCTGCAGGTGTGAGTTGTTCTGAGTAATGTGGTCAGGTTCTTATTCACTGCTGCTTATTCTTTTGTTCCTGGTCACAGTTAGGGTTAGCTGAGAATGTCAGCATAGCAGTTCCGCATTCTTCTGTACACTCGCTGTTAGAGCACGTACATATTCTCATTGCAGCCAGGTAGCCCCACCTGCAGCTGTGATTTACAGCAAGAGGGGATGCACACTGACACCTTCATGTGGGGGATGAGTCCTGATGTGCTATGGGTATGTTTCCTTTCTGACTCACTTGTTCCTCAAAGGCAGAGCACTCTTTACCTTCTCTTCCTGCTCCCTTTCGTCACTTGCTGTTGATCACGAGCCAAAGGGGAAAGGCCAGAGCCCCACATCAGAGGGCAAACATATGGCATTTCCTTCAGGAAGTAAGTGCCCTGGTAGCTGTTAGATAAACACTGCACTGTTGTTAGATAACACTCCCTTCATTGTCACTTAATAAGCAAAGAAACAACTTGTTTGGGACCGGTGTTTTGTAAGCACCCTGCTACTTGGGCAGGATGCTCAGAGAAGCAGGAGTTCCGCTGTGGAGTGTTGGGATCAGTGTGGTTTTATCAGAAGTTTTGATAATCTTGAAAGAGCTCTGAAAAGTGCAGGCTGGGCACCCCTGAGGCAAGTAATGGGTTCGTCTGAATGTCCAGCACTGTGGCAAAGAGAAACCTGCCATAGGCTTTGCTGGAAGCCAAGACCTAGGTTGGCTTTTGTCTTCAGAAACTGACTCTGCTCTTCTTTATCCCATGCAGTCCTCCTGGTCCTTCCTGTCCGACTTGCTGAATGGTAAGTGGGTTTGGTTTCTTCCATTAAATTCTGCATACAAACCTGAGACGTTGGCAACCTGGTCCATCAAGATCCATAGCTGGTAGTCAGAGTTGAGTTTTATTAACTTCATGCACAACTTTGCAGCACTAAAATAAGCCTTGAGATCAAATAGAAAGTCTGTTGGACATTAGACAAGTAGCATGGTCAGCATTTTCAGGGCCTTCCCATGCGCTGTGTTGGTGCAGAAGACAACTGTGTAGATACAACATGAGGATCAGTGCATGCCTTTGCAGTTTATTTGATCTCTGTAGAGCATTATAGTTCTAGTGCTCAGCAATTTTGTGGGTAAGTCCCACTCCTCCTTTTCTTGATTTTAGTGGCTCTTAGATCTGAGCTTATAATTGGTAGTAAAGTATTAAATTTTGCTCCTTTTCACACACACACACACACACACAAAAGGAAAAGAAAAGGAAAGAAAGAAACAGTCTGCCTTTTACTACTTGTTCAGCTCCATTCCTCTTCATTCTGTTGGTGTTTTGGTCCAACCTGCAAGTCCAGTAGCTCTCTATCCATACAGCACTGGTTCTCTCCCCAGATTAATGTTGCTTTCCTCATAGAACGTATGTGGCAAACACATTTCCAGATTAGTATTAATTTTCTGTATCCTTCAGCTGCAACAAAATGGACAGGCGCTGCAAAACCACTATTGTGTAACAGCTCCGGATCTGTTTGAAAGGAGCAAGGGCTTAGCTGTCCACTGTTCTTGTTCCTTTTGCAATTTCTTTCTGGAGTCACAGATGCTCCCAGCCAAAGCCTGTGTGGAAGGGAGGGAATACCAATGGGTCTATGCAGAAGCAAGTGGGAGGCCTGTAGTTATTTGAAATACCATCAAGATTTAAGCCTCATAAAAATAACTTCACATTATTCACAGACCTGCAGACAAAAAGTAGTTAGGGAGGTGGCAGGAAAACTCATCCTGCTTAAACTAGGCCAGATTTCAGCCTGTCCCTGGAGGTTCAGAGAGCTTGAATAAATGTCAGCTGCTTTCGATGTTGGCAATAAGCTTTAAATTTGCACATCACTCATCTCGACAACTGCAGTCCAACAAAGTTACCTCGCCATTTGGGTCACTCGATGGCATCCTAATGCATCACTTTCCCACTTGGAACGTTAGTCATGACTTGATCCAGGCAAGGTTTTGAAAACAGTGTGACTGCCAGCATCGGGATATCTGTTCTCCCTAAAAGAGAGAGTCCATGTAAGCTAATGAACAAGAGGATATTGATCAGAAATCCATTACTTGATTGACAGCTCTTGGCAACGTGAAAAAGTACAGATGAAAGCTTGAGCAGTTTAAAAGATCACCCAGACCTCAAAGCTGATTTGAAGCTTTAAAAGTCAATCTCTGCCTATCAATTATGGGGGGGATTTTTTTTTTTTTTTTGTACTACACAGAGGAAAGTTATTCTTTGAAAATTTGCATGCAGGATGTCTAATTTAATTTCATGTAATAGTCACATTTCAGTGACAAATGTCAGATCACTGCTTTTTTAAGCATGTTAAGGTTTTCCAGCACTTACAAAGAACGAGCGCTCTGATTTAGTAATGTGTTTAAATCAACCAGTGTATCAGACTTTGTGCTTTAATTATGTGCTCAGATTTTTTTTATGTGCTCTACTTTTTAAGTAGAGATGTAGAAGCCAAACAGTTATTTAGTGTTGAAGCAGTGATAAACAGGAAGACATCTTTGTTTGATGTACCCAAGTCAGGGGGGTCTGTTCTTCTTTATTCTTATGGCGCTTAATAAATGATTGATCCATTGCTAAGAGATGATACTAACGTAACAAAATGAAGTGACGATATCGTCATTTCTCACCACCGTCCTTACACTGAGCAGTTGGTAGATGCTTCTACAACGGCTTCGCTATTTGTGCTTGTTTGGAGAATCTATTTTTCCTCTATCAATTCAGTGAAGTCCTCGCTCTCCCTGTGAAGCATGCTGGGCATGTCTGCGGTATGCTCTCAACAGCCGTAACTCCCCTGTTCATCCTTCACAACTTTTACCAGCTATGTCTCTTATAGAAAAAAGGCTACCCTGTCTCTGCGAATAGCTCCTTAAAGCACCTGTGGAACAAAAGCCAACATTCCCTGCTAAGGTTCTGAAAATAAACAGGGGAAACAAAATCAGGCTCCTTCACAATATTCCCTCAAACTTAAGTCCGCCTGCAAAATCTCCCCTCAGACAAAGTGAGCATGCAGGCTGCATTTCAGGCAAAACCTTCTTTTTGTTTTCCTTTCTTAACTACATCACATTAAATTTAATTTTGTTCACCGTAGACAATGTCCTTATCTTCCAGCGAGATCCTTCTGTTCCTCAGCACGGCACACACTTCTGCAGCACTTGCACACTGTCGAGACTCAGCTCCTGTGGAAATAATGAGCTGAGTAAAAGGAGTCTTGACTTGACATAGCAATAAATGAGGTGAAACTTTCCTTTTTTTTTTTTTTTTTTTGCTGAGAAATGAGAGTTGGCATGTAGGACGAAAAAAAAGAAGAAAAAAGATTATTCTATTTTAATATGAAATATAAAACACCCATTGTA
Source organism: Penelope pileata (assembly GCA_013396635.1). Taxonomy (NCBI): domain Eukaryota; kingdom Metazoa; phylum Chordata; class Aves; order Galliformes; family Cracidae; genus Penelope; species Penelope pileata. The sequence goes on along the minus strand of WBMW01004623.1, from coordinate 850,595 downwards.
CAAAAGTGATTTTTTTTTTTCAGAGGCAAAGAAAGAATAAAGATAAAGGCTGCAAGGGAATGAATGAGGAGAGAAAACTAAGATAATGTAGTCGATAATCAGTTCAAGGCGGAGCATTATCCATGGGGCCATCGGTCCAGCCCTAGGGGAGAGCTTTTTAAAATCTCTCTGCACGCAGTTTAGCTGTGCTCATTACCATAGTTTGTCTTCGACGCTCCAGCAGGGCTTCCATGGGCGGCTGTGTGCCCATGTGCATCAGCTGTCCTGAACATGGACTGGTGAAGCTCCAGGGGACGCTGTCAAGCGAGCACATGCTTTGTAGCACACGTACCGAGGCACGGTGTGGACATTGTTCCCTCATAGAGGCTCCATCCTCCCAGGGTCATGGCCCAAACAAAGCTCTGTGTCCCCATGAGCTGATGATTGAAGCAGCGAGACAAAGGAATCCTCTTTTTCTAGGGCGTCCTCTTCCCAGGGCACTTCTCCATGCCTGCAGGACCCCACTGCCAACTGAAGGGCGAAACACCCATGCCCCCTCCAAGCATCCTGGCATGTGCCAGTACTTCTGGCTCCCCACGGTGGGGGCAGCCATGCACAGAAGGAGCTTCCTGGCAGTTTTAACCCTTCTGTCTTTCCTTTTTCCCCCACAGATGAGGCTGATGTCTATGAGTACTATGATGAGTACACACAGGTGGAGGAGGACCTCTTCCACCAGATGCGGCAGGGCTTGGAGGACACCGACTGGTTTGACGAACTCATGGGCTTCAGCGATCTTCAGCAAGGTGCTTCCAGGGGGTTGGGGGCGAGGAAGGGGGGAAATCCCAGCCCTGGTGTGCGGAGCGCTGCAGGCCCCAGCTGCCAGCCTGCCTGCAAAACGCCTGCTTCAAAGGGATGAGTTGGGAGGATTGTTTGCTGTGTTCTCCTTTGTGTTTCTCTTGTAAGGAGCCTGTGTTTTATCTCTGGGTTTCACAGGATGGATTCTGATCATGCAGAACATTTCTGATTGCTACTACAAAAAAGCACAGGCTTATTTGTCTATAGACACTGTAAGACGTAATTGCTGTTTTCATGGGATATGTGTTCTGTATTTATGCTGAGAATCAAATGTAGAGCAGAGATTTCCTTTTTTTTTTTTTTTCTCCTTTTTCTTTTTCTATTTTACTGAAGAGAAAGAGGTGGGATATTGCCTGCAACACTCCTGCTCTTCTACCCTGGTGCGGAGAGCAGCGCTCCAGTGACTCTCAGCAGGCACCTGCTCCCTTACAGCGACAAATACCCAGTGTATTACAGGGTATAATGGTGATGGATGGCTTTTCCAGGGCAGTTTTAGTACTAGGTTATGACCAGGGCAATGCCAGGCCCAGGTAACTCTGCACTAAGGACATGGAGGCAGATGCCCAGGGACAGTTCTGCTGCTTAATGCAGCTTCTTGTGCTATAGAGGCAAATCTGTTCCATCACAGGCTTGTAAAGGGAGCTGGGAAGCTCCAGACTCAAAGCCACGAGCTCTTACAGCTTGCAGTAAGCTCTGTAGCAATCCACAGCTGCTCCTGCAGCTGCTGAACCAATGCGTAAGCATGGTGTGTGTTATGTTGGATGCTGTGCACAGCCTTCTGCACAGCTCTGTGGTGGCAAATACTAGACAAAAAATACACAAGAAAAAAAGTTGGTGAGAAGGTGAAATCAAAACCAGAAGCTTTCTGTCCCTACCCCAGCAGATCCGTGTTCTTCCAACCCCTGCAAGAACAATGGTCTGTGTGAGAAGAGAGGAAGCAGCTTCAGCTGCCTCTGCCCCAAGCCATATACCGGGACCACGTGTGAGAAAGGTAATCACTCTTTTGACCTGAGAGAACAGCATGGAGCAGTGTCAGGGGAGGGCCAGGCTGGATATCAGGAAAAGGCTCTTCACCATAAGTTGGTGGGCATGGAACAGGATTCCCTGGGCAGTGGCCATGGCACCAAGCTGATGGAGTTCAAGAAGCATTTGAAGAATGCCCTCAGACAGGGGGTTTGATTTTTTTGGGGTAGTCCTGTGTAGAACCACGAGTTGGACTTGATCCTTGTGGGTCCCTTCCAACTTGGGATATTCTATGAGTCAGGAGAAGCATGGCTTCCCATCACCCTGTGAGAGCACAGCTCTCATGCACACATGGATGCTGATGAGGTTGTTTTCTTGTTTTCCACAGTGAAGGACATGTGTCTGGAGAAGAGCTGTGTCATAGGAGACTGCCTTGTTACATCAGCTCCACCTTACTCTCAGTGCATCTGCAAACACCCCTACAAGCTACCAGATTGCAAACGAGGTGAGCACAATCCAGCAGATATGGCTCCCACATTGCAGGGTGCTGTGTGGGTGGCAATGGGGCTGGGCAGCATTTCAGCCTGAGTCAGTTGCAGGTCTCATCAGTGGGAATGGTGCTGGGTGATTCATACTCTGCATATGGGGTGGTGGTTCAGTCACTAGTGAACCCTGTGCTGACAGGTATTTTGAAGTTCTTATGAACTCTTGAAATCTAGGATGCTATATGGGGGCTTTCCCAGGTTTCCATGGGGAGTATGAATGGCTGTAGAGTGTTCAGCACAGTTACAAGGCTGTTCTGTCTTCTACCTTGACAGCATCTTCACAATGCAGGCCAAACCCATGCAAAAATGGAGGAGTCTGTATACGGCACAGAATCAGATCAAAATTCACCTGCAGGTGCCCTGAACCTTACAGAGGGAGGTTCTGTGAGATCGGTACGTTGTGGCCCTGGGGAGAGGCTAGGGGTTGAACCTCCGCAGACTGGCCTTACCTCACAGTCAGACTGACTGATGACTGACTGAAGTTCATAACATACCACTGATTGCTTCACAGGCGATCTTTCTGCCATCCCTGCTACAGTTTAGATTTACAACCCTGCAACCTTCCTTTTGGCACACCCCTTGCCCTAGCATGACAGCAGCTCTGCACATGGCTTTGCCTTATCCCCACAGTACCATTTCTTGCAGAGGCCACTGGGGGAGAGATTCTGATTTGTCATTGAGACACTTCTAAGCTGCAAGTTCCTTAGCGTGTAAAGAGGCTTTGGGCATCTGAAGACAACCAAGCTTCACACTGGACAGATGTGATGTAACTCATTTCTGGCCTATCTAGGATAACGAATACCACTGTATAATCCAGTGAGTCCCTCTGATCCTTTGAGAAATTAATGTAAGGCAAGGAAAGGAGGGGAAAAGAACCGCTTTAGGCAAGGAAAAACAGAGAAGGCTCTTTCATATCAACGTTGTCTTCTTATAGGACCAGATGATTGTTATGAGGAGGACTCCTTTGAGTACAGAGGAAGAGTGAACCAAACAGAGAATGGCAAGACTTGCCTGCACTGGAATTCCCACATGCTCTTGGACTTGCCTATTAATGCGTTTATGGAGGATGCTGACTCTTATGGCATTGGGGAACATAACTTCTGCAGGTAAAGTTTTGAAGAACTAGCTGTATCAAATAGATTGCTGAATACAAACTGCTCCCATAAATTTGCCAAATTAATGGTGTTAAAATCTGATATCTTTAACAGTGCCTGTCTATAAAATATGGAGATATTAGGGCTGTATTCCCTAAGCCACTGTACTGAAGTGAGGATTCCAGGGACAGCCCTCATTTCCCTAGTTTTTCTTAGGGTTAAGATAGGCATGGGAACAGTAAAATGGCTGCAGCACCACTCCCTTATTTTAGATATCTTCTTTGTCATATCTTATGAAGAGTATCTCTTGAATCTTGGCTGTCATATGGAAACATAAGACTGTTCCCATAAGCATCCTCAGTTCCTTTGCACAGTTTCAAGGAGCTTTCCCCGCTCTGGTTGTCTGATGCTTTCAACTGTTCCTTTCAGAAATCCTGATGAGGATCAAAAGCCTTGGTGCTACATCAGAAAAAATAAGAAAGTGGAATGGGACTTCTGTGATGTTTCACACTGCTCAGAAACAGGTAGAGTAATGTATTAGAAATGAGCTGTTTGGCCGTGTGTAGGTGGTCTAGATGAGCAGGTCAGTGCCTGTTACTTAAATCCTCCTGTCTGATGCTGTATCCGCAATACACACTGCTGTTTCTTCCAACACAGCTGAGAAGAGTCCAAGTCCAGCAGACAGCCCAGCAGACCCACCTGGAACAAATGAAATATTCAAAACCTGTGGACAACCAGAAAGTCAAAGTACACTCAAGAGAATCTATGGTGGAACTAAGACTACGGCTGGCAAGCACCCCTGGATGGTATCTCTGCAGAAAAAGTCTTCAAGAAGAGTTAGACACATCTGTGGTGGAGTGTTAATTAAATCATGCTGGGTTCTTACTGCTGGACACTGCATTGAGTATGTGCATGTCCTATGCCTAGGGTAGATAAACATACAAGAAACAAGATGGCTGTTAAAGACAGCTTGGAGTTCAAATGATTCACGATCCAAAATCCTTATGGGTATTAAATTGAAAAGAAAATATACATGAAAAAATGAACATACAATTGAAAATATACATTTAAAAAAAAAAAAAAAGGTGCTTGCTGAAATTACAAATTAAATTTCAGTCACCTAAAATGAGCTAAAATGAAAGTGTGAGAGGAAAAGAGGACTATAAAAATGTTTTACAATATATGAAAGAAGGGATCCATGAAAACCTCGTGGGATTTTGGGATACTATGAGCAACATCACAAATTGCATCATCATTAAGATCTCAAGAACAGCCTAAACATGCTTTTTCTTCCAATTATGTGCCAGCTAGCTTAGTATATGACATTTTCTTGAGCGCTTTCGTTGATGAGGTCCATGTATTGTGCATGTATTGTCCAGCTCTGCAGCTTTTTTGACTAATCTCTTTTATAACAATCTTAGGAAAGCTTCTGATCGTGCTCTACAACAGGAAACAGTATCTTGACTTCCAGATACTTAAGCTGCAGATTTTTCACCACTGAAAGACAACGTCTGTAATTTCTGTACCACCACAATAGATAATGTAATTTACTTTACTCTTTTTGCAGAGAGCTAGCAGAAAATCTCCAAGTGGCCCTCGGAAAGCAAAACCTCAAGAAGAAAGAATATCAAGAGCAAATATTCGATGTGGAGAAGATCTTTGTACATCACAGATACCGAGAGAAGGATGGTGTCCCACACAATGATATTGGTAAATACTTTTTATTTAATCAGTTAGTTGTCTGAAACACCTCCCTAGAACTAATTCCCCTCTGATAATATATTCAGAAAATAACTAGGCCAAATTGTGGTTTACACCTCTGTGAATCATTGGAAGATGAATCATGATGGGCAGAGAAAAGCCATGTGTGTGGGGAATAAAAAAAAAAATATAGGGACAGGTCTGGGATGTAGTGCAAAATGTATGTCATTTATATGTAGCCATGCACAGAGTTGTGGCACAGACAATGACCAATGATGCCTAGGGATTAAATCAGTTACAAATACTTTTTGTGGTTTATCTTGTCTCCAGCATTACTCAAATTGAAGCCAGTTGATGGTCACTGTGCCACGGAAACAAAGTACGTGAAAACAGCATGTCTGCCTCACTTTTCATTTCCTGTTGGGACTGACTGCTTCATTTCAGGATGGGGCGCTACAGAGACAGGTACGTGAGTTCATGGGGGCTTGCTGGAGTTTGGTTGGTACCTCAATGGCAAGGTGAGCTGGTACTTTCAGTGACAATTGCTAGACCCAAATACAGGGCTAGGTACAGAGTGAAACCAAGGCACAGAATCAAAAACTAAGGACAGAAAAGCCCTCCTGTGGAAACTATTCATTAGCCGAAATCTCCAACTGCTAGAATAACCAAACTTTTCAGAATTCTGAAAAAATCCCCAACACGTTTTTTTGTTGTTTGTCATCTGACACACTATGGCATGAAACACTGGTTTCATCTGGAGCCAGGCACAGGAGCAAGAATTATCAAGAGAGAATCTATTGTACAGCTTGTGTGTTTCAAGAAAGGACCAAGACAGACTGGCACTTCCAGGTGCTTTTCCAGCCCAATGGGTCAGATAAAGCTTTTCAGAAGCAGCATCTGGATCTTCAGATGCACTGAAAGGTAAAAAATCCAAAGCTTTTCAAGCTCAACCAGCTCTGTCCAAAACCTTTCTTGTCCACAGTAAATCCTGAGGGGAGAAATTACTATGCTTAAAAAAAAGATAATGGCAATTTTCTGAAAAACGCATTTTCTCATGTTCTGATTGATGTGTTGCTGTAAAGCAGCAGAAGGAAAATGTGTCACTGAGGCTGCAGTAGGTATCCTAGTGCTTTGTGACTGATACAGCCTGATACAAAACATATGACCAAATTCTTCTTTCTGATTTAACTCTCATTGAAGTCCACAAGAGACAAGTGTGTATATTTGATCAGAATGCACCAACAGAATTTAATAGACATTTTTTAAAAGTTCCAAATAAAAAGTCTCTTAAAAAGGGTATGGGGAATTTTTCTAGTATTTTTTTTCCTACAAAGAATATCAAGTACCCTGTGTGTGTTCAAGCTAGATGGCTCCATCTTTGCACAGAGCTATTATTAGCATTTCAGGAAATCACTGCAGAAATGGAATGTTTCCTGAAACTCGAGCAGAACCAAACTTATAAACTACCTTTAATTATCTACAGATGTAGTGCTTTGAAATTCCGGCTATTGCCTTTAGATGTCAAGTTATGTCTTTAGATTCACTATAATTAATCATTGCCTTTAAATATTTCATGATTTTTCAGTTTTCATCTGTTTCATTACCCCACGTGTTAAAATATCTAATGGCACCAGCCTGCAAAGTGCTGAGCAGCTCTAAGTCCCATTGGAAGCAGTGGGAGCTGCAGACTACCAGCACCTTTGAAAAGCAGGATACATTGCCATGTGCAGAGCTGATCTGAGCCTGATTCTGACTGCTTTTGTACAGGCAACAGCTCAGTGTCCTGAGTGAAGCTTCAAGGCTCAGACTCTAACCCTTATCAATTCAAAGAGATACTGCTTTTCATCCCTGGTGCAGGCCAGACCACGCACCCCTCCCCACTCTTACCCCTTCCCATCCAAAAAAAGACAGGCAAGCTCACAGTTTGAACAAAGACAATGTGTAACAGGATTGGGAGGAAGGTGACTCGATTTTTTTTGGTGCACATTCTGTAGATGACCTATCCCATCAGCTGTTAGATGCCAACGTCAAGCTGATTTCGCAGACAAAATGCAATGCACCCAGAGCATATGATCAGAAACTGGATGAAAGCATGTTTTGTGCAGGAAATCTTCGGAGACCTGGAGCTGATTCTTGTCAGGTCTGTTGCTTTTTCTGTATTTGAACACTAATTTTTCATGTAAATAGTCAGGCTGGGCAGAGTAATAGCTTTGGCAGAGTACTGCATATGTATCCATTTCTCCCATCAGTGAGTGTATTATTTCAAGAGCCATCGTCTTTCTTCTATACAGTTTGAAACGTATATCCCTAGAGCTAATATCATCACTGTCAGCCACAGGCAGATCTATGAGATCTAGAAACCAGCCTGGGAAAGTTGGCTTCTGAGGCAGTTTGTCATAACTTGAAAACTTGCCTTTTTCCTCTCAATTCTGTTACAGTCTCTACCATGAGGAACAATTCTAATATGATTTTCACTATCAGAGATAATACTTATCAGAGAAGTCAAGGCCGATATTTCTTTATAGCTAGTGAAAATGTGAAACCAGTTCATATTTATACTCTTGTAAGTCTGGTGAGGAGTTTGAACAATACTTCCTGTAGTGAAAACTACCACTGCAAGCGTACTTAGCAATAGAAATCACCATTAAAACTAAAAACGAGACCAACCAGCTTAGGATAATTTTTGTTGTCGTTATTTGAGGTGATCAATGCAAGGAAGATCAGGTGGTTTCTGTCATGCTAAGGATCACATTTTTATCATTCTCAGCTCAGATTCTGAATGCCTGGTACTTTTATGCCTAGGAAACTTCATTTGACTTTACCAGATAAACATTACAGGCTTAAACAGAAACTTGCATGCAAAGAAGCCTAGTATTATTTGACCTGGTTCCAGAACTGCAGCTTTACTCAGGAACAGAGTAGCACCTGGTGGTACATCTGCTCAGAGAACAAATATCATTCCAGCTTCAAAGACTTTTGATAACAGAATATAATTCTTATATTGGTCAATGTTTTGCTTCATATTTTGAACCCATTTTTTATGTTTTTTCCCATCAGGGAGATTCCGGAGGTCCTCTAACTTGTGTAGAGAATGGTTCCTATTATGTATACGGCATTGTGAGTTGGGGTGATCAGTGTGGGTTAAAAAACAAGCCTGGAGTTTATACCCAAGTGACAACGTTTCTCAGCTGGATTAAATCCAAAATTCAGTATGAGTCATGATCACTTCAGTAGGAGATAGCTTTGGACTGACAAATGGTAAGTTTGAGATATTTACTTATTTTTAACATTTCCCCTAACATTTCTTCAGCAAAAAACTTTGAGGGTTTCTCATGCCCCTAGATGGGCATTCTTGATCACCATCTTGAAAATAGCCTTAGAGTGTTTGCTAAAAGATCAGTTAGAGTTTTCCTGATGGGGGCTTTGAAGTAAGCCCTCCTTTTGTAAGCAAAATGGGTTGGAAACCAAAGCAACTCCAATTCTTCTTCTTCTCAAAGTCATTGGTGTGTGCTCCCAAAGCCGGTAACATTTTTCACATACATAAAAATTCATCATGTGCCTGTGTTTGCAAGACTGGGGGGCCACTGAAATCATCTGAGGAAGGGAAATCAGGCAGGAAAATTATTTTTAAAAGCGATTCTATAGGGCTTCCATCAGTGATGAGCTGCAGACTGAAAAAGTAAAAAATAAAAAAATAAAAATAAAAATAAAAAAAATCAAGTAGAACAATAGAACTATCTACTTCACTCCTGATGAGAGGAGGATTACTTATGCTCCAGATCTACAATGGCATATATATGCTTAACTTCAATTCATACCTCAAGGGTACTATGTCCTCTTGGAGGGAAAAAAAAAAAAAAAAAAGTCTAAATCTATTGGCTAATTTTTAGGGTTTTGCAAGTAGAATTACACACTTTTTGCCCAGTGATTCTGTAACCCTATAGGGAAAATTGGAAAACAAGAGACTGGTATTAAATCAGGATAGAAAGAAATAGACACGTGTCAGCAAAGAGTCAATTCCTTAAAATAGTATTATTTCTTTCATCTGAATTTCAGGGTTTACAACCTTCTCTAAGCAGCTTCCTAATTTATCAACAGCTATCGCTATTAGTTTCTAATGAACTAATTTTGACTTTCTGCTTTGGAAGATTTGAAAAAGATTGAAGAACTAAATGGGATCTGAATATATCCTGCTAATCAAGAACAAATTCTGTGTTGTCAAATTCTGCTTAGTCAATAACTTAACTTCCACTGGCCATTGTCTTCTCCGTCTGTTAAGTCAGCTAAATCATGTTTTTGTATTCTCTTAAGTAAAAGGTAACAATAATACAAGAGCACGTAAATCACTAAAGACTAGAAGTATGGAACTAGATTTGTCGGATTTATTCAATACAAATTATTTTATATTCAACTAATCAGGTTAATTCATCTGTAGTACAAAGCTGAGCCTGCCAGTCATCTAGTATTAATTTCATTTACAGCGTTAAATAAATACCAACCTCTGTAATACATACAGTGATAAATCACAAAATATCCACACAAAAATTAGAAAGATATAAAGTTATAAATTGTAATGCCTAGTTTACTTTTTAAAACAAAAAATTCTTAGATGCCATCCACTGTACTTTCCAGAAAAGTAAAAAAAGCTACAGGATTTGCAGGATTAGATGAAAATCTATTTGTATTATGTCATGTTCCTGTTTACTTCTTATACAGCTGCATTTTCCTTCTCTTGACTTGCAGAATTTCTGAAGCATCAGGATTGACTGTGACCTGCTGAGATCCTTCCACCCCCAGTTGGTCCTGTAAGATCAAACACAAGCACACTGTGAGGATAGCCGGTAGACAGCAGAAAGCTTTAACTCTTATTCTATAAACATATTTACAAATTAAAAATCACCTCAACTGGAAACAACTGGATAAAGTCTGAATCAATGCTCTGTACCGAGAAAATCTCTGCCATGGAAAAGTGTGCATAACTGACCCATTCATGTAAGTTAGATGATACATATATCCAAGGACAGAATATGCTCAGGACCTAATTTCTAATCTGAGCCCTAAATAATAAACAAACTAGCAAATACCTGAGTTCCAGGTGTATCACACACCTGTAGATTTCCCTGGGACCATCAGATCATCACCACATACAGGACTAAGGAATATCTTGCCTGCGGTCCCTGCTGCCTGCATTGCTCATCCATAGTTGTAATTTGTTACCTGAAGAGCTTTCCAGGTGGGAACATAAATCGTGGATATATCTTGTTACTCTTGCATTGGCTTATTGTTTGACTTTATTGACTTATTGTTTCACCAAAGCCAAAACTTAAATGAAACAAGTATTTAAAGTGCAGAGCTTCTCTTTTATTGTAATGTAACACTCCTTAACTGTAGGGGCTATAGGATCTCTGTATGGACTTTTGCTCTCATATGTGGGGACACTGCAGACCGGGAGATGCTCTGTGGAGGCGATGGGCAAAGAAAACCTGGAAAAAACAGCTTGTAGTTTTCTGCATTTGGGGATGAACCAGGGTGGAGAAGGCCGTAGCATTCCCCCTGTGCAAAAAGCCTCCCACAGTACACATTACGGTGTCAGGAGTCTACACTGAGAATGTCAATACAGCTGTCAGGTGAGAGATTACAGGGTAACAAGATGCATCTTGCTGAAAACAGGAAAAAGAAGGGGGGTAGTACAGGAGTCCCTTCCACCTGCACTTCTGCTCTCTGTGGATATACCAGGATACTTATAGATCTGACAGCATCCCAAGTCAAGGGAAACACATCCTCCTGTAGTTTAAGTAAATCCTATCCCGTGGCACTTCCTAGTCCCTACAGAAATTCCTCAGCCATGACAGCTGAATTCCCTTGAGAGCTTCCTTCGAATTAAGGTCTACAGAAAGTCACAAATCTTGGTGAGGGAAGCATATATATTCTGTTTAAATAATGGAGAGAACAGTAATCTCCAGGGAGCATTCAAAAGCATTAAACAGGATGTATGCCTACCTGACTTCTAGAGAGCAGAGCTGTTGCAATTTGTGAGAAGAACGGTTTACTTACCACTTCAGGTCCATACTGAGCAGAAGCAGCTTGCAATTCCATTTCCCGAAGGTACGCCAGCTCAGCAGCTCTTCTTGCCATTTCAACTTTGTAAGAACCTGGGGGAGTCCAGCCAATGCCTCTGAGCCAGTTCAAGTCAGATTTGTATTTTACCTAAGAGGACAAAACATACACAAGCGTGTATTATTATTAACCACATGCCCTGGGTTTTCAGGAGAGAGTATATAAAGAGCAACAAGGTCAATAATAAATTATTTGTTTTTCGCAAACAGACTGTAGTTCTCTTAAGAATGATTTTGTCGATAGATACAGTCTGCAAAGCTCATGGCCACAGACAGCTCCTAGTGCTGGAAAGGACTCAGCTATACTTACATCACTCTGCAGCTTATAGGCCTGCTTTGCATGCTTCACGTTTAGCTGCTCAGGATCACAAGTGTATTGGTGCAAGGGCTGTTTGTAGTTAACGTTGCTGGCAAGCTGCTGGCTTCTCTTAGCATGGAGGAACCCTGGCTGGTTAAGGTGACTCTGGAACTGTGCTCTGTTTTGGGCATATCCGCTCCTGTATTGGTTGTCACTCTGGAGTTTCCCCACTCTGAGAACATGACTGATTTGGGGATCATCACTTGCACTGAGGAATCCAATCCTCTGGCCTCTGTCTCGAAGGAAGGCTTCTCTGTATTTGTACTGCAGAAGATGTAGAGAAAAGTCTCATTTTCACATTCAGATTACCTTCAAATTTTGTTATGAAATAACTTGTCCTCCTCTAGCTTTCAGTAATGCTTCTTGTAGTGCACAGAGACCAAATGTTTGTTTGATATCAAAATATATCTCCCAGTCTAACATGACAATACAGGAGAATATGACCTTTATGCTAATTTTTAAGGGAGTGGAACTGATAGGGAGCCCAAAGTAGTCCTCTTTCAAAAGCAACCCGAGGTCGTCTTATTGTGCACCCGATAAATATCTCAAGCACACAGCTCTTCCATCTTCAGCTTCCTTGCCAAAAGTCTTCTATGTTCAAAGGTGACCCATTTTATTCCAGCCCACGCTTGACTATTCATAGCCTGGTACCTAGTTTATTTAACTACAGCAAAATACACCTCCTTCCTAACAGCTCCTTAAAATGAAACAGAACAGACTGATTTTGGACATTATTAATGAGAGCCTTTAGTTGGAAATCTTTGCACTTAACTGGCATTTTATATCATTGGTCACCAACTTTCACAAAAAAAGGTTTTCTTATGGCTTATTCACTCATTTTAACAGGGTGGGGGTGGCATGGGAATAGGGTTGGGAAGTGTTTGAAACAGAGCAATTCTTACATCACTAGCAATCTCTCTTGAAGCCTTTGCTGTCTGGAATGGAATGGCGTCAATCCTAAAATCATAGCCAGATGCCCTTGTCTGTTCCCAAGATGTTTTATACACTTTCTGCATTGAAAAGAAAAGAACAAAACAGTCATTTCCCCCCTTGCAGTTTCTTAAATGTAGTCCCATAGCTGCAATAATAAATGTTTTATCCTAGTGGGCTTATTTGTATCAAGAGTCATCAGTACCATCTCCAAGGTTTTGATCCACTTCTATAGCACTTCAACTTCTTTTCTATTCCCCATAAAGATAAAATGCCTCATCTGAAAAATGCCACCAGGGTTTCCTTTTGTACATGAATGGGGTTGGTTTTGATTTGATTTAATTTCTATTAGAAACTGTGAAGCATCAGTCACATCAATATTGCATTGATATTACCCTTATTCTCTCTTTTGATGCATCCACTTGCAGTGTCTTGGGTTTCGTGGCATCATAATTTCAATACTAGTTATTTCAAGCTTTCTAATGATCTCTGTCTCTATTTCACAGCCACATGTGGCTTCATTAACTCATCTGGAATAACAGCCAGTTCTAACATATTTAATGTGACTTTGTGGATGTGAAATACAGTTACATCCTGAAGATAAATTTCTCTAGATCTGGTTCTTCTACCTTTAGTAGCACTCTTACTACAGCTTCCAGTCTGTACATCCCACTACCCAGCCACTGTACCTTAGCAGACACTTCTGGCTGTCCTTTTCTGATTTTACTGATTTGCTTTCTGTGAGACTTTGATTCATCCTTTTGAAGGTTTGTGATTATATGAAAACCAGCACAAAATCCACTTCATGTTTCAAAAAATATTCTTATGTTTCACTGATGGATTTAAGGCTAAATGGTGCTTAATTTGAAGGTAAACTGAGATGCCAGGAGTCCTGAAAGAATCAGTAGACTGGATAGAACCAATGCAAACGTTAACATATGCTTTGTTAACAGGTCTAGGACCAACCTTTTGTTTGTATGCAATCACCCCTTTGCCATGTTACTTTTTTCATCTGTCACTTCAAAGAACATAAATCCTATTTCTTTCTTTTACCTGTAGAGGATCTACCACCAAACAAGGAACTCAAAGTGTTTTTTTCAACTAAGATCACTCTCACCCTGCAGCTAAAGATGACAAGTTTAATCACAGAACAGTATATTAGGGATAGACTGTGTGCCTCTGCCTGAAGTGGAAACAAAACCCCATTAAACCAATTCCACTCCCTGATTCAGTTGCACTCACGCTGAGGACAGCTGTGCCTAAGGGATCAGTTCAACAAAGTGTTGCAACTTCATGAAGACAGATTATATAGTTCGGGAAAGAGAAGGATTCTCTCTTTGTCCCTCAGCCAAATGTAAGTAAAAAGATTTGTATTTGTAACTAAACATACCTAGATTGTAGGACTGAAATGTTTAATAATAGATTCTTGTCCTAGGAAGCAGAACCAATTCTCAAAAGAAAAATGAACAAACTTTTCCTGATCCCTGAATCACAGGCCTAGTTCTCAAGCTCTGCCTTTTTCAGTTCATGTCAGCTCATAGAACCTGGCTTCTACACATTCATGAAAGTTTTTCATTCCCAAGCAAATTTGTCTTCTTTAATGATTGTTACCAAGACAATGTCTCAAAGTGAAAACCTCTGTTACTTACATCACTGATATGAAGTGCATTCTGGCGGGCTCGGATAAAATCTGGATGATCAGGAGGCAGGGTGTACCTGTGCCGGGCTTCAGAGTCTCCAGCCTTGTACAGCCTCTGAGGAGTCAAAAGTCATTGAATGCAACTGATACTGGAATTGAGGTCAATTCTTTAATGCGTTACAGCACAACGAAAGTCAAGATCATATAGTAAAATGAAACCTACCTCACTGCACTGGAGGTAGCTATTTTTAGCGTGAATCAAATCTGGAGAGTCAACCACAGCAGTGAACTTCAAACTTTCTGGTTTCTGACGATACTTTGTCTGGAGCGGTCAAAAAACAAACAAACAAACAAAAAAATACACAGGATGTTTCTGTTAGACAGCGATATAGCACGATTCAAAGCATGCAATAACTGGAGCAAATCATAAAAATCACCTTCCTGAAGCCACAGTAATAATACATACTGTTCTGCTTTAGTCTCAGTTCTCTTTCAGCTAGTGAAGAAGGATCTACTGTCTCATTGCTGTGATTTCAAAGCACCAAACTTTTTTCTTGTGCAAGAAGGACCTTGCACTGAAAATTTGCATATGAAATCTTTTCAACACTACACTTTTGACAGCTCATAATTCTTCTCCATTAATACATGATACTGAGCAGGCTAATGCCCCCTCAGTGTGACTGTCAATGCTGTATTTTTCTATATCAATTCCATAAGCACCTGCTTAGAATTTCATAATAGAATTTACTGCATTTATTTATTGCGACATGTTTTGTTTGTGCTCTTGTCTTTCATTCGGAATGGAAAATATTCAGCAGGTGTCACACAGTGGACTTGCATCTCCCGTTCTGCTTCTTGGTAACTTACACCTTGTATAAACAGGCTCCCACATCAAAAGGAAATGATAAGCTACATTCGTAAGTGTCATGTAACGAGGAGCCTTGATGGTAAACAATTCCTACAGACGTGCTATCCCATGAAAGATTTATCAGCTACCTCACTGATGAGCTCGCCAGCCTTCTTTACGCTTTCTATCTGCGGAGATCTCAGAGCCATCCAACCAACTCCTTTCATGAAGTTCAGGTCTGATTTATAGCGATGCTGTTAAAAATGAAAATCGTTAGCTATCAGTTTTGTATCCACAGCCATTAAGGTATTTTAAAAAGACTCTCTGATTCATATTAACATTTTGAGGTTTTTCATTTGCCATGCACATATCAGATCGTAAAGCCAAACTGTTTGCATTTGTTCATTCCACCAGGAATTAAATAATGTATCATATGCAAGTTACAAGAGAAGGCCCCACAAGTGAATTAGTATGACTCAAAGCAGTCAGTAATAACCTGTTTGTACTGGGCGTAAAAGAACCCCTTTTGAAATAATTTTCTGAGGTGAGTTCAAGTCAGGAATACTAATTATTTTATCTGGCGCAGGCTTCCTCATTAACCCCATTTCTAAGAGGAGACTTAAGACTCTTTATTCACATTAAAGGCTGCCTCTGCCTCCTTATCCAGGAAAAGAAGACAGACCCAATAAAAAGTAAAAGCCAGAAAGTACTCCCAGTCCCAACAATTCTGACTTCTCCTATAAGCGAAAGGGAGCATCAACCTGCTAGCTCAAACTGGAGCTGTACATTATTCTTACTAGATAGTGAAGAGATTCAGACAAAATCACCTTAACCATCTCTCTGTGGTGTCCATAGGCAAAGAGCCAAACCCTAATGTCCTCATTCATCTCCTATCCTCTCCGTTGTTAGGTGAGCTCTAAAGTACACGCTGTTAGGGTCTAAGGACTAAGTTCCTGGAAAATACACTTTCTTATAAAATAAACCACAGTTATGGGTCAGTAAACAACAGACTATCTCACCTACCTGGTTCTAACCAATCTGTATATCATCAGATATTCATTACAGTAGAAGGCAGGAATGGGATTTGGAAAGGCAAATAATTGTATCTAGTTACAGCTTCCAAACCATCCTGAGATTACCTCCAAAAAGTTGCTAAGTTAATTCAAAATCACTGCTCCTGAGACAGCTTACGTACTTTGAAAGCTAAGGGCACTTTGTCCATGACCAGAAACATAAATGTGAGGACTTGTCACCAGCCAGGAGGCCGCAGCTGGTGGGGTCCGAGTAGTATATCAGGAAAAAGACAGTTTAATGAATTGAGTAGTGTTGGACAGCAGGGTGACAGGACCAGTATATTTCAGAAGAGAATAAATAGACTAAGATGAAAGTACATATGGAATTGTTGGACGGTCTAAGCAGGTGATTAGATTTTCCTCAGCTAATGGCCTAACATGCAATTATTTTATTAATTTTATACACATATAATCATATATGGGTGTTTGCGTATGTTATATAATACAATATGTATACCCATGTCCATTCAAAACTAAGTGCTATGAAATATTTCTCAGCTTGTTAACTGAAAGGCAGCTTACTGTTCTTCCCAGTGAAGGCACTCTGGTGTCTATTGTGCTCATCTGAAACTGGAACTGAGATTCCTTCACTCATTCCTAAGTTCTGCACAATTTGTGACTGGCTTGTTTTTGCTGCCCTGTACTGGGATACCTCAGTTTCCCTGCATAACATCTTTTTATTTCCATCTGACAAAGAAAAGAGACAATTGGGTAACATAATAAAATCCAACTGGGATACTTCAATTGGATTGTTTGCTCTCATTTGAAGACAGAAGTTAGAGAAAGTTATTTCAAAATATCTTTTATATTAACGAAGAGTATATTTGGGATAGCAGATAGCAAGTACACTGAGAAAGAAAGGTACAAGATCTCCAGTGCTCTGATTGCCATTCCAACTGTCACAGCTGGAAAATCTGTAAATATCTTCTCATCACATCTGACAAAGTCCAACAAATGTACTGAGCCTCAGTAAATGATCAGCTCTCTGAAAACCCATAAAAAGTTAGCACAACTTCCTGAACAACCTTTTGCACTTCTTTGCTGGATCATTCACACTCTTTTCTTGCACAACAAAGAAACACCCAAATGGAGCTTCCTGGTACAGAGCAGCTAAGGAAAGATGACACTGGACCCTCACACTGTTAAAATATAGCTACCTGCATCCATGTAGCCTTACAGTTGTACTCAATACCTAAATCTATTTGAAAGCACATGTGGCCAATAGCTTGTCCCTGAACAAAGGTACATGATAAGGTGAAGTGAGTTTGGATGTTGCCTATCTGAGATTCCATCGTATCCATCAAAGTTCATCTGAGCTTACATTTGCATGAGCAACTTCTGTGAACATATCTGGGGAACTGGTTGTCTGATATTACCAGCTCTGCTTGCAAAATGACCTTCTAACATATCTTAAACAAACCTCTGAACACTTAACCTTCTGCAGTATGAATTCTGTGTGTAGAGCAGTGGCTGTCAAACCACTGGCTGGCTGTGATCCAAAATGCTGTGAGATTACTTTTTTATATCCCTCAGCTCTAGGATAAGTGACATGGACCACACTGATCTTCTGTCAGTTTCATAACATGAGAACATCTGATTCATATACATTCTATATGCATAGAGCAATCAAATATCTTGCTGCTACATATACGTAAGTTTACAAACAGTTTCTAAAAACACTGCCCAATGTCAGCATACAATTTGTGCCAGTTATTCAAAGCTTTGCTATTGCTAAATTCAATTTTCTGTTAACACAAGGAAAATTTACCTCACTCTGTAGCATGTGGGCTCTTTTGGCCCATTTCATCTTCATGTCTTCTGGGAGTGCTGTAAATTCATGGAGTCTCTTTCTGTAATCTTGATCACTTGCTAAGGCCTGTGCTTTCCTTGCATGGACAAGATTCACCATGTCCATGGGCAGATGGTACTGAGACCACACTCCTTGGGATCCCTTCTTATACTCTTGTTCACTCTGTAATTTGGCAGCATGCAAGCAATGCAGCAACCTGGTGTCATCCAGAACACTTCTGGCCCCAATGTGCTTTCCTCTCTCCATCACAAAGTTGTGTTTGTATTGGTACTAAAAATAAAAAAGGGTAAAAGTGAAAAAGTGCCAAACTTACTCTGGCTGCTCTAGTTAATTAATTTAGGATAAGTCACTGAAACATCCATGCTGACTGTAAAAACAGCCAGGGTATGCAGAGCTAAGAAATCGCCTGAATCTCTCACTGCTCTCAAATTTAAATTCCACAGTAGTTGCAAAGTTAAGCACAATTGAATACATGCTCTGAATACTCTCAAAGCATTGGTGATATTTAACCTCAGATCATGCACTTTTATTATCTCTCATAGTTATAATCCCAGCATTAGGGATGAGAATATAAGAGGAACAAACAAAAGAAAGAAAAAAATATCCACACAGAGAAACATCATGCACTCTGTAGCCTTCTAATTTGCAAATGCCACCCAGCTACTTTAAAGAGTAAATTCAGTCTTCCCGGTTCAATAACTATGTTGAGAAGCCTAAGATGGTGGTCTGAACAGAAGAATAAGCGCCAGCGATCCCTCACTCTCATCTTAGCTGGGACTATAACTCTCCCTATGATCTTGCATTTATCCTCTCTGTGAAATAGTGATGATGATGATAATGATTATTTATACAGCATCAACAGGGTGCTTGGAACTTTAAAGGGAAGGCCTGGACCCTGAAGAGTTCATAATGTAGTTGAAATGGGATAATAACACTTATCTACCACACAGGAGAGTTGTGGGGATTAAATTACTGTAGCTAATGTTTACAAAGTGCTTCGAAGATGAAGGGCCAAATTCAGATCTGTTGTAAGTGGACGTAATTCTATTATGGACTTGTACCCTTTAGAGCAGATCTGAAGCTGTAACCAAAAGCACTCTGCAAAATATAGTTAAGTATACATTATAAATTAGAGCTAGATATAGTTGCTTCGTAAAACAAATGAACATGAAACAGATTCATATTTTATCATATTAGAGATAAAACATGCAACTAAATACTGCACAAAAGACATTTTTTTACTTCATTTTTAGTCATTTCTTCTTCTTACATTTCTTGTGAGGAAGAGATGAACTTAATCTTTCTGAGAAATGGATACAACCACATCTGAGTGTTTTGTAAGCAACAATCCAAATGAGAGCACGTTTTTAGGGACAAGAATATTTGTTCCCTCTCTTTCAAAAATTAAGGGGATGCATATATACACGAGTATTCACTATTTTTCACTTCCTAACCAGACACGCAGCTCCCGACTTTCAGAGATTCACAGAATGCTTCCTTTGAGTTCATTTCAATTCAGGAGCCCTAAGCACTTCCAAAAGCCAGTTCAAAGAAGGGTGGGCAGAATTAGTGGGCACTTTATAATATGAGAAGCTAAAAGCCTGGAGAGGAGCAGAATCCCTCTGATTTATCAGTCTGCAAATACTTTAATTCACCAGCTATTTCCCACTGGAAGATGTTTAACCGAGCTTGGTTCCCGATTCTAACACTTTTTTTTTTTTTTTAATTCACACAAAGAATCTCATTCATAAGTAATATATTCTGTCTCACACTTGTCTCACATGGTTATGGAGTTGCTTTAATTCAGTAAAATCTGCTTTAGACATTGTTTTACATGAAGTTAACAGAAATTAGGCAAGATGGAAGGTTGAATCATTCAACTCACATCACTGGCAATTTCTCTGGAGGCCCTCGCAGTCTGGAAAGGGAGTGCTTCCATTGTCAGCTTGTAGCCTTGAGCACGTAGATTATGCCAAGATTCCCTGTATTTTGCCTAAAGTAGGAAAGGCACATGTAGATTGCTCTTTCACTTTTAAATGCACAAAGGAACAAACAAAGGAACCCTCTTTCATTTGTTATTCTGAGTTACAGTCTCATTCCTCATAATCAAAAGAATTTTTTTTTAATTATCTTGAGGAAATCCTACTAACTCAGACAAAGCAAGTCTTATTCTTTATTTAGATTTAATTTATAACCACGTGTATGCTAATGGAGATAAATATCATTATAATCAAATCAGGGAAAGCATAAATAGAACAGATCTAGAAAGATCTTATCCTTCTTGCTTGCCATTGTACAATTTATCCTCCAGATCACATAAATATAAGAAATACAAAAACTTACGTCACTGAGGTTGGCTGCATTTATTCTTGCCCGTGTAAACTCAGGCAGACCCAGTGTAGGTGTATAGTGGTGCCGGATGTCCTCTCCCGCAGCTTTATAAAGGCGCTAGAAAAGAGAGCCAAAAAGACAGATGCAATTAATTTTCCCTAATGTCTCAGTAATTTAACGGCAGGACTTAAGTGGTTTATGACTGTGGCAACTATAATCAGCCAGCACAAAAAACAGCTAAAAATATAACAATGATATTGCATGCTTTTGTTTTTCTGGGCATGAAAGAAAAACCACAACACATTTAAATCAATTCTTATAAATCTACCGTGATGCCAAGAACATTGTTGTTAGCCTTGCTTTAGTATGTTCCCAGCAGGCCAAAAGTGTACCTAAGAACATGAATTGCACCTTGAATGTGTGTTATGTAAGAGGGCTGGCATTTCTGGTACACTGGTCATGCCTTCTAGTTTGGACTTTTTTCTCATGCTATCACAGAATTTTGATATTTACCCGTGGGTTTTCTCTTGTTTTTCAAAAATAAGAGAAAATATTCTTCTGGAGGCCTCAAAAGTAGACCACACTTTGCAAATGAGTTCCCTCAAGAACACCCCCAGATCTTTTGTGGCTTTGTTTCACGTACAAACACTCAATAATAGGACTTTATCATATGGCCACTATTCAAGCTTTTAAAAAGAGATTGAATTGAAAAATGATATTAAATGTTTGTCTGGAAATAATAAAATACGATCTAACTGTGCAAAAGCAGAATTCAGTGATGCTTGCTTTCTTTTTGATGCATTTTGCTTTCAGAACAGGATTGTGTCTTTCCCACTCCTCCATCCCTCGCTTGCTGCATTTGAAAGGCATATTTTCTGATTCACGTTAGGAGAGCCTACCTCATTAGCAATCATATTGCTGAATTTTGCATGAAGGAGGCCAGGAGAGTCTGTCACCGATGTGTACTTGAAGGAATGTGGCTGCTGACGATATTTACTCTGAGTTCATGCACAAAGAAAAATGAACAGAATAACTAAATTGTCTTGTCAAATAAGGGATATTTTCCAATACTAGTGCTCCTGTGCTTAAAACTCTACTTTGCAAATGATATGTAACTATTAACCATTAGACTAATTTACCTTTTGCTACTCTGAATTTGATGAATTCTAGTCTCACTGGAGAAATGAAAAGTAAGTAAGGAATGAGATTAAAAAGAAAAGAGAGAGATATTATGATGAATACAGTCATGAGGCTATTTCCCCCGTTGGTGTTATTAACCTTGTCAAGTGGAATTACAGCAAGGCAATCCAATCCAGAGAAAAAGTGTTGCACAAGCCAGCTGAATTTTTTTGTGGTAAAGACAAGATTCCACCCAACCCATGGTCACGTGTCAGAATTGCGAACAAAATAACTAGAAGGTCACTGCAAGCAGGGATCCATTCACTAGAACAGCTACGAAGAGCATTCCTATTTTTCTTATTTTCACATCACTGGGAATATGGGCAAAAGATCTATGATTTTAAACAATCAGAGACTATAAGAAAATTACAGAGGAGAAAAAAATCCAGTTAAAGAGGTGCTTAAAAAATTGGTACAAGAAGGCAGGAAGTGAATTACAGACTGTTGGGTGCTGCAGTCTAATTTTAGAGAAATAGTAGAAGGTACTTAATGGAAATAGTCATGGCCTTATTTTTAGTTGAAAACTAAACTAAACTCCATTTTAAATCTAAATTAAATCACATAAAATAACCTGGATCTGAAACACAGGAGAAAAGATTCATGAAAACAGTTAGCAAAATCTGCAAATCCTTGAACTCCATCAGGTTCACCCATCTGCAGTTAGGACACGAATGGAGTGATCAAACGCATGGGGAGGGAGCCTAGCTTTATCCACTGAGTCACTTTGCCAGCCCAGTTTAATGGCAAGACATCTGGCAAATTCTTGTTTGCAGCGGAGAAATCAAAAACCTCTTTTGTTACCTCACTGATGAGTTCAGAAGCTTTCTTCTTTCCTTCAATCTCTAGGGCCCCTGGAGTAATACATCCAACTCCTCGCATAAAGTTCATGTCAGAGCGGTATAAATTCTAAGGAAAACCAAGCAGAAGCAATTACAAGTTTGCATTTGAGATGCCCTATATTTATTCATCCAAAAATACATAATAAGTTTATTCAAATAAATTCACTAAAATTAGTACCTATCACAGGCCGTTAAGATCCTTTACCCTACATTCTGGAGTTTATGTGCACACAGCACTGGCAGATCTACCGTACAGATGCAAGATTCTGAAGAGCACTAAATCCCATGAACACTGAACAATACTTGGGCTCCTCACTTCCATTTCTAACCTTGAAAATCTTCTCCAGATATATAAATTACATTTGCATATAATATATAAATCACATCTACGTAGTATTTATTTATGAATGTATACAAAATAAGAGCAGAATTGTCTTATTTTCTTTGCTTCAAAAGAATTATAAAGACCAATTTAGTAAAACACAGATTTGCTTACTCAATGGATCCCACAACTGATTACTAAGAGAAGAGCTAGCTTTACTTAACGAGGAGCTCTGATTCAGCCAAGCACTTGTAATGGAAATGGACTACTCCTTCATTTTTTTCAGCTGTCTAGAAGAATAAAATCAGCACCTCTTCCGTCCTCTCACATATATGCCTATCCAGAGATAACCTCCAGACTCAAAGGCATTGCAGTGTTGTGTCTGGGAAATACCCTTCGTGAGTGGTAGCTAATAGATGACAACAAAAGACCTCTGTCCTCACCTCTTGCCAGCTACTAGCACCAGCTGGTAAGAGAGGTACATTCTGCACTCTGAGACATGTTGCTGCCAATTTGCATTTTATTCCCAACTCAGGAGAAACCTGGAGGGAAATCTGCCTCAGAATCTGATTCCACGTGTTTTCACTGGAGTTAGGACAGCCCAACAGCAGCTGACATTAACACTTGTTTGAACATGGTCACCCCTTTTAAGGCTGCTGGCTGAAAGTGTTAAACTGATACACAGTGGCATTTTGGGGCCAGGCCTGTTTTTAAGATGCAGCCCCTCCTCGGGGCTCCTGAGGCAACGTAAACTCTTGAAAGCCCTTTGCTTAGGGCTGTGCCTCCAGAGACAGCCTACCCTTGAATTGGTAAGGCATTATCCAGGTAATGCTACTCAAGATTGTGTAGCGAGCTAAACTCATCCCTATCAGAATTTCAGTGGTTATATTTTGGGCCATAGCTTGCAGTTATTTTTCAAATCAGGTCTTTAACAACGAGCATTTTTCTTGTGGAAGCCCACATTACTTCTACTCAGATGCAAACCAACTGAAGTAGTTGCTGTATAGTTTTCATGGTTAGCAAGACCTAAAAAAGAACATTTTACCAACAATGCAATCATCCCCACTTGCAAATACTTCTCTATCGTCATCAAAGACTAGTTTACTTTATCTCTCAGCATGGTGTGATCATACACATCGTATAACTGCCCAACAGGATAAGCATCTCATTCCTGATTGTAATCAAGGAGGAACAGCCTTTGTTTATCCCCCAGCCGCAATTCAGATCATCAGCTGCCACAATTTGGAACAGAACTATCTGCTATCAGACAGGGAAATATTGATGGGATATTTTGCAATTACCTCACTCTGTAGTTTATATGCATTCTTGGCACACTGCAATCTCAGATCATCAGTCAAAGAAGTGTACTGGTGTAGCAGCTGTCTGTATTCTTGTTCACTGACCAAAGACTGGGCTTTTCTGGCATGCACCAAGTTTATCATATCTAGTGGCAGATGGAAGTGAGTCTTTGTATCCTCAAAACCTTGCTTATATTTCACCTGTCAAATTAAAAACAGATCACATATAAAATTGCTGCGTGGTAATCAGAATTCATATTATGATCAGAAGGGGCATTATCCATATCCAGCAAAAATGATTTTTTTAAAAAGTTCATTTCTGAATTTAACTATACTGTGAATGCTCAATATTTGTATTTAGAATATGTGACAGTATTCTTCATGAAAATAGTAGCCATCTACATGATATTTAACTAAGCTGATATTATAAATAATTTTCATTTTTGTAACGATTAGACACATTGAATCTACAAAACTACCAAACTGATAAAAGAATTCTTAATTTACTGCATTTCTAGAAAGCACAACAAAACGTTGAAGCTACTGCCTGAGGATAAAACACAGTCATGTATTAGAAATAATATGAATCCCCACTCAAAATATTTGTTGATGTCTACTGATTTGGCCAGCCTCATTTCATCGCATTACATATTTTTAGGGTTGTTGTGCTTTTTTCCCTTTTTCACTTCTTGTCTCAGGAAGAGGAAGCTGTAGAAATCTTTAGATAACATTTTCATATGAAATTTCCCAGTCAGCTTACGCAAAATTGAGATTTCAGGCAGTTCACCCAAATAATGATCCTCCAGATCTACTGATGATCATCAAACTGACTTAAAGTAATCTGGCAGATGATTGAATTCTTCAGACACTTGTTTTACTTCTATCAGTCTAAGCATACCACCACGCAAGAAAGAATCCTAGTACAAGCCCAGCACTCACTGAAATCAAATTGTACAATAAGAAGCTAGTCCACAGCTCTTATGCCTTCCATGAGGACCTGTGCAGTGTTAGGAAATCAATTCCTAAACATCCACATCTTTCTTCTTGTACTTACATCACTCTGTAGCGAAGATGCATGGACCGAATGAGCAATACGAATATCACCATCCAGGCCATGAGAACCAATCATCTGTCCTTTCATTTTCTCAAATGCCTCCTTATACTTGCACTGAGAAAGAAATAAGAAAAGATATATGAATAGGACTGAGGAGAAGCAAGTATTAGAATTGCCAGAAATGTGAATAAAAGAGTTTACATATTAGAGAAAGAGAGGTATGGACAACAAATTCTGTCTATACATAATACAATAACAAATCTAAATAGATCTTCAGTGGATGCTAGGAAGACTTTATCTGTACATTTTAAACAGTGCACACTTAAAAATAGTTTTAGTTAGTTACCTGCTGTTACATAAGGTGGTGGAAGACCAGAACATGTTGCAAGTGCTCAGAATCAGCCTGAGGAACCTCTGTTCATTAGCTCTCTAGAAAACTCAGAAAAACTAGTATCCTTTGCTTGAAATAAACCTACTATCTCTACAACCTGCAGAGGCCTCCCAAGACAAACACTGAAGGGTAGAACTTCCTGACTAAGCTCGCCTCTCCAAAGTTCAGCTAGCTGACAGTGGCTTACAGCCGCTGAACAACCCCTATGATTGCTCAGTCACTACATCAGCTAGGCCGATCAGCTTTGCTTCAGCAAACCTTCCTTTGATAGTTACCAATAACACTTCACTTTGTCTGCACTTCCAAAAGCACAACAACTAACTAGAAGGAAGCTGGATGTCTCCCAGCTGTAGGGTTCGCTGGATGTACTGTTTCCATCAAGAGTCACTCAGCAGAGTAGAAACACTCTGGTGTGCCTGACATCTCTTACTGGATAATATCAGTAGTAAGTTCACCTACATCACTTATGATTTCACCCGAAGCCTTTGCTGCCTGGAAGGGAATGGCATCGAGTTTCAGCTGATATCCACCATCTTTCATCTTTCCCCAGGACTCCTTATAGCGACTCTAGGAAATAGTGCACAGGAGAGAAGCAGAGATGCTGTTCAGAGGGTTAATATTGCGGTATTATTGTTACCCTAGCAATGTTACCAGAACAGTTTCATTTTGTTCTAACACAGAAGGCTACAATAAATGAATCGACAGATACATAACAAGATAATCAGAGTACAAATGTTCATTAAAAAATGCATTTGTTCATACTTAATCTTTCTAACTTAAGAGAAGTTTGGCAAGAAGTTTCATTTCTCATTTTACTTTAGAGACATTTAGACCATAGAATAATGATATACTGGGGAAAGGGAAAAAAAAAGAGTATGATTTCTTGTGTAAGACAAATGGCAAAGCACTATCAACCTTTTCATTTTCCTTTAATATTAAAGGACAGATTTATACCTCGCTGATATTCATGGCATTTAATTTGGCCTGATGGATTTCAGGGAGATCTGTTGTTAACGTATACTGATGCTTTATACTTTCTCCGTGTTCCTTGTACAGCCTCTGCAAACAGATATAAGTTTCAGTAGTAAATATTCACTACACATTCACCAAATAATTCAGACCAAAAAAAATTTATAAATAGGTGCATGAGAAGCAAAGGCTACAAAAAAGTGACAGCAGCATTAAATAGAGGCAACCTTATCCATCAAAAATTATTCAAAAAACTTGCGGTGTTTGATGCACCCATCAGCTAGGGTACACTAGAGAAGACTTCCCTGAAGTCATGAGCATATAAATCAATTATATAAAAATTGAGATATCTGAATATTAATTTGATAAGGCTTCCAGTATATGTGCATAATGAGAGGGAGAATAAACAGTATTTATTAAGGATATGCAGCCAAGAGTGGCCCACCAGCATTTCTGAAATTTCACAGAAATCTGGAAAGTGGAAGTTCCCCAAACACTTCTGCATGGGGTTGACTCAGGACTAGCTAAGTTTTGGATGTCTACAGATAGATAAGAGGCATTCCATGAGGTTAACTGGAACTTCACCAACAATGGCCATTCAGAGTTCACCTCTTTCGAATTATTTTTCTTTCCTTTCTTAGTATCTTCTTGCACTGACACTGTAGTTCTCAGACTAGCACAGATAGCCACTTTTTCTTCTGGCCTTAGATATGACCCATGTCTTGACCACCCAGCTCGCCTTTCCCAGGCTGTTATTTCTGAATAAGGGTTTGAGACCCTCCAGATTAGAACAAACCTCTCTGTTTCACCCTGCTGTCACTTTCTTTAGCAAGTAGACCCACTTGTAATGCAGCTCCACGAGAGGAAAATTAATGAGATCTCCATGTGTGAAGAAGTAGAGCAGCAGTCTGACTTTGACTGTGGCTCAGTGGAACAAAATGACTTATATTTATCCTGCCTGAGATGTAAGTCTTTTGAATCTTAATTAAACCAAAGGCACAGACACTGTAAGTATTACAATAGCATGTGTTTTACACAAAGTCTTTCATCTTCTTCTTCACTTTAAAAATATCTATTTTCACAATAAAACATCCTCTCATGTTTGAAACTTGTCTTTTTTGAGTGACTTTTGCTTATTATTCACTTCAGTATTATCCCAGTTAAGTCTACAATAGTTTTAAATTGCTCTTCTATTAAAAGTAAACATGTTTAAACACAAAACAGCCTCAATTCTTTCCTTTAACATTTCCCCTCCTGGATTTCTCTCTCAGCAGGTTGACAGCTTGAAATAATTTATTTTTTCTTCCTTGTCATGCTGTCTCACATTCTGTTTCCAAAGAAAATGCAGAAATTGAAATTTGAAAGATCTGTTTGAAAAGGAGAAAGAACCCCAAATGCATTCTTCCTCAATGAATCTCAAAAGGCCAACAGTCTCTAGAGGTCAAAGGTCAGCCTTACTCCTAAATTTTACTTTTGAAAAAAACAAAAGAAAAAAACAGACTGAATGTCCTTTTTACATGAAATTCCCATTCACTTCAGTGGGATTTCTATGACTTCCCATTCCAAGTTAGAAATATGCTCTTTGTGAGATACACCACACCAGAACACAGAAGTTTGATGGTTCCCAAGCATAATCTCAGAGAAAGAAAGAGAGAGAAAGCCAGTGCTTCAATCAGGTCGTTCAAAGAGGATACCACTCTTATAATCATAATGTATATACATTATAACTTACATCCACAGCCTGGTTATAACTAATTCTAGCCTGGATCATCTCAGGAGTGTCTTTAATACTGGTAAACTTCAAAGCATATGGATGCTGACGGTACTTCTTCTGTTGAGCAGAAAAAGATCAAAGCTGTGAATTTTGTGCTGCTCTTTCATGCTATTTGAAAGAGAAAAATCATAGGTTGCTGGAGATTAGAGTGAATTTGTGAACATAATTATTATTCCTCTTTCCTCATCTTTATGTCCTAGGTATTTTCAGATTAATATTTGTTTCAATTTAACAATAACCTTTTGCTGATTAATATTAAAGTATTTCTCCCAAAATATAAAGAAAACATTTCAAAATCAGACTCTGCCTTCTAAAATACTCCAGAACTCAGTATTTGAAAATCTTTTTCAGGTACCTTCAAATACAGTATGACTTATTATATTTTTTATTTATAGTTCCTTTAAGCAAGAAATGGCATATGATTGTGATGTGTTAATAATGGCAACAGTTAAACTTACTGTTTGAAGATTTAGGTTTTCCTCTAACTTACCTATAGCAAATCTGTGCAGCCATTAACACTGTGCCTAATTTTTGTTATGTGATATTCATTTGGCTTGTTTGAAAGAACCCATAAAAGCTTCTGAGGAATCTTGTTATATATACATAATTAAAATGAAGGCTGTTTGATGGGAAAATGACACTTCTTCCATATGGTCCAGTCAGTAAAATCTCCCCTTCCCACATGAGTTGTCCTATACCCACGATTACTCTTCTCCAAATAGCGTGAACTAAATTTTCCTAATACTGCGACAAACTCCTAATTCAATAAGTATGTTCATGGCTCTTTTGGAAACTGTTTATATCTCTGTGTTCAAGTCTTAAGCCATGTCATTCTCCTTTAATGTAATATGATCCCCAGAAGTTTATTTGAAACAACATATTGACTCTTTTGGGACTCAAAATGACAATGTAAAACACATTAAATCTTTTAAGGTATTACAAGCTTATGAGTAATGTTTTGGTTTCAGAGAGAGATCCCTTAACAATGAGCAATCTTATTGATTTTAAATGGGGAGAGAAGTGGCTTACTCTTTGTCCTGTCCAGTTGTATACACAAATATTAGTTGACCAAAGCATCTCTACATAAAAGTCAAAAAATAAAAATAAAAATAAAAAATTCTACCAATTGCTTTTTAGCAGTAACGCAAGTAATTCACAGACTGTATGTAAAAACAGAGGAGGCTCATAGCCATCTAAAAGTTAGTACCCACAAAAACTGTTGACATGAACAACCTATAAGGTCAAATTTATGTGTGGCAAAGTTGTCACTACTATACATCAAAATGGTAAACCTTATACACATTCACAGTTACTATTCCAGCTGGCATTGCTGTACTAGCTTTTATGAAGCTATCTCACTTTGTACTAGCTGAGGATCTAGTTTATTATGTCTAAAATAAACATCCTTCTTCCCTGCAGATGATTATGCAGGAAAAAAAATGTTAGGAATCAGGCAGATGTGAAGGATAACCATATATTTGAGACACTACACCACCGATTTTACTATTATTCTCATTGAATGAATGGACAGATGATTCCTGTATTACCAGTAGTTATCTAATAAAATCACAAAATCCAGTCTACTAGTACAGCAGATTTGGCCAATAGGAGTCCCTCTGAAATAACAGAAACAGAATACTGTGAACCTTTGAATCATTTCTACCACTACCTCCTTTGAAGGCCTCTTGGGACTGGCACAAAGGATTCTAGAGCTTGCCTTACCTCTAAGTGGCATTGGTTATAGAGAGAAATAAGGATGAAAACTACTCAGAAAAATATATAGCTGCATACAGAGATATCTATATGAATTTCAATAGCTAACGTGAATATATCTGAAAAAGGAGCAAGAAGGAACATGTATCTGTTACAAAAGAAGGTTCTCAGTCCAATGACTGCATCTTTTCATCATCTCTCCTGTTTTGCTTCATTAAAAAGGTAGGCTAGTGGGTAGCAATTGAGCACTGTTTGATTGCCATTATTATTCATAATATCATTTGTCACCTACTTTGTTTTTGCAAAGGCTATATGGACTCCTACTGGTGTGTGTTTGGTATCTGGTTTCCCTCTAATTATCAGTTCTATCCCTGGTTTTGAGGGCTTTCATGTGGTATGCCTTTTTCTTTCCCCTTTGAGTGGAAATTATTTTAATTTTATACAGACATTTTGCACACATTATGCAGCAAATTCTGTTGCATGCTGTCATGAAATCTCACCTCACTAATGAGTTCTCCTGCCTTCTTAGCCTGCTCCACATTTAATGACCCAGTGGCTATCCATCCAGCTCCTTTCATCCAGTTCAAATCTGCTCTGTATCGGTTCTGACAAAGAAAAAAAAAATCACCCTATTGTTGGTGCTCATACACTTAAAATGCCATTAAAAGATTCAGCCATCTCAGGAACTACAGCCAAGTCAAATCAGTTCCTGTTTATGTTTTATTTGCTATTGCGCAGTTACAGGGAAAGCAAAATAAATTACAGAATGAGATAGCAGTATCAGGACTCCAGCACTTGTGTATACTCTTTGCAAGGCAATTTATAGTCTATACCTTGCTGTCATTTGTAATCTTTACTGTAACTTAGCAAAAAACTTCAATTCCTCTGTACATAGCACCTGACGTGCACTGTTTAGAAGATATTAATGATTTGCAATGATATGAAAATGACAACTAA
This sequence comes from Penelope pileata, assembly GCA_013396635.1. NCBI lineage: Eukaryota > Metazoa > Chordata > Aves > Galliformes > Cracidae > Penelope > Penelope pileata. The sequence continues at coordinate 819,858 of WBMW01004623.1, read as the reverse complement.
CATTTTCCAGCTGCTATCTTTTTGCTATACTGAGGCGAAAGCACTTTATTGTTCTTTTTCCATGTGTCTTTAAGGAGTAAGAGTACAGACATATTGCTTCCTCACAAACTCTCTCCCACCAGCAGCCTACTAAAATCTAAATGCTTATACAAATTCTAGAGCTCAGTTTCTCAAAACAAGCCAAAAGCATTTCAGCACTTGCACCTTAATAAATCTGCAAATATGTCTATCTTAGTTTCCTTTAAAAGCTCTACAGGATGGCAGACTGGCTTATAGTAATCATATACAGTGCCAGGCAGTGCATCTGATGCTTACAGCTGAGTACATGGTCTTCATATGCAATTTTATCACCATTTTACAAAAGTTATTTAACCTACCTGTACATTAGGCTAAAAAAAATATATTTACATCATAAGCAAATCACAGAGTTTTACTATTGTTGAAATTGAGTTTTGAAGAAGCCCTGATGATAAATAGGATGATAACTCCTCTCAAAACCACAGCACATCTTAACTATATCACTTGAGCAAATAAGTGGTTAATAATTACTGCTTTAATACGAACTATTTAAGAGTTGAAAAATTAAGTGCCCATCATGGCATTAAAAAGCATGAACATCTGAAGAAACTCAGTACTAAATATCTAAAGGGGTTGAATGGAAGCGTTGAAATACAATAAGCTCTGGACTTACATCACTTTGCAATCCATAGGCCCACTTAGCCCAGGCCACTTTCCTGTCAGTGGGCAAGACAGTGTAGTGATGGAGGGCAGTCTTGTATCCTCTGTCTGTAGCCAAATTCTGAGCCTTTTTGGCATGGACAAGGTTAACCATATCCATGGAGACCTGGAACTGATTCCTTGTGTCCTCAAATGCCTTCTTGTACTCCAGATCACTCTGCAGCTTTGACATTTGAAGGGAATGAGCCATCTTTGCATCTTCCTCCACAGCTTTCACTCCAAGCAGTTTACCCTTCATCTTCTCATAACCTTCCTTATATTTAACCTGTGAAGAAGAACCATGAGTAAATGATCTAAACTCCCAAAGTTACAGGTCTGCTAGTAGTAATGCAACAGTCTATCAGTGTTGTGACATGCTGGGTCCTCATCAAATGGACTTCTTATGTCCATGTACAAAAAAGAACTGAAATGCCTTAGAAATTAGCAAGCATCTACCAAAAATAAAAACTTCTCAATAATTATATGTTCTCCAAAAGCTCTAAGAAATCTTTTATTTTTGGTTATCTTTAGGAAAAACAACATTCTTTAAGCACTGAAGTCAGAATGTTCTTTAAGGAATTTTCTGGTAAGGCATAGATATTTTTCATGGGAGAATTCTACTCCATTTCGAGCTCTAAAATTCACCCTCTAGTCAAAATGAGAATAGTAAAATACAGTCAGTATGTAGCAAATAATTCTGAATTGTTCAGAGTAAACCTTCTGAATAATTGCGGAGTACCAGCCAATCACAGAACTCCTCCATTGCTCCCTAGTATGAATCAAGTGAGAGTGGCTCAGGGCACTGAAACAGATGTGACACATCCCTAAGACTCTGGTAGCAGCCTGGACTGTCAGCTGTCTTAAGACTAAAGAGCTCTGATGGAGTGCATACTCACATCACTTGCCAGATCCCTCTTTGCCTTAGCTGTCAGGAATGACAAAGCATCCAGACGAAGCACAAATCCTTTTTCCTTCTGCTTCTCCCAGCTACTCCTGTACAGTTTCTAAAAAGATGACAATAACACAGTGTCTTTATTACTATCAATATTTTCTATTTGTTTTCTAGTCACAGGAAAAGGTCTCAAGTAATATCAGACCACCATACACTCATGACCATTTGAGGATCAGATCCTGGCATCTTCACTTACACACTGTGAATACTGTAACCCCATTGTCTTGCTGGCTCCAGTAAAACTCTCAGTGTGCCTTCATTTGAGTGAAGGTAAGCATGTAGACAACACAGAGATTCAAACTCTAAGGGTGACAAGACTTCAGAGCAGTGGATGTGACTAGTATTTAATTAAGAACAATTTTAGTATATATTTTTCACATTTGGATCTTCTCAGAGAAAGAGCCTAACTTTTACCTACAGAATCAACATTCCAACTGCAGCTGTAACTATTCACAGGGGTTAGAGAACCAAACCACAGCCTCACACAGTACCTCACTGATATTGGCAGCATTTGCTTTGGCCAGTGTGAAGCGAGGATCATCTTTGGTGATGGTGTACTGATGAAGAAACTGCTCTTTTCCTGACCTGTAGGCAACCTGTCCCAGAAAGCAAAGTGAACAGTAGTCCATGTTTAATTTTGAAGAAATACTGGTTGAAACACCCTAAATATTTAAGGATTTGTTTCAGTTAATTTATTTGATGAGTTAGTCTTTAGCAACGTGACTTTTTTGGCCAAGCCCAAATTTAAAAGCTAAATAACAGAGCCAATTTGAACCAGGTACTCATGGTTAAATTTCAAGGAAGCAGTGAAATAGCATGCATATCAGGATACTTTAATTCTATTTCCTAAAGTTAGTTATTTAACTGGCTACAAAGCTGACATGAATTCATAGTCCATGCAAAACGTCTGCAAGAGTATATTTCGTCCAATATTAAATTGCAGCTACTTTTAATAGGACATAAAAATAGAGAATTTTAGGCATGAAATGAAGAACACTACGCAATTCAATCCGCAGAGAAAATGTGTGTCCTAAATATAATTGCTGACATAATAATCCACCAAGGACTAACATTCCAACTTTAAATGAAAATATCAGGGACCTTTTATGATCCCAGTAGCAAACATCTCCATTTTATATCCCAGGACAACTTGAACAGAGAAATTAGCTGCTCAATTTCAGAACCCCATAAAGCTGTTGGCAGACCTATTGAAAAGTTATGAAAAGATGTCCCATTTCATGAAGTGTTAAATTTCTTATATCTCACAAGAAAAAAAAGTTCCTACTATACAGCTCTAAATCCAGCATTACTATTCCAGCTTCAAGACACATACAAAAGGTAGCTTTGTGCAGTACATGGAAGACAAGCAATGGGAATCAGGAGACCAACATTCTCATCTTATTCATACTGGTGTTATCTTTGAGACACATAACACTCATCCAAGTAAGTGCCTGTTTTTTGTTGAAGCAGAGGAATAAAATGAAAGGAAATAAGGTAGTTGTCTGGAAAAAAAAATCATGAAGCAATAATGCTTCATTCATGCAGCAACTGAGAAGCTGACAGCACCTTCAGTTCAAGTTAAAAGGTAAAAAATACAGCTTGGCGAGTCACTTCCATTACAAAATTAGTTAGTCAGTAATTTTAACACCAGGTTCCCCTTCTTCTGGAAACTTTAAAGTGAGTTGTTTCCAGCTAGGTCCTGCCAGGAATTCTGAAACACCATCTGCCAGATTCACCATGTCCCAGGGAAGGTTAGAGAGCGTTCTGAAAGTATCCAGCTTGGGAAAATATGCTCATTTTATTATTTTACTAAAATATTCCTTAGCAGCAGCAGCTAAAGAATGTGGCACCAAACACAGACAGTACAGCATTAAATACTCTGACAGGGCCACCAGTGGAGGGAAACATGGAACCTGGGGTGGGTGCATCTCAGTCCCTCCACTGATGTCTACTTTGCTTTGAAACTCTGTCTAAGGATCAGATGGGAATACTGTGTTTCACCTCTGCTGGCTTCCTCCCTTTTACTTTCTTATAGATAAGCAGTTTTTGTGCTGATGACATTAATGTCCCAGGAACATTTAGGCAACCTCTCATGAACACGTTTCAGCCATCCTTGAATCCCCCTTGAACCACCCACAAGTTTATTGCCAAGGCTGTCTTACAGAGGTTTTCCCTCTCTTTCTCTGGCCATTGACACCATTTATGAGAAGCCTGTCTTGAATATTTCCATTCCCATTGGATTTTTTTGATGATTTTCTGTAGTTTTTCTAGTTCAGAGAATTCAGTGAGAGAACTCAAGACATCAACAAATGAAAACCTTTAGAAATGAACCTCAAGAACTTTCATATATTGCAAAGTTTCATGACGAGGTCCTCTGTCTCCCCTTTCTCCATGCTGAGTGTATAGATCTCAGGAACGACTACATTAGGAGAAAACTATTTGCAGAGAGAAGGTTTCAATCAAGGACTCACATCGCTTTGCAGTTCCTGGCTTTTCTTGGCGTGTTTGATGTGAGAACTGTCAGCCACACTGGTGAATTTCAGAGCATCAGCCTTCTGTCTGTATTTTTTCTAGATTAAATTAAAACAAATTACACAAAAGTTGCTACAATATTTACCTTCCCACAAAATTCATTGCTTCCAAAAGCACATGACTGATAGAGACAGAAGTCTGCCTTAAATTCCCAAGACAGTTTTAGCATAGGTATCAGCAAAATGAGCTTCCAAACAATATAGATTGATAGCATCTCCTTGAGAGGAGGTTAGTGCAAGAGCACGCCTAATGCACTGTTGCTGACACTGCAGGCAGAGATACTTTCTGGTGCCAGAGGTACTAGGGTATTCTGTAAGATCTAGGCTGCACTCAGACTGGTGAGCGTCCTTCACAAACCAGGCATGACTTAAGTCAGGGCCTAAGAAAGCCTGTGAGCTACACGGTCAATATTTCTATCTCATTTTCTTACGTGGGTCTTCTCAAGCATATGCATATGTAGTTCAAATCACCAAACATATGTTACTGAGGTTTTTTTTAAGTTATCAAGACATTTGCAGTTTATCACTTGATTTAAAATTACTTTCAGGATATTGAAATTGCCCATTCTAATTTAAAATCTACACCACTGTCAGCTGAGAGTAACAGGTATGAGAGACCATCACAAGACTAAGGTCTTGACTATGGAAGAAAACATCCTGCTCCATTCATCTTCTGTTACCAGTGCTTAAACAATATCTATTTGCATGGACAATTTTGCATACAGACTAATATTTCTAGATTGATTAATCAGACTTCCCTTACTTTTATTCCATTTTACTTTGCTTTACTTTTGGAACATGCTGAAGTGAGTGGAAAACTTCCACTGACATCATCAGCCTTTGGATGACGTCTGTTTTATACTCATGTCTCTGCCCAAGCCTTTTGCATCACTTAATTCAGAGCAAGCTAAGCAGTTCTATCTATGAGACAGTACAAGGAAATTCAGAACACCATTTCAAGGCAACAGAATGACATGCAAACACTTCTTGCATACTTTAGTCAAATTCTTATTCTAACAGTTCCACAATAAGGTGGGGCATTTCACCTAGGAGAGCTTTAAATGCACTTTTTCATTATCTGGTATTTCAGGAGAGAAATCATTCTGTTTGAACTGATGGGTGAACAGATCAGTTTATGCTGTGACTCTTCTAGGGGAGCACAAAACAGAAGTTAAAAAAGCATGCAGCACTTCAAAGAGGTGCTCATCGCTTTGTTTTAGGAACTTGGAAGGGAGGGAGGCAGATTAAAACCAGCATGTTTTGTCACATATCATGGAACACAATGTAGTGACATTCTGCAAAGAAATGACAAAATGCCAGGCTCTGTGTGACAACAGAGATCTCTGAAGTAATATCCACCAATCTCTAGTTTAAGTGACTGACAGCCATCTCTTGGCCTTATACAGCCCTGAAATGAAAAGGCAGATCATTATAGATTAAGTAATTGTAGAAGTGATTATTACTACAGCAGACCACGGTAGCAGATGTCACTCTATCTCCAGCAAGACACTGGATCTGAGAGTTGCTGCTATTCTTTTGTTGCTAAGATGTATTTTTTTCCCCTTGCAGTAGCAGTGAGAGGATGTCAGAGACCCAAAGTATCAGAGTGTGATCTCCAGTAACTAACTGGCTTCTGTTCCTTCCTCCAGCACTAAGTGGGATTTTATTCTTCTTGTCAAACTTTCCGTAATTTATTCATCCTTCTATCCTCTAGTTTTCCTAGCACTAGTGAAACAATTCAACCATAGTTAAGCAGCTGAGGAAATGTACTTCCATAAAGTTAATGGCAGTGTGACACCACAAATTAATCACGCAAAAGCAATGAAAAGTAGCACAAGTTGAAATTGCCAGTAAAGTCACAGCCCTTCTTTGCTGAAAAGCAAAGAAATTTCCAAATACGGCTGTCAAGTATCTAATTTTTCAGCACTGTTCCTTAATAGTTTGCCAATAAAAAGCAGTATGTTTTGGTTTGTGTTTGTCATATGGCTGTATACATTTCACTCCATCCCCATCTTACTACTAAGCAAATAGCCTGATGAATTTTTCAGGATCTATTGTCTTTCCTTGAAACACATATCCCCAAAGATTCCTGTGTTTCCAAGTACGAGACTTTGAGCAAACAACAGATAGAAAGCTGAGCACTTTGCTTACCTCACTGACCAAATCTCCTGCCTTTTTGGCTTGTTGTATGTTAAGACTTCCTTCTGTGATACACCCAACTCCTCTCATCCACATCAGGTCTGACCTATATTGAAGCTGTTGAGGGAAAAGAGCATTTATTGGCATGAGGGGCACAAGTACAATGTTTGCATGTGCACATGTGCACACTTGCCAGTTTCAAAGACATTTTGAAGACATTTTAAAAAGTCATACTGCAACTCAAATAGTGTCCACATGAAATAAAGTGTCAAATTCTGAGGAAGCTTATAAACATCTATACTGCTAGCAATAGTTAAGCTGAGCATATATCATCTTACATCACTCTGGAGTCCATAGGCCTTCTTGGCCCATTTTGTCTTCATATCTTCTGGAACCACTGTGTATTCATGGAGTCTCTTTCTATAATCCAGGTCACTAGCAAGTGCCTGGGCCTTCTTAGCATGCCTCAGGTTTACCATATCCATAGGTAGATGAAAATGGGTCTTACTCTCCTCAAAATCTTTTTTGTAGGCAATCTAGAAAGAGAAGGAATTAAAACAACTTATCTCTATCAGTGCATTGCAAAACCAAACCTGTCTTAAATCTCTAGTCTTGTTTGTGTGCTTTTGCAGATTAGGAAAATAAAAGTTAAAGTCAGATTCTATGTGGCATCCATAAAGCAGATGACAGAATTAATTTTGCAGACTATTACAGTATATCTTACTTTCCAATATACTTTTATCTGCTTGAAAGTTACATGGTGAAGTGTTTATGTTGAGGTTTTACTAAGACAATAGCATCAACGCAAAATTACCTACAAGAACAAAAATACTGTGCAATCTTTGTAGATTAACAGTCTGAGGAAGGAAACTGGTTTCTGCCAAAGGTTTCTAAGGATTTCTTATAGTGAAACATCAGTAACAGTGGTAGGTCACAAATCATTGCTGAAACATTCATAATTAAGAAAAACATCTTTTGAGTAAGAGAAATAAATAATTTACCTCACTACTCATCTTGGCCACCTGCAGAGAGTGCAAAAGTCTTGAATCTTTGGTTTCAATTGCTTTTCCTTTTGTTTTTTCATATTCTTCTTTATACTTAATCTGTGAAAAAAAAAATAGTGTAAATCAAAGAACATTTTTCAGTTACCCCAGAGATAAGCAATATGTTTTTCACTGACAATTTGGGTGGTCAAAATTTAGAAGGGCTTATTCTGATTTGCACTTTGTCACTTCACATTTCCCAGACTTCCTCAGAAATTCCCAAATGTGCAGAACTGGTCTTATTTATGTTGTCTTTAACCTCATTCTTTAAGGCTCGCTCCTCTGAGATGGATTTGCTCACAGACTTTAAGTCTTCTGAATAGCTAAATTATCTGTTTCTTCAACCAAAAGAGAAGAAATCAATCACGTAAAAACCAAGCAAGAAATTCAGGACTTGATTTTCTTAATGAGGTGGGATAGCAGCTATGTGAGCATAAAATTCTTCTAGTCTATTCCTTTCTCAATAGATTTTTGAATCATCTTCATTGCTGAGCACTTCCCACCTGCAGGCAAAATTTCTTCCTTTTCCTTTCCACATGTTAAGATATGTTTAAAGATTGTTCTTTAAAGCTGTTTAAAAACAGTTAGTTTGGATTTTTTTTTTAATATACATGTATTTATGTTAAAGAAGCAGACTAAAGTAATATGCAGTCCCTTTGCAATGGATGATAACAGCATTTTTGAAGCTGTAAATAATTAAAAACAATGAATTTTACTATGGAAAATTGCAAATTCTGCTTCCTTCTGCACACTTATATTTAAAATAATAATTTTCAGAGAGTGAGATTACATAGAGTCTAAGAAAGTTTCCAGCTATTCATCTGCCTTTGAGAAAGATGAATGCATGACAGCCAAATGCAGGGCTTAAACACCCAGATGAAGAGAGCTAAATTTTATTTCCCTGTGCTACAGCAACATATGTAAAGAATAATTCCCAGGTAATTAAATGTAACCTACATCACTGGCAAGATCCCTTGAAGCTTTGGCAGCAAGTAAAGGCAGAGAATCAAGTTTCATTTCAAATCCCTGGCCCTTACTCTTCTCCCAGCCTTCTTTGTACTTAATCTGAGGAAGGAAAGACAGAAACATGTCACTGTAACACATGAACACACAAGATTTTCAAATGAACATGAGAACGACTAGGAGTATCAATATGCTCTGTCCACAAACCGTAAGCCTCTTAAGTCACGCTTCATTCATTCAGAGTTAATTAGTTGGCTAGGACCGAGTCAATAGTTTTATGCTTGGAGCTTACCGTCACTTTAAATTCCAGAAGGTGCACCAATAGCTCTGTTTTAAAGTGCCATGGAGGAGAGAAAGTTTTTCAAACTCCCGAACTAGAGCTAGCAATATCCCATACATTGAGTGCTATTTGTAGCTGCCGTTCTTTAAGTGAGCTGCTGGAGGGCATCCTTCAGTTTGATTTCATTTAAAAGTTGGAACTCGTGTGCTCTGGGGCCTGCTAATTCCTACATTTAACAAATAGATGTTAAGGTTTCCTTGTGCGTGCTTGATTTTAACACTCAGGTCTCTACGTAAATCACTCCATACTGTGATGAATGATGAACGGAAGCAACAGTGGGCTTGACTGAAGGCACTGTGATTCACTGCATGGATTTCAGTGGCCTTTGAGAACTGCACAAATGTTGGTTCTTCATACAAATGCCAGCACAGAAGCAGCTCATTTTGTGAGGTGAAAATTAATTTATTTAACGAATCCAAGTAATTTGAAAAGATCTTAGACAAAAAGTCTGGCAGTTTCACTGTACTTGAGATTGCATCCCTATCTCTTCTGGTTCCTAAATCTCATGCTGTTTATTAATAAAGACAGATTATGAACAAAAAATGTTTCCAGAAATAGTGCCATCCGTCTTTACATTCATTTCTCTCTTTCAATGGCATCATGAATACAAATATTTCCACATTGCTTGACTTACCTCACTGTATAATTCTGCATTGGCTTTTGCCTTGACTAACTGAGGTATGTCCTGAGGTAGAGTGTAGTTTGTTTTTGTCTTCTCATACTGGGCTCGGTAGTTCAACTGCCGTGAATTGAAAAAATTGAAAACAAATTCAGTTATTTTTGACTCACTAAACAATATTCCTGTTACATTGATTGACTGCTGATGAATTTCAGGCTATTGGTGTCATATGTTATACACAGTCATAGTTATGGCTGACATAGATACATTGCAGGTGCTAAGATAATTAAAACTTTTAACTAGGTACTAGGAATTTGAATAATTATCCCATAAATAATTATTGTCTATAAGAATAAAATATCTAATTTTAAAAAATCATGCATTAATAAAGATACAGAAGATAAATCCCTGACAAAGCACACTAATAGAACTGTTAAAAACAGAAGAAAATATTGTATCTATTACCGCACTTGCTACATTTTTGGATGCCATTTCATTCAATTTGTATTCTTCTTATGGTTGTAAATCTGCTGATTGCTCATCAACAATAAAAACATTTAAGTGCTATAAACACTATGAAATAAAATTATCTCATAATTCTAATAAACAAAGACAGCCAATGCTGGCAGAACTTACATCACTGAGCTGCTGCGCATTTATTTTGGCTTGAGCAATTTGTGGAGTGCTAGCAACAGAGCTATACTTCAGCTTGTCTATGCTTTGCCTGTAGTTTACCTAATTTAAAATTATATTAAAAAAAAAAAAGATTTAGTAAGGGAAGTAATGTTCAAATTGCAAAATGAGACATTGAGTAGATAAAGTTTTGTTAGCTAATTTTCTGGATAAATCATAACTTAAATCATAATAAACTGAGATGGGGAAAATGTCAGGTTCTCTTGGATGAGATCCACAGTTAACACTCTCAAAACATCTTAGTTTGAGGTTATTGATAGGAATGAAGCCCACAAAATTCCTAACACCTTAACATGATAGCAGCAATACTAAGCTATAAAAAGAAACATATTAAAACCTCAGATTATGCAAGATACCACATTATGGAGAAGCTTTCTTTTCAACCTGTTGTTGCCAAAGTCTTTACATCGCAGGACACAGCTATCATCCACTGTCAGCCTTAATCAATATCCACTGTAGTTAATCATCACCACTTTGCAAACATTGCAAATCATGTAACGCTAGTTTCCTAGGACACTTCTTTCCAGTAAAGTGGAGTATAATTCTAGGGACTTTGAGTTACTGAAGCCATTTCAATGTTATCCTTTTTATTTCAAGTATCCTTACATAAACTTTCTTCTTTCTGCCACAATGACAATATTTAGGAAAGAAAGTATAAAGTGATCAAGGTACTTGAAACATTTGATTTTCTTCCCTTAGAGACAAGAATTTTACTTCCCCAGAAAAAGATCATTTCTTTTTTACTGAAAATGTAAATTTATTGCTGCTTGTGATGTTCTGAAGGAGAAAGGTAACAGTCTAATAAACCTGAACTTACGTCCAAAATGTAGAAATTAGTTCTACCCCCTCCAAACATTTCAGCACTTCCTGTTATTGTACTATTCACAGTCAGCAGCTGGTTTTGGAGCACATAAATCAATTGGCCACAGAATCTGTTGCACTAGTCACGATCATCACCTAGCACTTTGAAATAGTCCCAGGGTTTATCTGCTTGTTGATAACTAATATGCTTGCTTTTAAATCTTTAAGATTACATCTCTCACACAGTAAGAAATCAAACAATGAACTCAATCTTTTCAAGGTTTTTCAAAGAGAAAACTGAAGTTATTGCTTAAGAGGCAATAGTGCATCTTATAGTTGAAGTTTATCAAATAATTCCTCAAAAATACTTCAGGTTGCCCAGAGAAGTTGTGGATGCCCCATCCCCAGAGGCATTCACACCCAGGTTGGATGGGACCCTGGGCAGCCTGATCTAATGGGTGGCAACCATGCCCACAGCAGGGGCGTTGGAACTGGATGATCTTTAAGGTCCCTACCAACCCATGCCATTCCATGATTCTATTAAAAACATCAGCGTTCTCAATTCTATGCCTTCATGTTTCCTTCATCCATTGTTTTCTTGGATAGGGCAGAACTAACTCATTTTGCCCAACTGTGCACAACTGAAGTCGAAGACAGGAGGTGGAACCACTTTCTATTCCCCTTAACTCCTTGCATGTTTTACTTTAACTTTTTTTTTTTTTATCACTAGCTGTCTGCTCCCATGATTAAATCATCATTTGAAACATGCAATCTATCACAATCTCTCCTACAGAGAGATGATGAGCCATGCAAGTCATAGAAAAAAGCCACAAAATTATTTACATCTTTCAAAGGGACCAACTTCCTTGTTGTCTGATATGAAGGAGTGAGAGTGGCTGGGTAATTGTAGTCAACGCCGTCATGTTTGTAATCAGATTTATAGGCTATCTGAAACGCAGGGAGAACAAAAAAAAAATCATTTTTTTTTTAAGCTGTCATTTGTTTGAATAATTATCAGTCAAGAGGAAAGGAGAAACAATAATATTAATATTAAATGCAGGAAACAAAGTAATTTCAATGTCGTGAGTGACAAAGATAATGAAATTATTTGCATAGTTTAGCCACTAATTGATTCTTTTTCAGCTCCTCAATTAATCCAGTGCCAACAGTGGGAGCATTAACTTAACTTCCACCTATGACACATCTCTTTTATCTTTCTGCTTAGTTCTCAAGCTTCTTACAGATTTGTAAATAATGTACTTGAAGGAATGGTATGTAACGAAATAGCTTCTTGACTAACCCAGTAAATTAAATTGGAATCCAGAAATCTTCATTAAAGACTGTTTTTTTCACCAAAGGTCTGACCCTGGGGGAGGGAAGCAAGCAACCTTCAGCATCCTACTGATGTCAAAGGAAACTGAAGGAGCTCAGTATGTTGCCAGATCACTGAATTTGCTTATTTTAGTCCCTTGCACACAGTGCAGTATAAATCACTACAAAAGGGTTTCCAGAATTTCCTCTCTTCTCAACATATCTATGCTTCAGATCCCCAGTACAATATGATCTAAACTCTCCTACCAGCTTAATTCTGGGGAAAAAAAGAAAAGAAAAAAAAAAAAGCAATGACTATACATGTATGATTAAAAAAGACTTACATTGCTTGCCAAGTTGCCAACTTTCATGGCATGTAACATTCGCTTGTCCATACCAATACCCATATAATGACCTTTCATTTGGTTCTGGTAGGTTTCTTTGTATTTAATCTGTACAAAAAAAAAAAAGTAAAAGTAAAAATACTCTGAAAAAATGTTGAGTTTTTTGTGTTTCTATGCATTACAGTAGTGAGACAAATAACTACAGCTGTGGTACATTAGTGTTGCACTACTACAGAAACTCACAAGTTCACAAACAACCGTGGTATTTTAAAAAATACCAAGTATTTTGGTATTTTAAAAAATAAATCCTAGAATACTCAGTGAATTTCAATGACATGTCATTTATATGTTCTTCATACAACCTGGATGTCACATAAAGAGGGCACCTCCACTTCTATTGCTGTAAATTATTTCATCAGAAATAAATACTAGAATAAAGTTGCCAGGAAGCATTATTTGTACATTAACAAATGAATCATCTACCAAAAGTGGATTATTTTGGTGCAGCTTTCATCAAGTCCAGCATAGGGAATTCAACAAGATAAATTAACTACCCTGCCATTTCACTCATATGACAAAAGATTTACTCCCCTCCGTATTTCAGGCAATGGGAGAAAGATGTATAAAGCAAAATTATACTTTAGTATCATGAGATAAAAGCAATATCACTATTAATACTGAGTACTTTCACATGCAATATATGTGACATTTATTTTGATAAATGTATCTACTGTCTACCTTTCAAGTCAAAAAAATGGATGTGCACAATGAAAAGCATAATATGAGCCAGCAATATGTACTTGGAGTCCAGGAAGACAGTCACGTCCTGAGCTGCATCAAAAGAATGTGGCCAGCAGGTCAAGAGAGGTGATTCTCTCATCATAGTGGCCTTCCAATACTTAAAGGAGGACTACAGGAAAGATGGGGAGTAACTGTTTACTAGGATGTGTAGTGACAAGACAAAATTTGCGGGAGCTAAACTATAAGTGGGTAGATTTAATCAGGAAAAAATTCTTTACTATGAGGGTGGTAAGGCACTGACACAGGCTTCCCAGAGAAGTTGTAGATGCCTCATCCCTGGAGGTGTTCAAGGACAGGTTGGATGGGGCTTTGGACAAAGTGATCTATTGGAAAGTGTTCATGCCCATGGCAGGGGTTTAGATCTAGACAGTCTTTAGAAGTCCCTTCCAACTACTCAATGATTCTATGAAACAAGCAATAGGTTGTGGCAGATAAGTGTAACAACTGAAAGATACTTGTCTAGATTAGTCCATGATAATCAATCTCTCTTTCATATATTCTAACGAGTTGCTTTCATAATTCTGTACAAAATGTGTCCCAGAGATCTGCCAGAACTGACTAGGATGAGTGCTGTACAGGCATGGGTAAAGATCAGTTATAATCATTCCCAGAACATACTTATCTGAAACACACACACAGATGACTTGCAATTCCAGCAGATACCAGGGTAAGCTTTAAATGAACCACACAATGGACTAAAAACTTACATCACTTGTGTATTTGGAGATCTTGCTCACATTCTTGAATTGAGGAGTATCACAATAGTTAATGCTGTAGCCTCTGTTGTTTCCAAGGTCCTTCTTATACCCCACCTTTGTGACAAAAATACAAAAGGAAAAGTTATGGCAAACTGTAAAATTGCTCTATCAAGCTCCCATACACACTGTTGATTAGCGAGGCCCACTGTTGAAACATTTTGATACATGTCTCTTAACAGATGGTGTATGATGAAAATTATTATGAAGATGAATTTCTTACACTCCTCATTTTACATGCAAAAGAAAAAGATAATCAACTTAATCCACTTGGACTTCAGCAAAAGTTATGAGACAATGCCATGTGGAAAAATATTAGCAAGAACAGGCATCTGGGATGGGATTTTAAGGTAGATGTGGGCCAAATGAAAGCAGAAATGCAGCAGGGTGGTTTTTAGCAGGAAGGATTGAACAGGAGGAATTTTATTAGCATGATTCTTCAGAGTAATTTTAAAGATAAGTGGTTTAATATTTTCATTAAGTTCTTTAACTCTGACGTAGGGATGTTCAGGGGCATATTAAAAAGATTTAGAGACAGGAGTAATAGAAATGGGACTAAATTTAGCAGTGTAGAGGTTAATACATGTAGGGACTAGCCACAAAAACTTCAGCTTTAAGAACTCATCACCTGGAAGGGCTGAGAAAGAGAAAACCATTCATATGCAGGCTGATCATACAAAGATGGCAAGATGTCAAAGTAATACAGCCATGAAAAAGGCAAGTGCAGTTCAGCAGGCACTGGGAAGTGTGCATGCTATGTACCAGGTTCCAGCAAGACCTCATCAGGAACCTATGTACTCTTACAGCCATTCCCATTTAAGGAACAGCTTGTAACAGCTGCAGTGAAAGACCATGAGAGGAGAAGAATTTGGCTTGCTTAGTCAGGGAAAACAACTGCAGAGAGAAGAAAATGGTATCTGTTTGCATACATCTCAGAAAGGTAATCATGCAGGGAGAAGAACTTCTTGAACTAAAGGGTAATGCTAGCACAAAACACAACAGTAATAAAATGGACAGGAATAAATGCAGGCTAGAAATTAGAAGAAGAGGATTACACAATACTATGCCAAAACAGCAGAAGCCAGGAATCGTTGGCCCAGGAGGCCCCCTCCAGTCCTATTTCCAGGGATTTTTCATTATTGAAGGCTTTATTCTTTGACATCTCTAGAGCATAAGTTTTTAAACTGCCATGGGGAAGCTCTAGAAACTCACATTTATTAATAGCTTTATAGCTGATATGACAATATAAATAAATTAACAATTCATAATCTACTGAGAATTCCCTAGCAATCTTCCTTTTCTAAGCAGAAGAATGTATTACGAGCAAGTCAGTCTTTCACATCATGGAAGAAAACAGAAACCTGCATAAACAGAATGGTACAAATTTTGGCTCTTTTGGTGTTATTTTTTAATTAAAACTAGAACCTTCTTTGAAACACTGTAACATAAATTCCAAATCATCCTAAAGCACTTATGTTTATAACCTCACAACATATTAAGAGCACTGCACAGAGTTGTCTTAGATTTCTCTTCTCCATGTGACCAGAATTAGAAGTTCTCTCCTGGCAGAATTCACCATACTTCCATACATATCATTTGAAGGGCCAGATAATACCACTTTAAGATCTGCTCTTGCACCTTTCCCTCCAGTGACTGTGCTACACAAAGACCATTTCTGCTACATAAGGGACAATAAAAACAATAGCTTTTTACATTTGTAGTCCTTACCCATCAGACACAAACGTTTGTGTGAGCTGCCCTCACACCAGTTCGTAGATTAATTCAACCCCTTACCTCGCTAACAAGCTTGTTAGCACTTTGGGCTTGTTTAAGGACCAAGTTGTCTTCAGCTGTTAGAGAGTGAAAGTGAGCTGCACCTTTCATCTTGGAAAGATCTTTCTTGTATTTTATCTGAAAGGTAAGAAAAATTACAAGATAGATGCCTACCTTTTCACTATTGCAATATTTGTAGTTGTCTTTGCTAAACTTTGTCCAGCAAAACCCTATTTGGAATGTATTTCAGTATTTCTTGTACACAAGGAGATGCTTATATTCTTCATCTCATATTAATGCTTTTAAAAGCAGATTGATAATGTACAAGATAACAAATGATTTGAAATGTGCTGAAGTGTAAAGTTCTTATTTCTTTTGATTTTCCAAACCTGCATGCCATTTCATAAGCTTTAAAGATATTAAAGATGCTTGGTAAATACTCTGGTGTGGTAATGTTGCTGTCATGAATCACCCCTTTTCTGCACTCCAGACATTAGAAATTAAACTCATAGAATCATGTAGGTTGGAAAGGACCTTCAAGATCATCAAGTCCAGCCTTCAACCTGACCTACCCAGTCCCATCACTAAACCATGTCCCTTAGGGCCACATTAACAAGGAAACTGCTGACCATTAGCATTTTGAAAAAAAATACAGAACTCCCATCTTTAACAGGAAAGGTTAATGATCCCCTGTTTAAACATGAAATATTTGACTTTGTCGTAGAGGATTTGGTCGCAGAAGGTCTCAGGTTTTAAATATTCTCTCAGTATAAGCTCAAGTAACAGAATGTCACTGATCCTTTCCCTCTAGCTTACCGCTAGCGTCTGGTCCAGGCTAGTACAAGCTGAAAGACTCAAGCATCTGTTAGCTCCCCAAAAGACAGACTAAGCCCACCAGCTCAGATAGCCCCAGAGGTGACAGGTGTCCACACTACAGCGTTTGTCACTCACAGGAACCCTCCACAGCAGCCACAGAGGAGAGACCCCATTTTTGTCACTGCTAGAAACAGTCTCCTCAGGGACGACTGAGGCTCTTTAATCAATGGCCTGCATGCTAGAATCACATATTGCTATTTTCTTTGCCAATTCTTCAGTTTATCACCCAAAACTAAAAATTACCAGCCTAGAAATAAGCTCAGTCTTATGCGGTGACAATGTCATAATCCATATGACTTGCTTTGTGCCAGAGGCATCATACATCAAAATATCAAACCAGTTCAGCTCATTCATCCTCCACTTATTCACTACTGGGAGGGAATAGCCACAGTAGTCCAGAGGGTGATTAAGGCAGTTGAAGGTTTCATTAATAATACAGGTGCAAATTTGCCAGGAGGGTTAACCTAACAGTAGGGATCCCTATTAGTTGCTACATCCACCTCCTCCCTCATGCAAGCTGGAGCTGTGTCCCCTTCTATTAATGGATATTATTAATCCCCTGAGCTATCCTGTTCCCAGCAATGCAGTGAAATGTCATCCTTGTTTACTTCTCAGGTGTAATTTTAGCATTCTCCTTCTAGAGCACTGCTCTTACAAACTGATGTTTTTAATTGTTTATGAATTGTATTGATCCAGGTTTCATACTTACATCACTTGCCAATTCATTTGCTTTCTTGGCATTTTGATAAGCTGGAGTGATCATAGCAGGAAAGCTTCCTTTCCCTCTGCGTTCCTCATACTCATCCATATAATCCTGAGGAAAATTCAGGGTGTTTACTCATCATACATAAGCACGATTTCACAAATCCCCATAGTCCTTGCTAGCAGTAAAGTTCTTTACTTTTTTATTATCTTTTTTAACAAAAAAGGGAGCAAGATGACCAATTTTAAGAACAAAATCTCCCACTAAATCAACTGTGCCTCTAAAATTTTTTGTGTTACACTGCAAGAGAAATTTAGGCAGAAATTAGCTGTCATCAACACAGCATTCAAGTGCATAATTACTTACATCCTTTTAATTTTACCCTAATTCTTATGGACATGATATCTCCTATGCCCTGTCTTTGTCAATATACATTTGCCTGAAAATCTGGAAGAATATCTAATGGTTTGGGCAGCCAGCAGATTTTCTTAAACTTTCCAAATTTAGCACAGGGACCTGATAGAAGTCTCTGATCTCACCATAGCCATTCTTCACATCATAACAAACCAAAACATAATGCTTCTCTAGTGTAGTGTTACATTTTGAAGAGAGATTCATTAAAGAAGCATACCTAGATATCACTGTATCCGTCTTGTGACTTCTCAGTGCAAAACAATCCATTGTAGGTCATTTTGTGCAACATCAATATCATATGATATGATAGGTCATATCATAAGTTTGTGAACAATATAATGTAATTATAGTTATTGCATCCAAATTATTCCATAAACAGGCATAGAAAATAAAGAGATATTCCTGACTCACTGGCTGAGACTTTTAAAATGACATTAATGAGGCTGAATTCTTCTAACCTGTCATTTTCTTTTTTTTATAACTTCCTCAAATACATTTTTGTATTATTTCTAATAGCACTCATTTTAAAACAGTATTTTTCAAGTTCCAGATAATTAATTTCAGATATTTTCAAAAATGAATAAAACAGGTGTTCAGCACACAGTAAGATTCTTTAAATTGCCCTATGTGTGTATATATATATTTGTGTGTACACACACACATACATACACATGTATAACATGTATTATGTACCCTCATGATCTGGACAGTTAGAATTCCAATCTCTGTACCCAGGTTAAGTCATACTTCATTCAGAAAAATCCATTAATTTCAGTGGCTCACTTTAATTTGAATAAAGATATCAGAATCCAATCTACTAAGATTAAAACTCAAATTAAATTTGAAGTCTGTGACTGAAGTTTCAAAGATACTTTCAAAGAAAAAAAGACTTGAATTAATTTTAAAGATCGAAGCATTCCAATGCTTGAAGATGCAATTAGCACTTTTTCAAACTCATTTTATTTGTTTATTCTTAGTAAAACTTGTAGTAGCTCAAAAGATAGAAACTTAATGAAGGCTCTGTTGCTACATATTCTAAACTCATATTCTTCAAGGATGGTTTGATTTTCACACATCATAAAGATGTAAGTTTGGACAGAAGCAGTGAAGAAATGTGAAATTCCCAAATGTCTTAGAACAATACATTTTCTGTTCCTTCATTTCTCCGAAGGATATGGGTCTGATAAGGATCTAGGATGACATTTATACAAAAACATTATTCAATCCTTTTCAAATTCCTTTTAGCCGTATTCAGTTCCATTTAGCTGTACTATTTCCCCAGAAGAGGTAGAACTTAATTAGAATGGAACTTCAGAACTTTTTGGAAGACCACAAAAATAATTGTATTCCCTTAAAAATGAAACTAAACCAAGAAGAATGCCACAGACTTCAACAGAAATAAAGCCTATTTGGTTCCACCTGTGTAGAATTAGTTCTACATTAGGTAGATTCTAATTAGAATTAGAAAACCTAATTTACATTAGGTAAATTCTAATTAGAATTAGAAAACTAGTCAGGCTTACAGTACCAATTTTGTAGAAGATTCAAAAACTAAGAGAATTTGTACAACCTTCAGTGCCACTTGTGCATATTCAGAGCTGCAAAGCTTCTAAGATTTCTGAAAATATTGGCAGGAAAAACACGCTTTACTACTTACTAACTTGCTGTCATTTCATGACCCTTTCACATTTTCCCACAGCTGACTTTACATTTTCTTTCCAATGGAATGGAAAAGTTTCCACACATAAACGCATCTCATTGATACATAAAAACACCATAATAGAAATGTCCAGGGCATACATGTACACAGATATTCGCCACAATAAAGCTTACCCTACCATAACCCAAATGACCCTATGATCTGCAATTGCAGATCATCCTTTCCTTTGTGACTTTGCTTTCTTGTATAAGAAAGCAAAGCAAAAACAGGTCTCACTGCCATTTCTAAAGCCTTGAGCAATCAGCCATAGTAATGATCAACATCAGCATGGGATCTCTTGGACCCTGCATACCTGGCCATATTGATCTACATTTTCTCTTGCAAAAGTAACATCTGTTCCGGCTGTATGGCTGGCTTTACCCTTGATTTCTTTTTCATATCTTTGATGGTACTTTACCTACAAGGAAGAAAAAAGAAAAGAATCATCTGGATGAGTTTAATCTGGCACACAAATACTGTATAGTAAAAAAAAAAAGAAATGGCACACACATGTTGATAAAATATTGTGAAAATTTCCATTGCCACCAATCTACAGAAGTATGCCACATGAAGAAATGAAAACAAAAAAAACCATAAGTAATTGTAATGTAAATTCATGGTTACTAAAGAACACTTCTTCCTACCTAATTTGCAACATGGTCACCTGCATCCCATTAATAAAGTGGCATGTTTCTGAATGATAGTGATCTTCCCAATGATCAAGGGAATTCTAGGCAATCAACCTTCAAATTCAGACCAAGATTTGCACTACTATTGCTGAAGTAAAAATAATGCCTTTAACCTGATGCTGCCCTTTAATCAGCATATCTCTTTGCTGACAAAAAATAAGGGTCTTCCACAGATCAAACACAAACAAAAGCATTTAAATGCCATAGAGTAAGTTGCTTTTGCCTTCAAGATTACAGATCTCTTCTTATTCTCCTTGATGACTCTTAATAAGGTTTTAAATTCACTTCCACTGAGTTAGCACAATATGTTATTTTATCCCCGAAAAAGAGATTTATATTCACTCTCCAGAGACAAAACACAATTAATTGTACATTCTGAAGCAATATTGATGTCCTTTTAAAGTGCCTTTTAAGGATTACAGGGGTGTTGTGATTTTGTTCTGTTTGGAGAGGAAAAGAAAGCCAATAAAGATCAGAGCACCAAGGAGCTTAAAATACACACACACAAAAGACAGTAAGGAAAGTAAAATGAGTAGAATAGGAAGCAATATTTTATACATCTGTATAACATGCCTATATCAAACATATGAACATACATGTGCATCTGTGTGTATACATGTATATTAAATAGATATTCAAGAAGCTCATTTCTTTGGTTCATGAAAGCTTCATCTTACAGTGGTACACACGACAGAATGGGACAATGAGCTGCAAGGACTCACTGGGAGCATGGAAAGTCATGGCAAAGCAAAACTCTGCAAATACAGCCTTCCCCTGAGATAAGTTCACCAAGGAATATTGTGGCCGCTGTGTAAAGTAGCGCTGCTCTTCAGACCCTCCAACTGATACGTGGGCAGAACAAAATCATTATTGTCCTCCTTCTTCATACTATGCAAGAGGAGGTTGGGTACAGGGGAGGCTTTTGTCCAAAAATCTACGGTGTTTATTCACAAATAAAATGCCAGATTTTCTCTTTGTGCATAAAACTCAACTTTATTCCTTAAAAAAAAAATTAAATATCACTTAATCTGTTTATGAAGTGCACTGCTACTGTAACTCCACAATGCTCATGAAATTTCTACCAGTAAGCAGTTTAATCCAAATTTTGTGTGAGAATTTATTTTTTTTCTTTCCAAAAAGAGACTGCCTTGGACACTTACATCACTGGCTAATTCATTTGCTCGCTTGGCAATTTGATAAGCTGGAGTGATCATAGCAGGAAAGCTGCCTTTCCCTCTCTGTTCTTCAAAATCTTCAGTGTATTTCAACTGTAAAAATAAACAGAACAGGACAAACAAACAAACAAAATAAATCCAAACAAATAAACAAATAAACAAAAGCAACCAGGACTGATAAGACAAATGCATCTCTATTACACACATAATCTGTACTTAAAGTTGCAAAGTCAGACATGCAATGGCTGTCAACTGCCAAGAGGAACCAAGCAGTCCGGATCTACCTTTTTTGTGTGCATGTTTTATAATGTAGTCTTTAACTATGTGATCACACACCTTCTGCAGGGCCTCTGTGTCTCATTCATTGTGTAGATTGGATCACAGCTGTTTAAAGAAAACACTAAAGTTGTCTGCAAAATGCCTGCTCTATTTATATTAGTTCCTTCTTTACTGGCATGGCACCCAGTTGCTGGATATAGAGCAGACTGGTTCTGTGCCTTCAGTTCTGACAGTCAAGTCATCCCATAACAGCCTAGAACTGAACATGGCCTTTATATCTAGAAGTACTGAACACTTAATGGCAAAATATATCAAGTATCTTTTAAGATATGTACATTTCAAGTTCTAAATCTTACTTCTATATTCATATTTTCAAGTGATTTATTATAAAAGTCCTAAGAGTCACTTCCATTGTCAAAAATGAGTCAAGCTATTTTCTTTTTTTTTCACTTACATCACTTGAAAGCTGTCCTCCAGCCTTTGCATGAAGTATATCTGGAGTGTCTACAACAGAGGTGAACTTCGAAACTCTCTCTTCATGTCCCCGCCTATATTCTACCTGGGAGGAGAAAGCATATATACAATACAGATTACAAGCAGTAAGTAGCAAATACTGTTTTCTCTCAGAAAGCTTCCATAGAAAATGAGCAACAGCAGTCAAGACATTCCCCACTGCAGTCAAGCTATTGGCATACTTAAGTCTCCATTTCTTTAAAGTGAGTACTGGAAGGAGACATAAATGGCCCCAGATAATCAAAGTTTTAAACAATATTAAACTATGTGAGCCATACATTTGATTAAAATATTATGAGAACAGACTTTAACAGCCCAAAGTACTATGATCATACTGCAGTAACAATACAGACAGTGCAGAAAAAAAATGCAATACTTTAAAATCATTTGCACAGGATTAATTTTTACTTGATCATTTTCAATTGAATCATTATATTTATAAGGAGGCAATTTTTTGTGCAAATATGATTCAAAGTAGCTTGTAAATGAATTAAGTTTAACATTAACAGTATTTACTTTCATACAATAAAGAGAGTGGAAAAGATCAGAAGATGAAAAAATAACAGATTAATAAAGCCATCAAATGAAAATAAAAGTAATGAAATAAATGCTTTAAAGTGGTTCGTGATCTTATTCAGGTTGTAATAAATTACAGAAAAGTTGATTTATCTTTCAGGAAATGTCTGTATTGTCATTTATTCTATATGGGTTTTTTTCCAAAGCAAGTAGTTTGTTAATCGTGTTTCTTGCCTTGTAGAATCATAGGTTACAGTTTTCTCACTTGGTAGGATTTTGTTCATCACAGAGCATACTGTCTAAAGAGAATGGCCTAAACCCAGGACTTTCCAACTTCAGGAAGATGGATTAAAAAAACTAACACTTACATTACTGCTTAGTTGAGTGGCCCTCTTAGCAACCTGATAACCTGGAGTGATCATAGCAGGAAAGCTGCCTTTCCCTCTCTGTGGCTCATATTCTTCTGTATATTGGAACTGGAAAATTAACATTTTATTTTTGTTGTTACAAAAGAACACACTGTAGTTTAATATGATCCCTCTTTTAATGTCTGCTTCCCAAAGGTCCACATCACTTCATTTAAAAGTAAACGAACTAAAAAGCATATACCTTATAAGTTTACTAGGTAGAAATATTTCCTACATACAAAAAAAAAAAAAATTACCCCTTCATATCTATTATTCACTGCTAATTTTCAATGTTAATTAGGTCACTAACCCATTATACGGGCAGAGTCAGTCTTAATTGAGAATTTACTTTCTCTGGTAATGTAAAGACAGTCAGCGAAATGTATACTCTATGGAAAATAAGACATGCTTTCCATCATAAGCTCTGCTTCACTGAGGGAAACAGCACTAAGTACTAGATAAGGATATAATCAAGATCAGATCAGACATCATTGGTCAGTAGCTGAAGTGCATCTCAATTATGTAAACACAGAAATGTGTGATAGGCAATAACATTGTTATGTGACCAATCGCTCACATGGCTAAATATTGCTAATGACGGAAGTAGAATCATAGAATACCTCGAGTTAGAAAGGACCCACATGGATCATCAAGTCCAACTCCTGGCTCCACACGCAACCACCCAAGATCCAAATCTTATGTCTGAGAGCATTGTCCAAACACTTCTTGAACTCTGGCAGGCTTGGGGCTGTGACCAATGCCCTAGGAAGCCTGTGCCTGACCACTGAAGAGTATCTTCCTAATACTCAACCTGAACCTTCCCTGATGCATCAGCAGATATGTCAGCATCTCTTTTGGTAACATCTTACTAAAGGTTTGGGTGTAATGCACTTCTAAGCCATGATAATACAGCTATTTCAAATGCCAGTGCACTTACATCATTCGAAGTCCTCTGTGCCTGAGTTATCCTGACCATCTGAGGATCTGGGATGGTTCCTGAGTACCATGACGTTCCCCCCTCATAGGCCGCATAGTAAGCATTCTACAAAACAAAAATTGAATAACTACCAGTCTGTTTCCTTGTTTTAAAAAGCAAGCAGGTGGTCTGACAGGAAGAAATGGAAACACACAATGCCATGGAGACAAAATTTACCCTCTGATGACATACAGTGTAAGGCCTCCACATACCTTCAGAATGCCAGAACTGACATCAAGATGTCAGGACATGGGATCCTAGAGTAAGACCCAAATAATTCCTCCTGGGAATCAGACCACTTGTTGTGAAGCTTCAGTGCCAGTTGAAGGGAGACATGTTGAGTATGTCTGTACATACAGCAGTCTAAATTGCTAGCTGTATAGGTACACTCCTTCTTTCCCTCTTCTGATCCTTGCACCCTAAACTACAATCAAGCTATGTAGCCATAAATAGTTCAGCCAAATAGGAAGCATTTGGCTTTGTTAGCATTGGAATGCTGTGAATAAAGCTGTAATGCTCAGGACTGCCAAGGTAAATCTTTGTTCTCCTGCAGGCTTAAGGCTTGGAGACTTGAGGGATGTTTCTCACCTGGCTGGCCAGTTGTTGGGCTTTATATGCAGCTTCAATGTTCCTGGACCTCACATCCCACTGAAAGGCAGATTTGAATTGTTCACTCTCTTCTCGATATTTTACCTAAAAAAAAATTGACTTGGTATTAGTAGCATGTTAGTACAGACGAAAGCACATCCCTCTCAGAAGAAGAAGGGAGACAAACAAGCTGAACACAGTCTTTGTCCACAGTGATATGGAGTCTGCAGGAACCAAAGCAACCAAAGAAGAGTAATGCAAATTGAAGCAACAAAAACAGTGCAATTCCCACCCTAACAAATCCACTAAAGTGCCTGCTAGGTTTGGCTGCACAATAAACGTGTCTAAAAGAGTAATTCCAAAAACACCCTTGGCCATACCAGATGCTCATTCTTGTGCTCACTTACACACTGACACCATCAGACAGGCAGCCATGGGAGAAGTTGGATGAGGGAAGTGGTATGTAGGCAGTGGTACTAGATTTCAGCCATGTCAGTTCCTTCACCTGGCTCACTGCAAGAATCATCTATATCAACACAACAGGGACAGCGGAACAGTGTGACTGCACAGAACAAATTCTCTGGGTGGCAGCATCAACCTGATTCATTTTAAGCTGATTTTCTGTAGTCATGGTTCAGCTGTGTCTCCATTTGCTACAAACCAGCCTAGTTTCCAGTGCCAAGGACTTCACTCTGAAGACTCATTTATAAATGATAAGAATGCGGAATCCACGAAATCTCTGCAGTCCACAAGAAAATGCCAATCACATTCTGACAGTCAGCAAAACTCTTCATCTTTTCCTCCTTCTCCCGCTTTTGACCAACACCATTAACAATCTGCTCGTGTAGAAAAAGACCACATAGCCTGTAGCAGTATGCCATGCAAAGACTATATAACTACTTCCTCCTTGCCTCCCATTCTTGGCAAAGGAATGTCCATGGAAAAGAAGAATGGGTTTAGCTTTAAGTTCAAAGCTCTGCTCTGTAACCCACATAATCAGCTTCTACCTAATGTTGGCTCTTTCATTGAAGCTGCACATCTGTAAAGGAGCAGCATATTAGACCTGAAATTTGACAGGAAGCTCTAGAAGAGTAATTTTGTATTTAGATAATACTTTTGGGGGGTAAAAAAATCTATGAGGATCAAAATTCTGAAGAACTTTTAAGCAGAATTAGATGCTTTTAAGCAGTATTAGGTAATAGAACTACTCCCTGCACAGTGCCCATATGGTATCATGACTGTAAATGCCAGGGGGTACTATATTTAGTCCTGGGTCATTGTTTTCCTCCTGTTACTTTTATCATGACAGCATACCAGGAATCCAACTGAAATCACACCTCTGCTACATAACACACACTACAGATGCAAAAAAATAACAGCCACTGTACTGAAGAGGGCAGAAACTAAACCAGCTGGACAGAAGAGTCACTCAATGTGTACCATTATCCTCATCTTATAAATTAAGCACAGAGGTACACAGAGATTAATCATTTGTCTGCAACATAGAAATTCTGTGTAGTGAGGGAGCTGAACTTTTAGCTCTGTATTCTAGTTGGTGTCTCAGCATAAGACATGTGAGACGAGTACATTACAAATGAATAAACGTTTTCTGCTTAAGAAATAGTTGTCTATTTTTTTTATCAATTTTTTAGAAAAAATTGAAGTAGCAATTGAAACAGGTTAGTGCTTCTTTCTACATTTGCCAATGAAACAGTTTTCCCACATCCAAAATTTCTACAGAAGTACTCCCTTTAAGTAAGTACTGCAGAATCAGCTTCTTTATTACCCTTAATAATTTTCTCTCTGGAGCAGAACCTCATTATGTGATTGAAAAGGACAGAAGGTGCTGGAGGTGTTAAAAAAAAAAAAAAAAAGGCAAGGGAAAATGATCTTTGAGCTATAATTTGTCTGGTGTATATATTCATATGCACTGGAAGTATCTGTGTCATATCATGCCTAAAACTAGAAATAGAACCTGCAGTAATCCCAAACTCATTCCTGACCAGATCTGTCACACACAACTTAAAGTAAGTGTGACAGTCACTGCTGAAATAGTTACTGCCTCTGATGTTGCAAAACCTGATGCATAATAATGTACAAGAATGATAAAGATACAGCAACTCATAAAAGTTACTAAATGTATTAAATGTGCATCCACTTTGTATGGCTAATGCAGAAAAACAGAATGATGTAGTGTATTATAAGTAATGAAACCTGCTTATTTTATTTTGTCTAATCATATTTAAATATATTGGTTTGCTTACCAATTATAGTTATGCAATGAAGAGTACTACTTTAGAGCACTGAAAGGCATGACAAAGAAGTGAGCTAGCAAACAACTGTGGACTGTTTTTATATTTCTCATTTTATAAAAGTTCAGAGACATGTAAGCTTGAAACAAATATATCTGGAGGAAAACAATGCAAGACAGAAAGGAATGACATTAGGCAAGAAAGAAGACTTTGAGCACCCCTAGAGGTTCACTGGTGCACAGCAACTTTCTAGAGTAGACAGTTAAATGGGCACAGAAAGCTGTCCCGCCCTTAATGTTCTAGCAAAATATTTTCAGAAAAACCATGCAAAGGTCCCTGCACTTTATGTTTTCTCACAAAAGTGGAATATCAGCTCAGATATTTCATAAGTATTTGACAAAGTATTTCTGTTTCTGTATTTCTGAACTTTTGCCTAGGTCTTACTGAGATCAATTAGTTTGTTTCATGGCATTCGGTAGCAGTTTCAGATGAGATCATAAAACAAGTAGGCTGTTCTTGTTTCAAAGGACTCTGTAACCCCCCCCAGTTTAGTTACTAAGTTCGCAAACTCTGGGTGCTGTCTCCTGCAGTTTATGCAAACAATGCTTCCAAACAGATTGACAGACATTGCACATAAGAATTTGCAATCCATTTTTCTTTTTGAAAGTATAAGTAAATTCAGATCTAATCTTTCTGTTTGATTTCTTATGAATGAAACAGTTTTAAAAATCATGATTCAAACCTGGGCAGAGATTTTACCACTCTAAAAGAATACAGAAGGGCAAATAAAGAATACATACTTACATTTTCAAAACAAGATCTGAATATGATATTAAAATTTAAATCAGAGCCAAATACATTTGGCCCTCAAACTGCTTACCTCACTTACCACTTCTGATAGTTTTTTAGCATTTAAATTTATCGGTGTCTCAAATACACTTGTGAATGCATTGTTTTTTGGGTTGTGCCTAAAAAAGAAAGCATAAAAGGATTTTAGGAATGTACCAGACAGCCCACAAGAAAGGCTCTCTTTGAGCACTTGAAAACACAGTATCAGCCTTCACCCCCCATACATAACTTTTCCCCCACTCAAACACAGATCTCAGATTACATTCAAGTTATTATTGTATGGAGTAGGTGCCTAGAGCAAAATTAATTTTAATGATCATCATATCAATGCTGTGTTTCTAATAACAAAAGAGAATAATAGAATAAAAAACAACTGTCATCTCTCCTTTTTCTGCTGACAAATTTGACAGGAACTGATCATTATAAAATAAAAACTTCTGAGAACAAACCAACTCCAAAATCTGCATTTTATACATTTTCCTGATGATTAACTCAACCTTGTTAACTCTTAACTACTGATTTGGAAAACACTGATTTTTATGGTTGGGTTAATTTTCTTCCCAAAACACTGAAATGGAACTTAATTTGGTATCTTTTAATGCTGAACAAATGAGGAAGCTGTATCTACAGCAACAAGAGTTTCCCACCATTGTTGACTCACTTAAACGCAAAGCTATGCACTCAGGCACTAATAATACATCATTTCACATCGCATAGGAACAGACTGAGTCCAAACGGTGATCTATTACATTAGGATTACATCACAGTATTTAAAAAAATAAATAAATTAGGAAATAAACTTACACTTGACAGTAAGGCTTTTTCTCGTGGCTAACAAAGTTGTTTACTGTTAACATCATCTTGCATACTTCGCAGTGAAAACAGGCTTTATGCCATGTCTGGAAATACCACAAAAGAGAAACCAAACAGACATTATTTGCATTTCGTTATTATTCTGTTGAGTTCTGTATTTCAGCAATGACCCGTTCCGTCCATTTCATAAATCTGAATAATTCTTCTTCAAATATATGCCTATTATTAACTCATTTCAGTTCTGATCCCAGTTATGAGTTAAGAACTTCTGGAACCAAGAGATTTGCACTGTGTTAAAAGTGCCAATCTATACATTTATTATATCCCAAAATAATAAAGAAAAAGAACTGACCTGATCTATACAGTTAATCTTCTCAGCAGGGTAAACCCCATAGCCACATCTAGCACACGGCTGCACATTCATCTTGAAATCCACAGAGTGAAAAATATATAGGTTTATACAAAAGGTTCAAAGAGTATGAAAGTGACTTTTTGGCCTGTGCAAAGCACACTCTAGACACTCCAGTCAGGGCCTTTTGCCGTGGTCAATGGCTCCCATTAAAGCTCTGAATTGAAGTCTGTTGCTCCCTTTCCTGACCTTCTGTTTCAAAGTCAGCTGCAGGCTGGCTTTAAAAGCTGCCAGTTAGTAAGAGCAGTTATTTTGGCAACTGTGTCAGTGCGTAAGGGAGGGTAGCAATATCTTTCTCTAAATAGAATGAACTCACAGAAACAAATCATGTCCATGTGAACGTCAGAATGTGATCATTTAGTATTTCAGTTTTGCTCTAAAGCCTGTTGTCATAAGATCAGGATGAAGATAAAAGCCTACACAGCAGCAATTCATCAGTAGCTGCTCACCCTGACACACAGCAAATGACTTCACGCAGGACTGCTCTGTTTTGGAGCAACATTATATTAGAAGACACCCCCAGAGCAGCAGGACAGAGAGGGGTCTGGAGCATCCTGGCCCTCTGTTAGACCTAGAAGAGGTACACTCATTCCCCATCGCTCTGTCTTGTCAATCTACCACTCCAGGTCCAGATGTAGGACAGACACACGGTGACATGGGCCTCTTACCACAAAGAGCTCTAAACGGGGTGGATGCAAATCCAAACATCTATCCAATGCAAAAAAAAAAAAAAAAAAGGCCATCAGAAAGGAACTGTTTACTTTCTTATGGAATGGACAAAGCAGCTGTTCAAGAGCATTCACAAAGAGAAGGCTGGCACAGATCTGAATATAAAAATTACTTAGCCAAATGACACTACTTAAGAATCCTTATGCTTGACATTAGGATTCAACCAAGCTATTGTGGTTGTCAAGTCCACTTCGAACAAAAGAAGTTACTAAATTTTACTGGCTGCAAATGGTCAGGATTTGAGATTTCCATCTCACCTAATCAGAACACCTCAACCTGCAGGGCTCTACAACCCTGGGTCATCAAAGCCTTCTCAGTCATCCATGCATCTGCA
Source organism: Penelope pileata (assembly GCA_013396635.1). Lineage (NCBI taxonomy): Eukaryota > Metazoa > Chordata > Aves > Galliformes > Cracidae > Penelope > Penelope pileata. Next base: position 789,855 of record WBMW01004623.1, on the reverse strand, counting down.
CCACTTCCCATAGCTGCAACAGTCCTGGCATATTGCCAAGCACCTTCCTTCTACGTAAATCACAAACAGTGGAATCAAAATCATTTCTGTCTAAAGCTCCTGGGTGTGCTTAGAAAGCCTCCTTTTCAAGAGATGGGGATACACCGTTCTGCTTTACTTAGGACTACTTTTACTGAATGCTGACAATGTACTGGCACAAGGTACTGTCAGCAACTGGTGTGCTGAAAATAGAGTCTCTAATCTGGTGAGCTAAGGGTATGGCACGAAGTCCTGCAAACACTTATGGCTGTTCAAAATAGGTAATTAATATGAATATACAAACACATTTATTCTGTTTAAAAAAATAAGGTCACAGAATACAACTTCTTGTATTAAAATGACTGCTGAGTTATCTCATGCTATTCCTTCAGGAATCAGGAGCAATTTTATGTTGGCTAAGTTACATCACAATAATATTTATCGTGCTCACACCTGTGAACCAAAATGTTTTGGTGGCCTTCCAGTTCCCTTCTCACACAGCTCTTCATGTTGTCTCATACTGCCATTATGTTTATACAAGTGACCTTTGTTAGGGTCACAGTGGCCAGGCTGTCTCCTCCTTATTTAGCACTGGGCATGCCACCAACTGCTGCCTCTTTGTGTTTATCTACTCCAAGAGTCAACACATCATTTATTTTCTAGGTAGTCCTAGTTGTTTTGACCTTATCTGAATCCACGCTGGGGCAAGAAAAAAAGATGTGTGTCCTCCTTCTCTCCCAGCATAATCCTGAAATGAGTGCAGGGAAGTGCTGAAAACAGCTCATCCCCAAACCACACAAAACCAAAGACTTCATCCAGGAGCCACTTGAACACTAGACAGGACTCCAGGATGCACTGTGCAATACATGCTCCTTCCAGGAGCCTTGTCAGTCAGCTGGAAGCTCTTTATTTCACAAATAGAACTTACCTCATTTCAAGATATACAGAGCGAGTTTGTTCACAAGAACACAGATTAGCAGTTTGGCTGAAAGTCAGCAAACATCTTCCAAGTTCTCCTGTTTCTCCTAGGTTACAGCATGCCCAAAAAGAGAAGTATGATAAGTAACAATGTCCTGTGCAGTTGTTCTTTCTGAGCCACACTACTTCCCTCACATCCATTGTGTGCCAGTTCTGCTGGAGCCTATTGAAGATTTTCCCATTTCTGAGCACCTCAAAACTGTCCTGTTGTATGGTCTGTTCTTCACCACTCTGGATTAAAACCAGAGCTGTTAATAGAAAAGAGAGTTTATTGAAAAAACAAGCATTGTACGGTGTCATTACAAAGCACATGCTCCATTTTGATCATGCAAGAAATTAAATCACAAAACCAGCGCAAGTTTGTTATCTTGACAAATCCTAGCAAGACATTTTTTTTCACTTAAAAGCTCATTGTGGCTTTTTTCCTTCTTTAGTAGGGCCCCATAAAGGCTTTTTGATATCAATGAAAATCTTAAAAGGCTTTACTTAGCAGTAGAACCTTAATCAATGTGGTTTAAAAGTACAGCAGTTACGTACAAAGTACAAGGAGACAGTACCTTGAAAGTGCAAATTAGTAGGAAGAAACATTGTTACCTCTCCAAGCACCTTTTATTCATTGAATTAACTGCATAGAAAATGTAGAGTATGCCTGCATCGTGAATCTGAATCTAAAAGCACACTCTAGCTACACAAAATAACCTCTTAACAGACATTCAAGTCAGGGCCGCCTTCTCTGTCATTCCTGAATAGCAGCTGTGCCCTTCCAGCCACTTGAATAGCAGGAAGCCAGGCGCCACAATGCTGGCAACCACATCCTCCCTCTATTTGGAAAAAAAAAAATAATTAAAAAAATGCTGTTCCATCACACAAACTGGGGGTGGGGGTGTTATCCACTGCTAAAAGCTGCCTGCAGAAGTTCAAACACAGCCCAGCCTCATCCTAACCTTCTCTGAACCATGTAGCTAATTAGTATACCTGGGCTCACAGTCTTTTGTCTTACACAGCCTGTGTGTGTGAATCAAATTCAGCATAGTAGCAAATCCTGCTTGCAAACATACCATAAGAAAGTTGGAAAACATTTATCAGCACCAGGATCTCCCAAGACCTGAAGAAAAACAGCTATGGGACTGCCTTCCAAATTTGTACATTAGCTTTTTACATTTTTGCTGTTTTGGAAACCAACAAACAACTGTTTACATTTCATGACTCCTGCTTACATTTTCACTCTGTTGCCAATGTCTCGAAAACCTAAGAGTGAGAGGATTTTGCAAATGCTTCTAATAGAGCAAGAGAAAGTGAGAGAGAGAATAGAGAGAAATGGGGGAAAAAGCAAAGAACAGAAAGGACAAGAAGGCATCACTCTTACAGAGCAGAGAAAGAAACGGTGAGGATGTGGTACAACTCAAACTGAAAGCTTGAAGAAACCTGCAAAGCACACACAACACAGTCCCTGTGCAGACAGTGAGACCTCCAATTCCAAATATTCCCATTTATGATGTACCATAACACTAACATGCCTCAAGTTTTAAACCAGTAAACAGTGGCATGTGCAACAGTGCACTGCTGCCTGTTTCCAGAGAAATCCCACCCAAAAACACACACCAAGTTAACTGAGATGCATTACCCTACAGAGCTCCATAAAGTTGTTCCACGCCAAATCACACCATACATCCCCAATATTTCCCAGAGTGTATCAGAACCATCCACCCTTTCTTGCAAAACAGAAAATCCTAACAACTGTAACTTAGGAGGGAACGTCTTGAGAGTCATTCAAGTTCTCCATCCTAGAAGTATCCCCACCTCTGCCTCCCAGGTCACAGCAAAGCCCCATCCTTGTTTTCAAAGTTGTTGTGCAGAACACAGCACAAAGTTATTATTCCAGACAGGTACTATTTAGTTGTCTCAAGCCTTCTAGTTTGTACCTGCCATCTACCTTTCAGTTTCCCAAAGGCATGCTCCATTGTCATCCTGCAGCTGCTTACATGGTAGTTAAACACTTCTTTTCTACAATGCAAATATCAAGTCAAAGGCTTCATTATTAATGTTTTTAGAGAGTAGAGTGAGTCTCCAGGGATAAGAAGAGGAATGCTGATGCATCACATCGCTGGCTCTTCCCCCTGCCCAGCAATGCACACAGCCAGCTATGCAATAGTATGCATGAGAAATTTTTTCCTTCCTGACCCTTCCCCAGGTAGTAGTCACTCTGTGCCCTGAAGCAAGATATTTTCCTCTACTTACGTATTTTCTAACCTCTTCCTTACTCATCACTGAAAACCAGCAAGATTTTCTGAAAAATCTAGTGCTTCATTCTGCATTAAAATCTACCATATAGTTAAGACAGGTTTTGTGGCACATCGAGGAATCGACCTTTCTCTTTGTGAATGCCAGTGAGTAACACGAAAATAAAATAGGAAGATGGGCTTCATCAACAGCTTCAGTCAGAAATTACTCCACAGAAACTGCTTTAGCAGGGGGGTTGGACTAGATGATCTCCAGAGGTCCCTGCCAACCCCTACAAATCTGTGAAATTCTCTACACATATGTCTATTAGTAATCTCTTCAAAATGGACAAGCATTATCAATTACAACACTATTTTTTCAATAGCATTACAATGACTTTTAGAGCAGAGATATTTCTAGATCTGCTAATTTGGCTTTGAGGATCAGATGACAATGGACAAACATTTTCATTGAGATACAGCAAGCCACAGCTGGCATACAGCATCTGGATTTCCCAGGTAAGCCATACACACATCACCAGGAGAGTATATTCGGATGTTCTGAAGCTCAGGAGCCCATGCCAGTCACTGCTGGTTAGTCCCCTCCCACCTCTCCTCTCCACACATTTACTTGAAGATTCATACATTTCCTGAGGGTAGGAAGGCCCTACAGAGGGATCTAGATAGGTTGGAGCACTGAGCTGAGGCCACTTCTATGAGCTTCAGCAAGATCAAGTGTCAGGTCCTGCACTTTGGTCACAACAACTCCATGCAACGATACAGGCTTTAGGCAAAGTGGTTGTAAAGCTGCATGCAGGAGAAGGATCTGGGGGTATGAATCAACAGCTGGCTGAACATGAGCCAGTAGTGTGCCCAGGTGGCCAAGAAGGCCAATGGCATCCTGGCTTATTTTAGCAATAGTGCAGCCAGCAGGAGCAGGGAGGTGATGGTCCCCCTGTACTCAGCTCTGGTGAGGCCACACCTCGAGTACTGGGTTCAGTTTTGGGTCCCTCACTACAAGAAAGACATTGAGACCCTGGAACATGTCCAGAGGAGGGCAATGAAGCTGTGGAGGGTCTGGAGCACAGTGCTATGGGGAGCGCCTGAGGGCACTGGGATTTTTTAGTCTAGAGAAGAGGAGGCTCAGGGGAGACCTTATTGCTCTCTACAACTGCCTGAAAGGAGGCTGTAGTGAGGTGGGGATTGGCGTCTTCTCCCAGGTAACAGCAATAGGACTAGAGGGAATAGCTTTAAGTTGTGCCAGGGGAGGTTCAGGCTGGATATTAGGAGAAATTTCTTCTCAGAAAGAGTGGTCAGGCACTGGAACAGGCTGCCCAGGGAGATGGCGCAGTCACTGTCTCCGGAGGGCTTCAGAAAAAGGGTAGATGTGGCATTTAGGGACATGGTTTAGTGGGCATGGTGGTGGTGGGCTGACGGTTGGACTTGGTGATCTTAGAAATCTTTCCCAACCTTAATGATTCAGTGATTCTGTTTCTAGTTCCTCCGTTGTCCTTAATGATCTATTACAGATTTGGAAATGGCGCTGGCTTCTTGAAAAGAAGCAGCTAACAGCTGCCATGAGAGGAGCTGTGGGACTCTGTTAGAGCTTGGTTTTCAGGAGCAAACTTTGGCTACACATCCAACCAGGAGCTCCAGGCGTAACCCCCAGGGAGCGGAGCACGGCCCGGCAGCAGCAGGCAGACCCTCGGCGAGCACGCCGCGCCGTTCAGACGCTGCTCACACACATCGAAGCGGTGACCTGTCGAGAAGCAAAGGGCTGTTTGTTACGAAGGCTGTGTTTTGTGCCAATTAGGAGGCAGTTACACTGAAAAACGTCGCTTTGATGTCAATCTCTTCAGGTAGTGAATGTTAAACACCGCACACTGCTGGGTAGGTGTATGATTTTGCAGGATTGGAGCCCACATCCAGGAGTAATTAGCAAGACTGTGCCAATCTTCAGTCCATGGATGGGACTGCTGGGCCTGATGCAACGGCTACACAGTAGGGTATCATAATTAGCAGAGATGCAACACAGTGAATAATTGGAAAGATAAGGAAATGCCACTGAAGTTTATATAAGGGAAAAAATTTCCTTAGATCTAGACAATCTCTTGCCACCATGAAACCTAACGCTCCTCTTTCGAGGGGGTGTGACAGAGCGCTTTTTAATAAAAAAGCAGCAATTTTCTCTTTGCCAGGATGAAGCCGACACTGCCCCGGGGCAGCGCCCGAGCCCCCTCCCGGGGAGCGGGGCGGGCGGGGCACCGGGCGGAGCGGGGACCGGGCCAG
>WBMW01004623.1:537429-784330 GCA_013396635.1 Penelope pileata | reverse complement strand
GGGGCCCCGGCCGCGCCCCGCCGAGACCGCCCCGCCCCGCGGGCTCGGCACCACCTCGCCGCTTTCGCTTTCTCTTTCCCTTCCGCCTTCCCGGAGCCCGGCGCTAAGGCAAGCCCCGTGCCGCTCCGCTGCCCGCGGCCCCTCGGGCAGCCCCCCCGCAGCGCTGCGCCCTCCCGCCCCGCTCCAACCCCCGCTGTCGCCCCCTCCCCTCGCGCTGCGCGGTGGGCACGGGGCTGCCGGGGACCTGGGCCCTTCAGGTGGCTGCAAGGCCATTTCCTGCAAGACGGCCGAAGCGCTCGCAGTGAGCAGTCTGTAATCGGTGGTGCTGGTTTCCTCCGCCTGCGTGGGGCTGCTTCCCTGGGGCATCTTCTCAGCCTCCTCTGCTTGTGTCCTGCACGCTTTTCCTTGCTTAGTGTTTAAATGTGGTTAACGAATGTATGTTTGTTGTGACCGGAGTTGCTGTTCTTCGCAGGGAGCCCCAAAACCTGCCGAGGTGTAGGATGGCGATGCTGCTGGGTGCCCCGGCCTGGGCTGGGCACTGCTGGCAGCCATGCAGGCAGCACAGCTCCGGCTCTGCGCCTGCAGCTGGATGGAGGTCAATGTTCCGCACAGGTCTCCCAGGCCTTCCAGCCTCACTAGACGTGTGCTGTCCTGAGTATAAGTGTTGCAACAGCAATGCTTAATCTGCTTAGGAATGGGGATGGGGGGAGTAAAGCTGCTGTTTTTCCTCATCGAAATCTGCAGCCAGCATTGGACAAACAGCTCAGGGTATCCCACCAAGTGTGCAGGTTCTGTGTTTCCTTCTCCACCACTCTTCTCGCCCAGTAGCGAGCTGATGCAGATCGTTACACTATCAAAAAATATCAAAAATGCCTTTTTGTAGTTTTCCGCTGGCTTAATGATCTGAATAAACTTACTGAGTGGTCAACTCCATGCACCGAAGAGGAGAGAGACCAGTTTTTTAAACAGACAGAAAGCTCCGAGGCCAGCTCAGCCACGTGTGCCCCGTGTCCCTTCAGAGATGAGTAAAGATGTTCCAAGCTTATGCTGGAGAAACTAGGGAAAAAAAGGCTGAAATGCAGCAATTTGTGAGAGAGGCTGCTTTATGTCAAGAAAAGTGTCTTTTAATTTCCAATAAGCGATCCTGTTTTTTCCTAATGACTGTACACATGTATTAATTATTAATTAGAAGATATAAAATACATATTAACTGTTGACATAGACAAAACAGAAATTAGAAAATAAGATTCCATCCATGGAAGATAATAGTGAGTTTTCTCTTAAGCCCGTTTGCATGTACACAGGAGCTTTCTGAGAGTTTCTGTACTGGATGGGCCTGCAATTCTAAGTATTTTGGTGTTGGTAGTTCTTGCTTTCTTCCCAACACACTTCTTTCTGGACTATGAAGAATTTTCTGGGAATTAGTCATAAGATCTTACATCATAAAATGATTTTTACTTCTGTCCTTATCTGCATTTTTGAGAGTAGTTTTAGGGAAGTCACTTTTTGATAACTATCACAGGGCAGAACAGAGATGGCCAGGCATGCGCACTCTCACATTAATGCACCGCCAAAAATCTAGAGCCACTCTTACTTGATTAAGCGTCATATAACTGATTAGCAATCCCATGTGTCTGTTTAACGGCTTTATATATGAATTTCTGAAATAATAGTGTTCATTGAGGGACGCTTAAGTTCTTGTACTTATATTTATAGATGTCAGGAGATCAGTATGTTGGTAGCTCTACTCAAGAGAGAAGTAACGAAGATCAAGATGATAAACTTGATGCAAGACCAGACAGAAGTAGCAGACTCTCACTTTTTGCAAAGTAAGTTACTACTTTGTTTCTTTTCGTTTGTTTGTTTTTTGTAACAGCTATGATGCTGCTCTTCTAATGAGATTGCGTTGTTCAGCCTGCTGTGCCCAGAGTGTCAAAGAGGGGCTGGTAGGTGCTGTAGGTTCTATAAGGTCTGACATATTGTATCTGTACCCTAAAGCTGGACAGCCCTCATGCTGCTCTGATTTACAGAGACCTACAGTATCTCTCATCAGCTTACTCGGTAGTCAAGAGACCACTAAGTTCATTTAGCATCAATTGTAGCCCCTCATCTTAAACATTGCCCTTTTGTGGAGCTGGGAATTAAATATGCCATTAATTATCTATTTTACTGCATACAGCTCAGCTAATCTCCTCCATAGTTGAAATCCCCTGCTGCCTATTTAAGTTGGTTTAAAGCCTGGATATGCCATCTAGACTGTAGCACAAAGAAGCCTCACTGGGTCTAGAGATGTAACCCATTACAGAATAAATTAAAAAGCTTTCATTTTAGCCTAGTAGTCTCACTGAAGCAAATTTTACTTTCATTAATTGCACTAGCAGCAAGAGCTATGTGCTGCTTGTCCATACTCCTGAAAACACTAGATAACTGTGGTTGAAAATGCAAAGGACAAAAAATCTGCAAAATTTACAAATACTGTTGAATATCAGAAAATGACTATTTCACGTTATGAACTTCTTGTATTGTACTGCAGGTGTTTATTACAAAGACTGATGCATTTACACAGAGGTTTTGATGTTTATTGTTGGACATTTGCATTCAAAGGTACAATGTAACTTGGAGAAAGAACATGTAGAATATAGTTTTATTTTTGCAGCTTATTATATGAGTGTAGCAAATCTGTGAGAGAAGTGAAGCTGCCTTAGTCTTAGAAGACTTTTGATGTGCTGTTAAGCAAATCACTTAAATTTTTCTCATTCCTCAAATGTGTTTTATGATGTGTATGCGGATTATTAATTTTCACAAATTCACATGATACAAAATAGACAATGTAACATTTGTTTCTAAATCTTGCCAAACATTTTTCAAAGGTTTCTTTTAAAGTTTATAAAATGTGTGTTTTAATATATGACTGGTCTTCTTTATAAGAAGTGATATGCTAATATTGTTATTAAATTATGCAACTCAAAGTTAATCAATCCTGAAGGAAATGCAAGAATCAGCATTTCTACCCCTTTTTTTAAGAAAATTTTCAAGTAATTTAGCTATTCATCAGTTTGAGACATCCACCTTTCATGGGAAATCCTTGAAGGTACAATTTGAAACATCTTTCGTTAAAAGTAAAAAAGAGCTCAGATAAAATATAGTCAGAAAAGAAGAATAAATATATAAAGTACTTGAGAAGTTTCAATGTAGATTTTGTAGGAAGAAAATTAAGCCTGAGAAATCTATCAGAGCTTCTTGATGAAAGTGATGATAGCCTGACAAGGGATGAGCTGGTCTACAGAGAAGGTCTTAAAACTCCAAGTGCACTGACAAGGTCTTTGTCTTACAGAAACATCTTGGCCTGAGATAGGAAAGAAATGTGAGAGGATAAAGGAAGATGGGTTATGATCTAAAATAGTAACTGTCACAGAGGAGAAAGTGAATAGAGAACGATTGTTCATTGAGCCTCACAAAAAAAAAATAGGGAACATCCAATGAAAAGTTTATACAGTAAGATTAAAACAACCATTAAGATGTATTTTTCACAGAGTGCAGAATGCAGCTATAAAACTTGAGTCACAATATATGCAAATGTTGATAGTTTAGGTGAGTTCAGAAGAATTCAGATGAATATGTGGAAGAAAAGTCTGGTGAGAATATTGATGTTAAAATCTTTGGTACAAGATATCCCTAAATCAGATTTCTGAGAGAATATATTCTGTACCCAATTTCTTTAGTTTGTTCTCTTAAAAATCGTTACCAGTCAGTACCAGATACTAGCCTAGGTTTGCTTTTTGTTGGAACCTGAATAGGTCTGTGCCTTGATTGCCAAGACTTCATGTTGGCAACATAAACTTAATACCTGTTAAAAGGTGTCTAGAAAGCTTTATATTGGCCACAATTTAATGGACCACCATTTTGTTTTACTGACTCAATTTTACCACCCATGCAGTACTTTCAAGGAAATTCAGCATTCAGTTATGTTTATTACTGCTTAAAATACATAAGCTCAGTAGTAAAACAAGTAATTTCTATTGTTAGATAAGCAGATGAATTTTAATGTGAAAGAGGACATAACAGTGAGAAACTGAAGTCAGAGCCATACAGAATGACCAGCTGTTTCCAGTAGCTTAACAGCTCCAATTCACCATTCTGTGGCCATGAATGGAGCAGGAGCATTACGTAGAAATAGGTGAGAATCTTTTCCAATACAGCACATTTCTCACAAGAAATTTGTGACCCTGGTTTACAAAGGGGGCAGCAACACTGGGAACAAGCCACAGATTGGGCAGGCTCTTCTGTGTGCACCACAGTTTAGGGGAATTCTCTTCTACATACTTCCTTTCCTTGGAAAAAGTGCTCAAATAATTTTGGTGGGAAAAAAGCGTTTGCTATAGGGTTGTTGGTATTTTTATCCACTAGATGGCAGACAGATTTCACTTTACTGCATAATTTGAGGTAGTGGACAAAAATTACAGAGACTTGCAGTTGACCAGAAAAGTTATGTTTCAGAAGGCAGAAACAGCGGAATGCAACACTGCAAGCTTGAGCAAAACAAAGTTTTAAAAGACATGGTTAAGTGAATATTGATTTGGGAATTTGAAACACATCTTTAAATTCTTTGTTGATAATTAGAAATAAACTTTTCCTGTAGAAATTTTTCTGTTCTATGCTGTATGAACTTATGTTACCATTTTTGAGGCTTTAAAAATAGTCTCACTTCTCCAAAGGATGATTTAATATCTTCATGTGGAGTCTTCTGCCTCTATTAGGGAGGGAAACTATTAGGGAGACTGAGAAACATAGCAGCCAAACCTATTTTAGCACCCAGGTCACATAATTTAGCATGAAATAGAGTAGAATTCAGGTTCCACTGTATTAAGTAGAGCTACAATTTATCTTACTCCTAATNAATTAAAAAGCTGCATCTGAAAATTCTCAAGGTTTGGTAGACTAGCACTCACTCTGTCAATAATCAGGACAGTGAACTTCAGTGAAGAAGCATAATGCAGAAGAAGGTAGTTATTAGCAGTATCTAGATACCAGTTTTAACTGATTTAACCACATAGAAGTGTTTGTCCTTCGGTTACTTTTATCCACTGCAGCTCTGCTTTTTTACAGTCAATATTCCCCTTCTTACCTGGAAACAGAAGATATTTAAATATATATTTAAGAATTACAAATACCTAGTTACCATTGAAACTGTGTGATTCTGTGGTGTCTTTATTGTAAAAAAACATCAAAAGTATCGTAACAAAATCTCCATGAGGAATTTGAGAGTCTGGTAGGGTGCACTGGTGTACACTCACCAAGTGTACTTGAGCTGTGTAAGAGTGTAAAACAGCAATCTGTAAGTTAGTTATCTCTACCAAGTCAGGCCAGCGTAAAGTTTGAGAGACTCTTAATTTGAGATTTTGCTAGAAACGTCAGTGCATATCTTTCTTCTGTAGGTAAAGCGTTATGATGCCTACCAAAGTTTGTAAACTAGTATTTAGGTTAAAGAGGACTGGGTTCCCCCCCCGCATTTGTATAGTGTTCATTTGGGCTGCCCGGCATGAAAGTGAAGAAGCACAGATGTTACTTGTAAGCTGTCTGTTCTAACTTCGTGACCCAAATCTCAGTATAGCCATATTTCTCAAATAATCTTGTTCTTCAAAAAACACTCATTTTGGAGATTCAGCCTCAGCTGAACTTCAGCTTTGGAGCTGCAACAAGAGTGGAAAACTGTCTTTCTTTCAGTCATGCACTTTTGTTGCTCTTCCATCTTTTCAAGAGGTATTTTCCATCCACTTTTGATTACCAACAGTTTCTTTTTATCTGTCTTACATGAAGATGTTTTGCAGTTGATGAAGAACGGTTACTCAATGAAGAACAATTTCACGTAGATCTATTTCCATCTCACATCTGCGTATGTTTCCAAATGGGCCAAAATTACAAAATACTCAACTCTGGAAAACATTGAATTCAATCTAATATATTAATTATTTTATTCATAGAAAAATTACTACTGATAGTATTATATGTTTATGAAACAACTGTATTTGCTTCTACATCAACTGTTACTGCCTTGAAATTTATATGCTCAGATCCAGATGATGCTTTGAATGATACATCATCTTTTTATCATAACTTTTTACAGTTTTAAAATTAAAAATTCAGTTCTGCTACAGGCTTTTCAGCCACAGAATATCACAGACCTTTCAAAAACAAATATTGCTATGAAAAGTATCTCTTTTATCCTTCAATTATATATGTAACAGAAGAAGTCCCAAAACTCTTACGACTGCCATTTCTTTCATCTGGAGCTAGGGTCTCTGCTGCACATCTTCTCCCTCAGCTCCTTCCTCATGCTGCTGCTTCTCCAACTGCCTTCCGATCTTCTGTCTCCCAGGCTACTTACCAATCTTCTCTCTCAAGCTACTTTCTGCTTTGCCTGGCTGGCCCTTATCTGAGCCTAGGGCAACCCCAGCCCAGGTCCACCCCTTCCCGTCACAGGTGCAAGGGATCTACCAGTATTCCCTGGGCCATCCACCCCCTTCCACACGTACGCAATCATCAGTTCATGCTGTGATCAACTGTTTCCCTACAATATACAATAAAAATAACAAGTTACTTTAAAACAAATAACAGCCAATGAATCTTCTGAAGTTATGCACCTCAGAGGTCTGAACTGAACTCTTGGTTCAGCTTCAGATTTCCTTTATGTCTCTAAGCAAATCACTGTGTGCGTTATGTATCCTGTCAATGAGTGATGATCTTTCCTTTTACTATCCTCACTACTGCTTTTCATTTTTTATTATTGTAGTTTTTGTTAGATCTAGACTTCAGCACCTCTAGAGCATTAAACAGTTAAAACTGTGGGCAGCACTTGTACTTTCCCTTGGACAATTACTGAATGTACCATATTGGAAATGCTCAAGTATCTTGAAATAGCATCTAAAGTATAAGAAGTCATTAATTCAGTCCGTATTTACTTCCAGTCTCCTTGGAGACTTTCTCACGTGGAGCACAGCACACACTGTATTATTCTTGAACTGTATCTGTAGCAATCACAGCAGCAAGTCAAGTAGCCTAATTCCTTTTTATTGTAGTAATTTATTTCCTTCATTATAATGTACTCTGTGTCAGCACTCAAAATTTGGAGGAAAGATATAATACATTTTAATTTTTAACCTTTTAAAGGAACCACCAACAAATGAAGCCAAATTTATAATAAACCAAAATTTTGTAATAGTAAATATGTGGGAAATAGTTCTATAAATTAGTATACAAAAGAGCTCTTGTAAACTATGTTGATTTGCATTATTTTCTCAGAAACGTTCACTGTGTAAGTATTGTAGTGATGGTTGGATCAGGTTCTGAGAGAAGGAAGATGTATTAAAAAGGAAAGTTTGCAGTCCCACCTCTATCTCAAGATTTGCTTTATTTTCCTACACTCTTACGTAGGAACAGTGATAGAATCAGAGTGTGTTTTCCGCTTGTCAGCAAAGGTAGGTCAGGCCTGCATGACCTCAGCTTGCAGGGTGATAGCTGTGAGGGTTTGAATAGCCCCATAGAAAAGTCCAGTGTGACCCACTGCTGACACATGCGAATCTTTGGGCCTGAGCACAGAGCATCCTGTTTCACTCTCCAATGTAGCCCTGAGCATGGTGGGCTCCTAGCACTAGCAAAGAAGATCACTCTTGCTCTTGAAAGAGCACAAGCTGAAGCTGTTTTCAGATGCAGTGTGGAGTGCCATTTGATGATGAGCCAAGGTACTGTAGAAAGTTATTTATCTCCTTCCTTCTCTGCCACCTGTTTGGAAATCTCTTGAATGAGTACCCTAAAGGAGTTGCCATGCTTATATCAAGCTAATTATAATTCTTCTGGCACTTTGCAATTGGTAATCCTGGATATAATGATCTCTTAGAAATATTATTTGGAGGTTTTGCTTTATCATGCTGTATTTTCCAAGCAGCCACATAAGGTACACATATAGTAATGTGTACCTATTAATTGGTCTCAGTACCTATGACAGATGAAAGAGGCTTTGTCTTTTTTACTGCATAATTGGGAGTTGCCTATGTACATTATACTACTTAGGATACGATCATGCAAGATTTCAGTTCCCAGATCCCCCGTGGAAGGTGCATATGCTCAGGTTTTCCAGAATTAAGCAGAAAGCCTTTCAGCATGCAACATCGTTTTTGGTAAAATTATACCTTTTGAATGTTATTTGAATATTACATTGAAAACAATATTGTGAGTCCTGCACGGCAGATACCATGCAGGAAGTTAATTAGGAAGCAGAAGCTGAATTACAAATTGATGGTTGAGAGCCTAGAATTTACTCCGTTTTGGTCAATTGCAGGTGTGACACCACAAAATTGCAGTGTAGGCTGTAAATCATCCATATGCTATTGTGTGCCCAAAGACTAGGATCCTGCTACCTGTTTCTTTTCTTGTCTTTTTTAAGCTGTTGCATAATGTGGACGGTATTAGACATAATAGACTGCGTGGAAACGTTTTTACAAAGTGGAACTGGCTTAGCACCAGCATGCTCCATCTTCTTAATTTATATGTAATGAGTAAAATTGGAGCCATGATTTTGATTTTGAGTTATGTTAAGGCCATCACTAACACAAAATTAGAAGGACAGTGAGATACTTAGCCCTAAGGGACGTGATTTAGTGATGGGACTCAGTAGGTCAGGTTGATGGTTGGGCTTGATGATCTTGAAGATCTTTTCTAATCTTCCAACCTAGGTGATTCTATGACTCTGTGATATATTTAGATATATATTAGAAATCCAAGGATATCTGTGATGTAGAAAGTATGCCAAAGGTTGTAGTCTGAACCTTGTTCTTTCAAATGGCTCAACTCCTTGTCAACACAGTCAATTTCCAGTTGTCCTGAACAGGGTTTATATGTTTACCAAGTTCTTAGAAAGATGCTTACTCCCAACTGGAGAAGAATCTGAAACTAAAATGGCACAAAAAGAGCTGCAGGGTTAGTTCAGGTTTTGAAAAATGTCTTATAAGGAATTTAAAATGTATTCTATTTAATTTCTCTGAAGTTGAAAGATAATTTCATTGTACTATGTAAATATATATGGGAAACAATATTAGGAGCTGGGAAACATTTTTTGTAAGCAAAGAATTCATAACGAAATCCAACAGAGTGCAAGTTTACACTAGGTAAATTCCACCAGGCAGATAGGTAATAGGGCAGTCACTTAAACACTGCAGCATTTTATTTAGGAGCATAAAATCTTTCAAAAAAGTTTGAGTATGAATCTAAAAGATGTTCTGCAGATTGAACAGAAGCTGCAGGTTTGCAGAAAGTACTGAATGAGGTTTTCTGGTTTGTTTTGCAAGAGATCATACGAAAAGCGTGCTAACACACAGGTGAGTCAGCTAGTGCAGTTAGCATGCTGCCTGTCACAGGTTGATTTCCCTCGCTTCTGCAACTGTTGCACTTGTGAAGCTTTATGGTAGGTGAGGCCCTACCGTGGTGAAGCTAATACACTTTAGATTGTGGTTTAAAGGATGTGGAACATGTGCAGGGCCTTTATTGCAGTTCAGGGGAGTAGCTGCTACCACATAAGCCATGCTAGATTGGCTGTTAGGGTCCCAGGGGCCTTTAGGGCTATGATATACTTTGAGGAATGCCAAACTCTATGAACTGCAACCATGTGTATTTTGCAGTTGATATAAAACTGTTAATGCCTGCGCATGATTATTTTCTCTGTTCAGAGAAGGTAATGTTCAGTAGCCAAAGATAGGGATTTGTTTCTGCACTGAAAGCCACTGTAGATTTCCACAGTACGCAGTAAGAAAACCTTTGTTTCTAGCTGTGTTTTCCACCAGGCATGTGCCAGTAAGCTACCTCACGTGTTCTGGCCCTAAAGACTGTACAAATATCTGGTTGCTAAGCACAAAACAATGGATTTAAAATTCATTTTCTAGGTTCCTACACACTAACATCTTTCTGTAGGGAAGCCACAAGATTTGCAATTTACTTTTTGAAGTAAATTTGCTTAGGCTACATATTGTGATGGAAAAATTAAGAGCATGGGGAATTACTTTTTCAAAATTATTCAACAGCAGAAGCAGGATTGAAACTCAGTTCTGCATCCTGAGAACTTCATCCAGTTAACCGAGCATATAGTTGGCATGTAATCTTAACAAATATTGTTTATGGCTTCTGTTCTACTGTTGGAGGTGATACAGCATGCTACAAGAAACTCAGAAAAATGCCAGGATTTCTTTAAAAAATTGAAACGTAATTTGTGAATTTTCTGCAAAATCTGTAACAGTTCTGCTACATATTTTGTAGTAGGAAGAAAAGTAGATTTTAACATTCCTGGTGGTTTGAACCCAGTCTTGGCTTGATAACAAACAACCTGTTAATGAAAGTTTAGGTTTTTCCCAACCTTATTAGTATCTTAATGAGTCCAAGGAAATAATTCCATTGTTTAATTAGCTCTTTTCTTTCAAGACTGCTACAACAATATTTACCTTTCAAAATTAATTCTAAGATTAGTATGTTTACAGTTAGAAGGACTTGGGGCATGTTGTTTCTGAGAAACAAGAAATACTGTCTCCATTAGCATCCTCATATCAGGTTCATTCAAGCAAATGTCTTTTCCTCTGGTGATTGTAAATTATCTGTTCAGTCAGCTGAGAGTCACATTCCAAAGACATCCTTAAGAAGTTGTGAGTTTAAAAAGGAGATGGAGGCTACATGTTTACTGTAGCTCTGATCTTGAGAACAGCTACAAACAGGCTTTATTTTACTGCCTGATTAGTCCTATTACTCTTAGTAGGACTGCTCCCAGGCTGAAAAGTGAGCTGTGTTCATTGGGGTGTGGTGTTCAGGTAAGCACACCGGCCATTTCCTGTCATTCTCCCACTTCCTAAAAATGACTTCTGTGGCTTAGGAACTTTGACAGAGCGGTATACAAAGACGAAAGAAGAAAACACTGAGCAGACATCATGTATCATCGATAAATATGAGCTTTAGGCTCCAGTACTATCAATTTGATCCATTTCACCATAATTTAAAATTTCTTTGACACAGAAGACAAGGCTATTAGAGGGAACAGAAGTTCCCTCTAACAGAAGGACTGTTCGACTGCTCCTTGCTATTGTAAGCAATATAGGCAAAATAACGCATAAATGCTTTTAGGGGAACTTTTATTTTTTAGGTGTTATGTGTCTGAAAAAGAGAGAGATGGAAATTGCATCTCCTAATGTAGCGTATTCCAGAGAAAAGGTTTGAGAGCCCGTAGTGTGTCTGAGACACATTGGAAACAGAATAGTAATCTCCCAAAAGCCAATGTCTTCTGGAGTTGCTCCTATTAGTATTTAAAATAGATTTAATTTCACATTCCAGCATGCAGCCTTGTTAGCATGTGACCCAGAATCATATAATCAGACACAGTGTAATAAAGTATTAGTATTTGGACTAGCATTTATGGTTAATGCTTAGTCCTCATCCCGTATAATTTATGCTTTGTGGTTATTAACAGTAAAAGAATAATCATTTTATAAGAGATGCTTCAAGTAGTGACACATTCGTCTTGTCCAGAAATGTTGCTCTGCCAACCTGATGCAATATTAATGGGAAAAGTCAACAGGATAATCTATTATTTGCATGCAGCTCTAAATCTGTGTGACATTTTACCAAAACGGAGCTGACAAAGAACAAAGAGTCTGCCTTAAAGAACTTAAGATCTAAAAAACTTCAGTCAGGTTTAACAAGTGTCTTGTGCTTGTTATTACCAATAGGTTTCAAGAAAAAAAAAATTCAAAGAGGGTGTGTGTACAGTAATTGGAAGTGTACTAAATATGGTGAAATTAGACTGGATAAAAGCATTAAAGCTGGATAAAATTATTAAAGCTGACAATTTGGAGAGAAGGTTGAGTAAGACATATCCGTGCATGATCATCAGGAAGCAACAGACATGAATAGACCACTGATTATTGAGGCTAGAGTAGAAACACAATCAAATTTTGAACTTTGATTTGTCTAGTTTATGATTATGTTTCTTGGTCACTTCTTCAGAAGCATAACTCTGAATTGGTCTCCAACACAGTCAGCTTCACTACACAGAACTTGATGATGCCTTGTGAATTCAAACGGAATCCTCTTTGCATTTTCAGTGTTTTCTGTTTATCCCTTAACTACTTATTTAAAACAAAAAAAACAAAAAAAAAACACTGCAGTATTTTCCCCCCAAGAGAGCAAACCTACCTGTGATGGGAAGTCGTTGTAAACATCCTTTACACTGTGCATCCAGTAACAGAAGAATTGGGGATTTAAAGATTGAAAAAGCAGCGTAGAGCCACACAAGCTGCATATAAATAAATCAGCACTATAAGCTACATAAGTTTCCTCAGAAATCTTTAAGTCCTATATGCTTGATCTCTTCACTCAAAGGAGAATTTATTCTAATTAGCATTTTAAGAGGTCCTCAAAGGTAAAAAATCATGAGAGGGACATCTCAGTGGTTCGTAGTAGAATAAAGAGCACTGCAGTTTTGTGATACCTTCTATCCCACAACGTTAAGTGCATGAAAGTTCTGGTGGTTGTTGAGGGGTTACCTGAGAAGATTTGTACTGTGGGCTTTGTCAGGCTACCACTGCCGTAATCTCCTTGCCTGGACTCTCCAGAAAGGCTGACAACCTGACAGAAACAAGAACTAAATCTATTCTCCAGTGCCAAAAGGTCTAGGGACTCCAGAAGCAATCCTAAGACATGTTTTCCATAAAGACAGCATGCTTTATAAGACAAATAAATTTCCTTTTCAATAGAAGCCTAAGTCTTTCAAAAATGTTACATGAATGCCCATCACCCTAAAGAAACATGACAGACAAAAAAAAAAAGCTGTCAAAATATTCTGAGATACTTCTAATCAAGTGTAAATTAAATTTACTGAACTTCATAGAACAAGTCAAAGTTATCTCTCTTTTTATGTATGTATTTTGGATAGAAGTGAATGCAATCAGTGTAACTTTCCCCAGTCTCTTTTGAATGCCAACTTCCTTAAATTCAATAGTATCCTAATTGTGGATTTTTGTATTCTACTTACATCTTCTAGTGTAGCAACAAAAGTCCCTAACTTTCTCAGGCATGAAAGGCAATATAGCTGTTTTGAAAGCCCAGGTAAGCCTCTGTAAGATCATTTTCAGAATTCATTTTTAATTAACACAATAATTTCCTCTTAGAAAAAAAAATGCAAAAAAAACCCCAAACCACTACAAACAAACTTTCTCCCATCCTGTGAGCAGGAAGTGATAATCTTGAAATTTGTTTTTGTTCTTCTAATCCTCTGTCTCCAAGTGACTGTTCTTTTCTGAAGAGACTTGTTTCTTTTGTGGGCATTGCTAAGTGTCACTGATTTTCTTGCTTTTAAGGCAAAGAAGCTCACTTCCAGAAAAGCTCTGTTGTTTGTTGTTTTTTTTTTTTTAGTCTCTTTTTAATTACTGTTAGTTTTCAGGATTGGTGTAATAGTTTCTACCCTAGAGCCTGCGTTTTCTTCTTAATGTTTCCCTTTCATCCACTCCTCTCTCTTGAGACCTTTCCCTGTGTCACACTGGTGCTGTTCCTAGAGGAGTCCGTATAGTTGCAGCAGACCAGCATTTTTAGAGCAAAAGATTTTTTACATTCACTGCCCTTTACACCTTGCACAAAGATAGGCATTACCAGACTTCACAGTTGACATTGATTATGTAATGGAATGGTACCTGAGGACCTCTGTGGAAATACATTGTGCTACACTCAAAATTAAGCTGAAGTTAAGAGATGATGAGAGACTGGGAGCCCTTGTCCTGTAAAGAGATTCTTAGTACGTTGCTGTGTCATACTAATCCATAGTAGCAAAGATAGTGCAGAGTGATGCTAGTAGAAAGGAAGCCAGAGGAAACTGTGACTGCTGAGACACACTGCTTTCAATAAAATTGTCAAGGTTTCATTTTCTTGAGAATAATCTTTAGTGTGTTTAATAGTTAACAGTGGTATTTTTATCCTTAAATCCTGATATCTTTACATACTGAAATCATGATTTACCCAAAGTGTTTGTTGTGATAGCTGTCAGTTCTTTAGACAGTCAAGATCAGAGCTCCTACTGGTGCAAATGAATGTATCTCCATTGACACTGACAGAATTTTAGCCACTCCTAGTGATGAGAAGTTTGGCCTTTACTATTTAGATGTTCAGTAACACAATGATAAATAGTATGGGAAACTTTCATTTTATATTTCAAGAGCGAGAAGTTGATGATAATGATTTTCCCAGAGTTGACACTGAGTGTAGATTTGATGCAGTCACATTCCCAGACACGCCATTGTCAAGCCTAAGCCCTAAATTTAGAGACACAGTAAGGATAAGGATGAGCATGTGCAAGTTTTTTGAGGGTGCCAGAGTGGAGTTTTGATTTTTCTGAACTCTTGACTGAAAGGAGAGAACATTAAATGTGTGAGAGCACTGACAGAAGAATATTTCTATCTAAAGGAAAGATCAGACTGACCACAAGTGGAGTGAAGAATTAAGGCATGGCTGTAATTAAAAGCTAAATGAAGAGAAAACAGTTATAAAATGCAAGTTTCTGTTTAATCTGGGCAAGTTTGAATCCAAAAAGAGGGAAATGAAAGACACTGGATGTCAGAGAAACAGAAGGAAATAAAACTGAGGGCAGATGGTTGACAGCAGTTTATAAAAGCACATAATTAACCTGCAGAAACCCTTTCAGAAAATACTGTGATCAGAAGGCTTAGAGAACAACAGTGGTAAACAGTTATATTAACATGTGCCCAGTTCAAAGCTTAGAAAATATTTTTTCTGGAAAGATTTATGCTTTCAGTCATAAGACAGCCTGTCACTGACAAGGAATTTCCCTTACGGACTGATTAGCACATATTTATTACATTATTAGTCGTTGTTACAAGATACGATTTAGCTTGTCTAAACCGAAGAGTGGGGACCTTGTACTACTTAGCCACTCAGCTTAGGCCACTCAGGCAGTTCCCCTATTGCACTATTTTGGCACAGCAAACAGAATCTTAAAAAAAAAAAATTCTCCCTGGACTGCAGAGTGAGGATAAGTATACACCACAATCTTTGCTTCCTTATTCATTCAGTTTGGACAGATACCAAAAGATTTCTGGAACTGTTTTGTTGTCTGCCAGTAAACGATAGGCGTAACCCTGCAAGATACGCTGTGGTTGCTTATTATCTGATTATCCTGTTCAGCTTGGAAGCAATCATTAGAACAAAACCATAGTATCCTTTGTAAAGGAATGGGGAAATTAAATAATGGATTCATATGGACTACCATGCTGACAAGGCTTGCCTGTGACATTTGGCATTGAACAGCATAGAGCTTCTGGCATGCTTTTGGGAATACCAGCAGTAGCTGTATCTCTTAAAGTCCTGAGAATTTCTGCATGAATGAGTGCAAACTATTGAACTGGGAAGTGAAGTGGTTTCAGAGGAGAAGTTGTGTGGCTACATTACTGTGCCACTTAACCCCAGCTGCTATTTTCAGTGAAGTTCTTTGATGAGTAACGTGACTGCATGACTTCTTGTCTAGAATTAGATCATTTCCAGCATTTTAGGAGAGCAGGAAGTGTACATATGTTACTGTACCACTTAGGTAGATCTGTCCCAAGTGTTCAAAACTGTTCATGGATTGAACATAAGCAGAAATTTGTGTAAAACACCCTTGAAAATATCCTATTATGTGTAACAGCCACTGCTAGTCATACAGCATATTCAGGAAGTCAGTGAAGCCAGATAAATCTGCAGAAACTTAAATCCAGTGAGGTCTGAGGAAATTACTCTCTTCATTGACCTGAGTGCTTATGTCTTGTTTTGAAATTTCTTCTTCTCTTTTCTTTTTTCCAAAGAGTTGTCTTGTGATGTTGGACTACAGGGAATTTTAGGCTAAAATAAGAATCCAAGATCTCTTTGAAACCCAAATGTAATATTAACATCATACAACTGTGGATAATTCTTTAAAATGTTTAAAATCTTCTCTTGAGGCAGACGCATATTTAATTATTGCTCTCAGAGCCCTCAAGAAGCAGTATGTAGGGAGAATACCAATACTTGCGGTTTCTCAGAAAAATAAAAATTTGTACTTTCAGAGTATCAAATACAGTCTTCAGGTAGGTACAGTTCAAAATCTTGTTTCATAGTCTCTAAAGAAGTCTAAGAGAGGAGATGACACTAGGATGATTACGTGTAACAAGAGTACAGAGAAAGCCTGCCAGGTGCAACTATTTAATTTGGTCCTTAATAACAGAACGTGAGAACACTCAAAGATAAGAAGAAACTCTCTTAAAATCGAATTGCGGTAGCATTTTAACATGATGAATCATCTACAGATGCTTTGCTATGATTTCCAGTTAGTCTTGCCCTTTAGTAATAAAAAAGAGGACATTTGGAGACTCCAAAAATTGCTGGAGACAACAGTTTTTAAATCAGGAAGATAAGAAAGTAAATCTTCTAAACAACATTTAATCAATTTGCAGCAATCTCATATCTGCAAACTATTATTGAAGAAAATAGCTTGGTAATTTTCTACAAAGATGTCAAAGTGAAAGTATTGAAAGTACATAATTGCAATTATGGGAAAAATCTAATTTTGTTAAAAACAAACTGCATAGTACAGTTTATTCTGACAAAATAGGTTATGCTTTCCTCTCAGACTTCAGCAATAAGTACTGCTGGAAGCAGGATGCTGGACTAAATAAGTAAGAGAGATGCTGATAGCTTCTTCTGCCATTGATCTTGAGTGTTGTTTTTAAGCAGGCCTGCTCCATAGCTTGTTTATATTTCTGAGGTTTCATCAGACCCTTTAAAGGCTCTCAGTGGCTTCAGTTCAGCTTGTGGAGATCTTCTCAAAATCAGAAGCCAGTTGACTGAACAAAAAAGTCCACCTCTAAAAGCAAGCCCTGCTGAGATCCTCATGCTTGTACATCAGGTGTGCGTGCTGGCTTTAAGAGATTCATTCTTTAATACTTCATTTAGAATAAATTGGTGGGTAAGGTCCATGCTGTCTCTCAGCATCTTTTTCTAATTCAGTTTAAGACTCCCTCACATAGCAGAAAGGTCAGTGCACAGTTGTATTGATGGAGAACATATATAGGGGTTTTTTTCCTTCGTTGTTCTTTTTTAAAATGAATTTGAGATACTGATGAGATTACACTCAAATGTACTTAGTTTTTAGCTTAGCTTCAAACTATTGATTGACAGACCAAGCTAACACATGACCTGTTCGTGTCTGTAATCTTCATCAGTAGAAACTACCTACTGCTCTTAATCTTCAGAGAATTTTAGGCTGGTTATGATTCAATAAACAAATTCTATCATGCCATGGAGTAAATTGTGTATCTTGTTGTCATGCTTGGAATAATTATTAAGGAAGATCTGTCTGGGCTTACATAAATTACTTATAGTAAAATTAAAATAGTACTTACATCCAGAACCATAGTTTGCAGAAGACTGCTGCCAGCCTGACTTAGTGTTTAGGCCATTTGTTTTATCTGTGATATTGGAGTCAGGGTCTGCATGTATTGCTGTTGGCTGCAGTTTACTAAAGGGTGATTCTACCATCGTTAGAATCCAATCACTGCATGGAAATCACA
The DNA here is from genome assembly GCA_013396635.1 of Penelope pileata. Taxonomy (NCBI): domain Eukaryota; kingdom Metazoa; phylum Chordata; class Aves; order Galliformes; family Cracidae; genus Penelope; species Penelope pileata. Next base: position 766,712 of record WBMW01004623.1, on the reverse strand, counting down.
AGAGTTAAGCAATGTGTTAATATCTCTACATCTCTGTCTGAAATACGAGGAAAGAGAAATGTAAGAGAAATAAAAACATCGGTTAGGGCTGTCTCAATGGCACGCGTTAAGGTAAATAGGCACATAGCATGTGACTGGCCATTAACAGTATTTTCATTTGGTTCACACAGAAAAAAGAAGAATGGAGAAGAAGAACAGCCAAAGTCCTCGGTCATTAATCAGTACCGAATTGTTACACCCAGATTCCAGTATAATATGAACTACAAGAAAGTTGGCAAATGTATCATTATAAACAACAAAAATTTTGAAGACAAAACAGGTAAAGTTGAGAGGGGGAAGAGAGAAAGGAGGTTGGACCAGATGACCTCCAGAGGTCTTTTCCAACCAAAACCATTCTTGATTCTGTGATTTCTTTGACACATTACAGATTTTAGAATTCCTATGCTTTCATTAATCAATAAACCTGTTATTTTTAGGACATGGAATTTTAATTACTATACTGATCTTCTAAGTCGTTGTTCCTACTGTTTCTTCCTGTTCTTCAACACTTATATTGGAGTAGCTCTTTGCAACTCCTTTGCAGTAGGTGTTTCAAAAAGCACGTCAGCTTGTTCTACCATCTTCAAACTTAACCTTTGTCCTGGAATTTAAGGCTGTAGTGTTAAAATTTGATCTTTGGTTTCTGCAGCTCATGTTACAATTTCTCTGTCCCTGAACTGCACCTGATAGCTGTAGCAATGCTACAGAGGCTAATAGCTATGGCTGGACACTTCTGTGTTAGCTGCACTTAACTTTCCAGATTGTGTGTCTGTTAAAGCAGATAGATATTTTTGATATAGCCAACTTTGTAGGGTGTTTTTTTTTTCTCTACATGCTGGGCAAACACTAATTGAAGTGCTTACTCCAGAGAATTTACATCATTTTTTTTTTATGTGGGCATCATAGGGACTCTTTCAACAGTTCTTTCTTGGAGTGGTGCTTTATGCATATGTTGCTCTGCATAACCAGGAGGAGATAGAATCCTCCATAGAGGTCCCATGTTCCAAGGTGCTGGAGATATACCAGCATTTTTCAAGATAAAGTACATGTTAACATTGGACCTTGCATTATTTTGCATTAATACAAATCTCACAGTTTGTTCTGAATGCTGAGAATATTGTTAGAGGATTGTTTTAAAATCATGTCGCCATGACATTGTGAATTAATTAAGAACCTAAAAAGTTACCTTTGAACATGTAAATTATTTTAAATTATTTAACATACAATCAACTGCATTCTTTCTTTTCTGGCAGGAATGGGTACACGCAATGGCACTGATAAAGATGCTGGAGATCTAGTTAAGAGTTTCAGAAGCCTAGGTTTTGAGGTTTTCACATACAATGACCGAAGCTGTGATGATATGGAAAAACTACTGAAGCAAGGTAAAAATTTAGAATCATAGAATAATTTATTGTGGAAAGGACCTAAGTTATGCCCTGCACGGAGCAGGTCAGATTAGACAGAGTGCTTAGATCCCACTAAATGGAATTTTCTCTAGAGAAGGATTCCGTTTTGGAACAGATTAGCCTTAATTCCCACTTCTCCATCCAATGTCAATTTGGAAATACGTAGTTTTATTGTCATAGTAGATGAAGAAACTTGCATTAGTTATAAGTTTAGCCTGTTGAAACCAGTAGGCTAACCTCTACATTCATTTATTTGAGGTAATCATCACATTATTAAAAAGTGGGTTGTGTCATCTTTATCCACTCTTTTTTATGCCTTCCAGTAGAGGCCCACTGTACGTTTAGTCTCAGAAAGATGTGTTTGATAAATATAATTTTCATTTAAAATGTTGCTTCCTTTTGGCTAAAAAGCATTTGATTTGTAGCTGCTGAAGAGAATCACAGTGATGCTGCTTGTTTTGCCTGTATCCTTCTAAGCCATGGGGAAGAAGGCCTCATCTATGGCACCGATGGACCTATGGCTATCAAACATCTGACTGCACTCTTCAGAGGAGACAAATGTAAAAGCCTTATAGGCAAACCCAAATTATTTTTCATTCAGGTAAATATAATATCCTACTGCTGCAGCGGGAAAAACATATTATGTCACTTGTCTGGTCTTGAAGCCAACTATAGAGGAATGTTACACTGTGCAAGACATTGTGTAATAAATGAGTATAGAAGATAAATATAGAGTAGTAAAATACTAATGCTTAAAATGAGCTGATGGTGGCTTGGCAATTTGACAGTCCACTGAAGTCCACAGCCTGCAATACCATTACCTCCTTTTATTTTAAGGGAGATACGTTTTTAAATGGCTTCCCATGAACTTCTTCACTGAACAATCACATGTCCTTCAGCATTACTTTCTACTTTCCTGCTTCTAACACACGCAGAGTACTGTTGAAAACTGCACCCATTAAAAAATGTGAGCAAAACCTTTTGAAAACTCCTCATTTCTCCTTATTAGACAAGTTCTCTTTATCTTCACTGCTGTTTCAGGCATGCCGGGGCTCTGAATTTGATGAAGGTATACAAACTGACTCTGGACCTGCAAATGACACTCTGGAAACAGATGCCAATCCTAGATACAAAATCCCAGTAGAAGCAGATTTTCTATTTGCATATTCCACNGGGGGGGGAGAGGGATATAGGGGAGGCAAGAAGCCTAATGTATTCTCCAGCATTATTTGCAAATTAGATATGCATTTCTACATTTAAATTTCACTTTGTAGGTATCTGTAAGTAAATAGAAAAGAAAGCTATATTCTATTACAATTTTTTTAGATCTTGTTTTCTGTTGTCTTCAGCAACCTTTACATTTTTATTCTGGAAAGTGCAAATAGAAGCGCTACATTAACTTTCATTAACATTCAGAATTCTAATTTTCTATGGTTAACAACCTTCTATTTTTATGAGAAGTTAGATTCTAAATAAAGTACTCCTACAGTAGTGCTATGCAGCTAAAAATATAGCATGCATGTCACAGTAGCAGTGACTTTGTATGAGATACATAATTAAAAAAGAGAGTATGAATCTGAATATGAAGCTGTAGTCATTAGGAACAGAAACAAGTTACCTTAAATACATTTTAAAGATTGCTTGATAAAAAAGCATGATCAGAGCTCCGTTGTTACAGTGTAGAAAAAGTTTGTAGGTGGAGAATTAATCTCTTTGACTTGAGTTACTAATATAGCTGGAAAAAGTAGAAAGTCCAATCTTCAGCTGTCAATCAACATTTTCCATCTATAATAGTTACTCTGATAAAACGTGTTATTTTTACAGAACTCTCTGTGTCTCTGCCCTTATGTGTAACAGATGCTGCAGTACTACTGCTAGCATGGTAGACCAACCCTCGTTGATGAGCTGGTGTACATCGATGGAAAAAATGATATGGTGTACGTTGGACCAGTGTGTTGTAGCCACTATCTTTATACTAGCTGAAACAGGAGAAAGCCCAGATTTGTCAGATGAGAAGGCTCAGACAGGCCAGTTTAGTGACCATGCTGAATTTGAAAGCAGGAAGAGGATAGGTTATAGCATGAACCTTACACAAAAATATGCTCTATGAAAAAATAGAGAATGGAACATTAATATTGTGAGGATTGGAGAGCTAAAACGCATTATTTTACATGTCAGTGAAGCAGTATTTGTGGCATCAGTAATAAGAATTAAGCTATTTGTGTGCATAGTTACTGCTTGTCCAGAATCTTTCACACAAACTAGTATATCTCTCTCTTCAGCACAAAATCAAAAGGAAAAAGAAAAAAAATGTACTTTTTTATCTGTCTTTCCTGTAAGGTTATTATTCCTGGAGGAATCCTGGAAGAGGCTCTTGGTTTGTGCAGTCTCTGTGCTCTGTGCTAAATGAACATGGAAAACAACTTGAAATCATGCAGATCCTCACACGGGTCAACTATGTGGTTGCCACAAATTTTGAATCACAGTCTGATGATCCACGCTTCAGTGAGAAGAAGCAGATTCCTTGTGTGGTCTCTATGCTCACTAAGGAACTTTACTTCTGAAAGCATATTTTAATACAGCCAGTGATGTGAGATCAGGATATGTTTTTGGGTGGAGATTTGATTATAAATTGGAGTAACACATTTTTAAATAACAGAAATGTAATAACACTACATCTACATATTGTATAAGCTGGAGTATCTGATGAATGGACAACATGCAAGATTTTAAAGAACTAAATGCTGTGGATCAACCCTACAGCTAACACAAATTATTTTGATTTCCCTTAGTGTAGCTGTCTTGATTTATAGGTGTTGAAGATGTTCTGAGTCAGCTACTTGACCCATAAAGGTTTATTCCAGAAAACAGATTGTGAAATATGTAAAAAACATCAGTGAAACTCCAATTTTTCTTTCACTACAACCTCACGGAACTGTGAGTTCCTTGGAAATTTCCAAAGACCATCACAGAATGGGTATGTCCAGAGATGAAACTGACATTGTAGCTATTTAAAAGGGTGTTTCTTAGTCTAATAAATTCATTTCCATTTTATGAATATTGTTATTGAAGACTAAAGGTTGCTCTGTGCTTAATCTGGAAGTCAATTTACTTAATTATCGTTCTAGCATAAGGTAGATTTTATCTGCAGATTTGGCTGAACAGTATGAAAATGCAACAAATTGCAAGATTTTCATTTTTAAAACTGGGCAAACTAATGGGATGGTGTCTTATTAAAACACCATTTGAAAGATTTCTACCTTGCAAATGACAATTAACTGATAGAACAGCCTAAAACAGTAGCATTGCAGAAAAAGGAACGTATGCATGTTGATTCAGAAGTTTTGAACCCACAGAAAGTTAATTCCTAGGCTTTGATATAAAACATTAAGATTTATTAATGTTGAAATGATAGCATTATGTATTCCAGTAACAAATGCACGTTTAGATTTAACTTCTACTGTGAGGAATGTTGCCAAGACTGGAATTACTTACTTGAATCAGAAACCAGAAGTACCTTTTTAGTTACTATATTGTCTTGATTTTGTATTTTGGAGTTATGTCAATGATACTTAAATTCCTATTTTTTATATTCTTTTTAAATCTGGTAGCTAGCTCAAAGAAGTAATTTTAATGATTTTATTAGACTGATAAGTTATTCACCCCTTTCCCAGTTAATGTACTCTATATTTTTTTAAAATCTAAGAAAAGGGGTGCATGCTATTAGTGCCAAGTTACCACTTCATTAAGTATATTTTCTTACAGGAACATATATGGCACAGTGAGGCATATTTTTTCAGAAGTCAAATTTACAAATGTTTGAATTAAGTAAATTACTGTTTTGTGGAAGTCTTGATAATGATATAAATAAAGACCTGTTTTTTTAATTTCCTATGAATATCCGCCTGTTTGTCATTTAATCTGGTGATGTGAAAACAACCGAAATACATCCCAAAACTTTTCTCAGACACAAATGCAAATGGTCTTCCACATCTTTATCAAGATGAGGCTTCCTGTGTTCAGCTAAAAAATAGTTTAGAAGTGTAAACTGGCATTTGATCACTCAGGGTAGCCAAGCCAGATCCTCTCTCAGAGTACACCAGAATTGTTGAAAGGATTTTCATGGAAATCTCCTGATCTGCCTAGCAGATCGTATGAAAATGTTCTTCCTATTACTTATGGCGAGTAACACCATGTTAAACTATTTTCTGGTGTTGGAGATATTTCTGTTTTACCAAGATAAATGTATCCATTCAACATTTTCAGTATTCCTTACTTCTCTGGAAGCTCCTACATTTCCTTACAGTTAATTAGTATGTATTTACTAAGCTAATTCTGTTAAGAAAGTTACCCTGCCTCCAAAACTGCCCTTTCATTCAGGTATGTTGTATCTTTGAACCCACAAAGCCTTGGAAACAATAAGGGAGCAAGCAGGGGTTCTGAAATAGGGCACTTGAGGTTTTTAAAGTAATGCCAAGAAATGTAACAGTATAACAGTTACGGAGCACGTGTCTTCTTGTGCAGTTCTTTATTCATAAAGGTTGTTTGAGAATGATCTTCAATTATCAAAAAAAAAAAAAATCTTGGGCAAATTTTTCCTTGCTTAGAAGCATTGGGAAAATACATACTGGGAAAATACATCACCACCTTCTCTAGAGTGAAACAAAAGTCTATCAGCATAATTCAGAATTGCATGTAATTACGATGGATCATTAAATAACTTTGTCCCTTTGCCAGGATTGATGTGAATCTCACCCTCTATAGTTGCCTCACAAATAGTCCCTGGTTCAGCCTGTGAATGGTGAGGTTCCCTGTGACTGGTGAGGAGGAATTAGAGGAGTTAATATTAGTTAGTTTATTCTAATGGTAGGAAAAGCTTCTTACCCTATTTGATGTGATTTCTTTAAGAAAAAAAAGGGTGGACAGAGCAGATCTTTAACAGATTTTGTTGTACATTTACTCTTACAGACACTAAATAAGGACAGCTTGGGAATTTCCAGCTAACAGGTGAAGTAGTAGCTGTCTCTCTAAGAAGAAAGGCAAAACAGTAATGTTATTTGAAGCTCTTCTGCTCTCTAACGTGTCAAGCAAATAGGCACTATCAGCTTTTGCGAGATCTCTCCTGGTAGACCAAAGGTTTCCTGGAAAAAATGTGATAGTATAGAACAAAGGAGCACAGCAATTCCATGTGCTGACTTACAATGAAGGGAAGAATAAAGGCTGAATTTTAAACAACCTTCAGGCTCGTCCAGCATATGAAGTATACAAAGATCAGGCATAAAATACATGAAGACACTACCAGAGAGGAAAGCAACTTGGAAAGATGACTTGGAATAGTACTGAAAGAGAGAAAAACATAGTTCCCATGTGTGGGGGCCAGTGTCTCTGCTAGATGGAGCATTTCTTTAGATCATATCCAAGAAGCATTAATATTATTTAGCCTGCAGGAACACACTCTGAGTAAGAAAGCCTGACCCTATGACTTCAGCAAGGCTGGATAACTGAATTGTGACTTACAAGCTGTAGGGCATTTTAGTTTATTTCCCATTCAAATTTAAAACTATTTTCTGTTTAAAAGCACTTCCATTACCAGCAGGACTGGCTCAGCAGTTTCGTGTGTAAAATTGTTATCATTAATGACATGCTGAATGTCTCTGGAGGGAATCCAGAAAGTCACCTATGTCCAGGACAGACATTGACTCTGGAACCAAAGTACAGTTATTACATAGGTAGCATAAGAAAGACTGTTCCACCTTGTGTTTTTTTTGTTAAATAATCTAAAATTTTTTAACTAAACATTTTATGGCACAATTCTTTTATGGTTCTTAATGTTACTTTCTCTTCCAGTCACGAGTGGCACAACTCTGGGGGAAAAAAAGGGGACTTTAGAAAACCAATTTAAAAAAAAAAGTATCTCCAGGCTTTTTTCTGCATGGGAGACATTTATGGCTGCCTCAAACATGTATTTTTTAATTGTTTGTAAGTTAGTATTAATCTGGGTTTCCCCTTTCAGAACAGTCTTTAATTTGCTTCTCCGGGCAGAAATGGGAATTTCCTTGTGGGTCATATTTCAGGGTGCTTGTGTTTATACACCGCCTATAAGACAGCAGGCACAGCGCGGGGTGAGGACGCTTCGTCTTCTGCTGCAGAAAACAATACAGGAAATCTGGAAATGCTTGAAGGTGTATTTCTCTGAGACCTTCTGCGCTATAAAAACATTTGCTTGTAAGTACTAACACAGCTTGTTTTCCTTATCTTGGTATTACAGTTTTGAAGGTTTATAATAGCCTACATCTTACTCATTTGCAGCACTTTATTTGCATTTTGACTTAAGTGCCTTCTTGCATTTCCAAATGATTGAAATCAATCAAATCTCTTAATGCCAGGTATTTGAGGAGGTATAATCACAGAATTGGCATTGTTTATTCCGAATTAATGTTTAAAATGTTGCTTCCACTGAATTGAAAAAATGATCAAATGCAACACTTAAAACTTTTTTTCCTAAATGCAGTGAGGCAGCACAAATGATGAAGAGCCTGCTGTACTCTCATAGGTTTTCATCTTTCCACCTGAAAATCTTGACTTTTACTGAAACCTAGATGAGACTTTCATCCTATTACAAGCCCTTGGGAGGCTGCTCTGAGAGGTGTATCACTTGCCAGACTTGGTGACTTTGTCAGTCACACTGAGAGGAATATTACTTTGCCTTTCACTGCAACTCCAGACGTGTTCTCCTGCTACTAACATCAAGAATTTGTGTGCAGTCATTTTTAGTTTTGGAATAACTCTTTTGTCCTTCTTTTTGTAAGCAATAGATGAAAAGCCTACGCAGTAAATTTTATAACGATCTGTCTCAGCATTTGTACAACCAGTATTTCACCCAAAGAGGCAAAATTGTAATCATTTCCCTAAAAAAAAGTGTAAGCAGAAATGCTCTATGGAGTTCTCCAGCAGTGGTCATTCTCATTTACAGCAAAGTATTGACTGGATCTGGGTGTGGAAGCCCACAGCTCGCCTCATGTTGAAGTGACTAAAGCTGTCTTTTCCCTTCTAAATGATGCACCTCTGTGTTTTTGCACTTCCAAATCCTACAGAGTGCTTGTTGCCTGTGTGTTTCATTGAAGGGTTAATTAAAAATAAAATGTTGGAGAAATCCATGGTAATGCATCAGCACATTCTGCCTCCCTGCTAGCCTCTGCCCCCATCTCTGCCACATCCTGGCTATGCCAACGAGCAGATACGTTCTGCTTGGGTTAATAGGAAGATTCCCCTTTCCATAGCAGCACTGGGGGAGAAATTGCAAAAAACAGTCAACATTAATTAAGAACAGATACTCTGAAAAATCATATTACTTCACGTCCTCTATTACATCACAGTTTATAAATTGCTCTGAGAACACTATATTAAAATTACTACAGATTAGCATATTATCATAATTACTATAGTATTATGTGTAGGTTTTCTAAATACCTATAGATTTTAAGCTCCATAGGCCATTCTATACCTACTGAATACATGGCTGATGTCATTGCCAAGGCAACGTCAGAAGCAGATGGGATGCAATGCTCCTAGGTTACAGGTGTGGTGGCTACCGCACAGGAAGGGGCAAAATGCAGTTCTATTGGCAGGTCTCTTCACATCCTGAGCAAATCATCCCTTTGAATTATATAAATTTATAAATTTTATAGTGCATCATTTTATATTTACAGTGTAAGACTAGAATACAATGCTATAACACATAGTATGTAATTTGTGATAAATGATTTTATCATGTAGAGTAATATATTTAAGTGAATAATAATTACATCTGTAGTTTCTTTTGGAATTTTTCTGTGCTTAAATTCATATAGTTTAACCATCACTGTGAAAATGAACGCTTCTGAGATATTTGTTATTTTCTCAGGCAACCGTGCATGCAGTGAAATGTTGCTCAGCAAGAAACATTGAAAGGACTTAGCTTCAAGGTTTTTGCTCTCTCCTATCTCAGTAGGAAAAACAATCAAGATGACTTCAAGAAATAGAATAAATTCTGAAGGTACAAAATTTAATTTACTAAGATTTGTTAGTAGTAGGGTTGAATCAGGTTGCAGACCATTCTTTTCAATATTTGATTCTATTCTTTTTTGTCTCCAACTGCCAAGGACTTTGTTATAAACAATAGGTGAAAACGGTGTATTGAAAAATTCACTCTTTGTGGTAATTCTGCTCCTCTGCTTCCTTCCTTAAAGAAGCTGCCCTAAATGCAACATTTCCTTTTACAACACAATCTTTCTTGTACTTGGCACAAAGGTTGGACTGACATTTCTAAAAACATTAATATCCTTAAAAGTTACGTGGGAACTGGAAGATATGGCCAGCAGTCAGATAAGGTCAGTAGTCCAAGACAATAGCAATAAGTCTTACTTCCACTGAAGTCAGTAGTAAATGGGACCTCAGAACCAAGTGTTTCTCTCCACAAAGTTGCATGGTAATGCATTGCCTTCTTTCCCAGAACTTAGACATATCCTGTAGTGTCAAAGGTGGAATGCCCTCTCTTTAGTCACTGGATTCTTTAAAAGCATTAATTTCTCATACACTGCTTACAGCTTGAAAAATAGAATGAGATTGCCACTCCTTTCACTGGATGATTTCACTGGACTGAGGTTTTCATCAGAAATCCGCCACTGGTTAAAATACATGGATGTTAAGCTATAGCCGAACACAGAGTATGCAAGGTCATAAACAAATACATTCAGATATTTTTACCCCTAAGCCTTTAGGATATGTGTTCCTTGTAAGACTTCTTTCTGTTGCTGCGTCATGATCTGCAGTGTAAGATGATCTATTGTTCGTGGTGTTTGCTGCCTGTCCATATCAAATGCCATCTACAAATTTCATTAGGGAGCCATTTATTAGTGATCACTAATCACTTTCAGATCACTAATGAAGAACTTAAGTAAGACCAGACCCCAGAAGTTAAATAAGACCAGTAAATTAAGACAGAGCTTCATGGTATCCTCTGAGCCGCCTCCCTCAACACAGTGCATTGCCACTATCATTTGTTGACAGCTTGGCCCAGTTGTCAACAGTGACATCAAGGAAGCATGGCCTGGCCCTGTATTTTATGGCTTTGATTTGTGCTTCTCTTCTCTAATTGAATGTGCTTTATGGCCATTTAAGCCCAGAAAGCAAGTGCTCAGCAGCAATTTTTAGTACAAGGAGGTCCTTTCAAGAGATTAATTGGCAACAAATAGAGTAATGGTGCCATTCATTTCTCTTTGATTTGTAGGAGCTCAAAATTCATTTTGCCCTGAAGGTGGAGTTTTCAAGCAAGGATTCTTCATCAAGTCCCCACCTCTTCAGCTTTTCAGCTCACAGGTACACAAGAACAGATTAGTCATATTCCAACAATCCCTCAAAAAGCATCAGATATTTCTGCTATCCTGTGTTTTATTGAGAAACAAATTACTTTCTCTTTGACAGAATTCCTGGAAAAGGCGTTTCTTCATCCTGTCCAAATGCAACAAGGACAATTACATCCTGAAGTATCTAAAAGGCCAGAGCATGAAAGGCTCAATAGCTGTTGATCAGTATGTAACTGAAAGGCATCATTTTTTTATTTAAATTTTGTAATTGGCACTTCTTAATTGACACTAATTGTACAGATACTTCGTCATGATTGAGGGTCTTGATCCAAATTCTACTGAAGACAAGAAAAGAGTCCCTTAGGCTCTTACAGGCCTTGGGTGAAACTTACAGTATATGATTTATGTAGGAGTACAAATCCTGAATGTTTTGATGGAATTTGATACATTTATGTGAGCGATTGTGGAGATGTACTTGCAAAGCAGACAGGTTGACTCCCTGATCCCAAAGGCTGTATTCCTGCTGTAGAAGGTATTTTATCTTCTGTGAAGGCAGGGCTTTGCATTCACTCACACAAAAGTAGGAATGGGCTCATAACTGTGCAAGCACACAACCTTTCCCACCTTACAGCTTTACAAAATGCTTTGCAGGATCTACAAACGTCTCCTGGCCTTCATGTAGCTCTTTGGGCCTACACAGGTTGCCAAATGCCTCTCACCCTGGTGAGAAGTTGCTCTGCTTGCCTCGTTTGAGTTGGCCACTCCATTCCTCTCAGCACACTGTCCACTGCAGGCTGCAGAAAGTCTGAGTGCCGTTGGCTTTGAGGGTGCTAGCCACACAGAAAGGACACAGTTCTAGCAAATAATTACTAGTCAGCCAGGAGCTTCACTCAAAGGCTCCGGGAGTTGTTAAGAGTTTGCTGGAATCACATTGGTGTTGTGCTTCACCCATTAAAAAGATTTACATTATGAAGTTTTTGAAATGTTTCCAGCTTGCTCAGGAGTATGCGGTTACATTATTACCATCATTATCATTATTGTTGTTATTTTTAATGATTTAACTTCTTGTAAGTAGCATACATTAAGTGTACATTTTGTCTATTCCAGTTCCATTTCATTAAAATGCTATTAATATACAATTAGTTTCAAATCAAATATATTGTTCTGTAGAGAATGCCATGAAATTTTCTAACTATCATTTCGAGATTCTGTGTTAGACCAGCAGCCTCATTAATCAGAAATGGGGTTCCAAAATCTGGAATGGGTCTTTGTAAAATTAGATTTTTTGTTTGATTGTTTGAAAGTTTTCTTCACTGAAAGACCTGATGTTTTGAATTTATTTTGCATTTATTTTCTTGAGCATTTTTTCTGTGGAAAAATACCTTTTTCCATATGGGTGTCATCACATTATGCTGTACTTAGAGTAAAATAACCCATACGCACACATATAAAATTGTATGTGTGTATGTTTGTATGCACATATAGTTCTATAGGATGCTTCATATGTTTGTCTTAACAGGATTATAAAAGTAGAAATTGGCATAAGTAATTCTGAAGTGATGGCAATGGTAAGGAAGATGTTCAGATGCTTTCCTGAAGAGGTGATGTCCATCACTACTGGAAAGAGATGCTTCTACCTCATTGGGAAGAGCAGGTAGGCTGAGAGAGATGTGTAAATGCAACATGACATTACAGACAAGCTAACCTAGCTCTCAGCTGCTGCCCCAAGTCATGATCCCGCGCCTTCCTGTGTCTGATTAACCAGGGCCAAAGTGATTCTGCTGGCTGATGCAAGGGAAAGCTGCTCTCTTCTGTGCCACATTTCCCATGGCCAGGTTAATTTCCTGCTGTTTGAGGCAGCTGAACCAGCCTGCCCTGCAGCCGCTCTATTTCAACATCCAACACACAAAGGCACCATGCAGCCAGGAGCAGGCCTGGTAGTGGCAGTCCATCGGTGTGGCAAAGTCACGTCAGCTGTGCCGAGCAAGGGCCAGGGCGGGGTGCAGGGATTTGTCTTCTCACCCAGCAGCTCTTGGGAGCTAAGAAAGCTTCTGCAGTGAATGATACTGCTCTGGGAAGCAGGTTGTTAATCAAGAGAAACAGACTGAAAGGAAAAAGCCCTGAGAGAGAAAGCTGATCACAAAAGGAGTGGCTCAGGGCCTGCTGTCCTCACTGCAAGCCAGCCTGCAGCAGGGGCAGGAGCCACTGTGGCCCAGGTGATCCAGCAGGACATTTGGCACAGCACAGCTGCAGTGCTGCTTCCCTGTTCTCCTCTTTGCTTTCCCAGCCACAGGCATGTCGGGGTTTTTCTGCCCTAATGCAGAAGAGCAGCTGATGTGTGAAATGCTGATAAGCGCAGAAGAAAAACACATACCTGGGTGCCACTTGAGCGTGCCACTCCACACCTTCCCCCAGGGCACTGCTCTCACAGCCATGCTCCACGCAAAGTGTTGCAGAATTAATCCAACAAAATCCACTCAAAGCACAGAACAGGGCTTCAGGGGGGCTCTCACGAGTTTCTCACCCTGCTTGCATTCCCAAGCCCTGTCTTTAGGGCAGGTCTCAGCAGAGCAGCACTACACACAGAGAATGAAGCAGAAATCACCACTGCACCTCCCTTACAAAAGCCTTTCCATGCCTCCTGGTCCTGGGCTGCACCTCTCTGAGGCCACACTTTGCCATCCAGCTCTCAAAGGGAAGGTGCAAATTTTCCTTGTTGGTTTCAAGAAGCGTTATTTTAGGCCTATGGGAGGAAGCGGGTGAGCAAATGTGTTTTCCTTGTGTTTTAGATGGGAGTAGGTGTTAATGTCTGTTGTTCTAATCTACAGGCAGGAAATAGAGGAATGGGTCACTGCGATATCTTCGATCAGGGAGGCCAAAAGAGGTGGATGCTGCCCTCAGGTGACATGTTACTATACTGGATTTTAGAAAGAAACACTTTTGTAATCTCATTAGAAACCTGTGCAGAGGCAAGGTATTTTCTTGTCCTCATTTTGGCCTTTCAGGTTGTCCCTTGTCTTGATTAATCAGAAATTAATTTTCCATATAAATTCTGTACCCTGGATTTAGGCACTAAGTAGGCATTGCACAGTCTGTGTGCACAGGGATTGTTTTCACACTGAAAACACCCCTTTGAAGAGTAAGACACATGGAAATTAGAAAGTGATTGACATTGTGCTACAATGAATTGCACCTCTGATGTGTCAGAATGAAAACTTGTGTGTAATTCTTACTGTGTGCTTTTTGAATATATTTACATGCTGTTTTACAAAGTGATCCACATCTAGTCTGTCAGTGCTATGAACCAGCTGGGGGCCCTGTCAGCTCAAGCTCCAGCCGAAGTTTCTGCACTGTGCCACTCAGCCAGGCCATCTAGTCCAGATCCAGCACTAAGCTACTTACACCCCATCAGCTTCCAGTCAGCAAGAAGTTCAAGCAGCATAGATTTATATCTGCCTGCAAAATGCCATGTAGTCAACCTCTCTGAGCCATTCAAAGTAAAATTTGCACTAGTGGGACGTGCCTGTACATAGAAGCTCACGCCTTTCAGATGTCTGTCTTACACTGCTGTTATCTTATTTCTAGACCCAAGATGCTGCAAATTCAGAAGTCAAAACTCGGTCCTTCTCTATGCCGGTATTCTCAGATTCTGTAGATAGGATCAATTCCCTGGGGAGGCAAAGCTATCTGAAGGTAAATGGATTAGCCATCTTTAACAATGAGTTTGCTGCCAGGGTTGACTGTGAAATTTGATTTCTATAGTTGCGTGTTTCAATCAAAGCAGTTTGCTCATGCAGAGCTCATGCAGTGGGTGTGGTGCACAGGTGATCTGTTCTGCTCTGTACTGGAGTTCACAAGTAGGACCTGGATGTTAACATCACCAGAGAGCCCCCACAAATGGCCAGTACTGGCATGTTGGTTTGTTTAGAAGTCTGTCTGTAAGTAAAGACAGGTGTTGATTGCAGTGAGCACTGGTATTCATTGTCCATCTCGACTGACTGGCAAAAGTTGGTCAGCATAAAATAGCTGCAGATTAGCTTTGACATGCCTTGGAAAAGACCTGTGATGATTGTTTCAACAGCTGCTAGACACAGTCTTCCTGTTGTGTGATTGTGCTGCTCTTTATCTCTTTCTTCAGATCAAAGCCTGGTGGGGAAGTTCAGTCCAGCGCTGTCCACTGCAGCCCATACTGCTTGCTCTCTGTGCCTTTCAGATCTTCCCTCTCAATATTTAAGTAGAAAGTCTTGGTCCTTTGTGACAGACTGAATAGCTGCCAAGGAAGCCTTGGTTTCTGTAGTCACAGAGTTGTGTGCAAATAGCCCTGATGGAGGAAGCTGAATGCAGACAAAGCATCTCCAGTGTATCTTTAGGAGTCAACATCTTTTCTTCTTTATACAGGATGATGGTCCCTCAGAAGACAAGAACAGGCCAAATTCAGATCCCGGCCCTCATCAGCCTCAGAGTGACTCACCACGAGGAATTCTTCCAAGCTTGGTGAGCAAAACAAATAACACTGCTCTTGACGTGTTCAGTCTGGAGAAGTGACTACTGGCTCTTATCTCACCTGACTATCTAACTATAGATTATTCACCTACTTTCCCAGCACACTAAACTGTTTTTTATTATGAGGGTTGCTTAAATATAGCTAGTCAGCTGTCTCATTTAGCACTGAGAGTAACCTTCCAAGTACTTGTTTGAAATACCCTTTATTTACTTTGTTTCTTGAAGGCAGATCCTCCAAGTTCCTGTGCAGCAATTGCAACTTGTGGCAGCTCTTGCAGCTTGGTAAAAGAAAACTCTGAAGTTGCACTGCTTGAGGCTTTGTCCCTCCTGTCACATTTCTCAGCTGTGCCATACTCTTCCTAAATGGCTTCTTTCTGCAGCCTCTGCAAGTAGCAGTTGAATTGGAGTAACTGAGCTACACAATGAAATTAAATTGAAGCACACCTCAAGGCTGACATTCTATCAGCATAAATATGATTTCCAGTGTTCCAATGTAATACTGGCTAAGTGTTCTGACCTATGTTCCCTGAATAAAAGGACCTGAAGCAGTGTCAGCTGGTTGTCACCCATCTTCTGTCCTGGGTTAGTGCCTTTCAGCAGCCAACAGAACTGACGACACAACCAAGGCTCCACCACACCAGTATGCAGTTAGGCAGCTGAGTGTAAACCCATCTTCATTAGCAGTTTATGCATTGGACTACAATCTGGAGAAGCTGAGACACAGAAAGAATCTGTTCTGCTATCACGGCTAACAGTGCAGTGAATCACATGCTGCAATCACCATCCATTTCTACAGGCTGGCAGAAGTATGATATAATACAGTTTGATTTAGTGGATTGATGTGAAAATAGCTGAAATTACATTGCAGTGCCACAGGTTGTTGTCATAGTTCAGCTAATGCACTGTAATTTATGAAAGTTCAATCACTCAGTTATGAGTGAGCTCTGAAATGTTTTGGGTTAGTTCTTTATTTTGATTATAGCTACTGCTACTCTGGATGCATACCAAGGCTCTCTTTCTGTCCGTTTCCTACACATGCCATTTCTGTCTCAGTCATTAATCCTTGTACTTACAGGGACTCGGAAGGCATGTATTGTATGTAGCTAGTCAGAGTAGGACAGACTGACAAGGAGAGGGTGGTGAGGTGCTGGAACAGGCTGCCCAGAGAGGTTGTGGATGCCCCGTCCCAGGAGGTGTTCAAGGCCAGGCTGGATGGGACCCTGGGCAACATGATCTAGCACTAGATCTGGAGGTTGGCAACCCTGCCTGTGGCAGGGGGGTTAGAACTTGATGATCCTTGGGGTCTCTTCCAACACAAGCCACTCTATGATTCTATGATAAGGAATTCAGATTTTCCTGTTCTCTTTAGCCTGAAGCAGAGGGAGTAGCAGGAAGCTCATACTTCGTTTCAGCGTGTGAAAATAAATAACCATACAGTTAACAAGGAGCAAAAATGTTTCTGCATTTAATAAAAATATTACACTTGACTCATAAGTTTAGCATCTGCTAACATCTCCAGATCTATTCTCTGCTCAGTGATGTCCAGACAGCTGACTTCCAGATTAAGTCTTTGTATTTACTTCCTGTTAGAAGTATGACTCTACATTTCTAATGTCTGATTAATTTTACTTTTTATTGGCAGTTCCATCATCCAGGCCCTTATATTGAAAACTGTTTGGTCAGAAGCCATTGTTCATGCAAACAGACTTCTCAATGTCAGCTAAGTTTGGTCACACAGGCAGGGACCCAGCTACGCAGGAGAGCTTTGAGGGTCTGGCTCCCTTTCAACCCACGTTTTGGAGCTACCAAACCACATCTAACCCAGCAACTGAGTATCAGCTATTTTCACATGCAACGTTCAGTACTCGAAATGCATCAAAATAAGGAACCCTAACTTGTATCACACCACGTCAGGTACCTAGACATACTGGTTACGAGTCTGGCTTCAATACATGTTAGACATGATTTTTTTAAAGAGAAATTCCTCTGTCCACAGGCAGCATGTAAGTCTTGACCCTTTCCCTAAGGAGCCTAAAACTAGCAATTACTCAGTTGATTTCCAGGTATCGTTCTCATTTTCTGCTACAGCCAATTTCCTCCATAACCTGCTTCCTCTCTAATGCAAATTTCACACCATTTCAGGCTTAAAGAGCCCATTTAGCTGTATAGCTGAGAATAATTTTACACTGAAGTTAACCAAACTTCTCTGGTTGTAAAGCACTCAGAGGAATGCAGATGTCAGCAAACTTCTGTAAGAAAACGCAGTGAAGCAGCTGTTTAACCTTCTCCTTCCCTTTGTTCTCACAGTCTGTGGTGATGCCAAGGACAAACAGAATACACATTTGCCAAAAGTGGTCACTGTCAGTGATTGAAGGCTCAGTTTGGAAATCTGATGAGTGCTGTCTACTCTGAGATTTCATAGGAGTTCAAGGATCTCAAGTCTTAACAAAATCACCTCCTCTCCAAGTGTTAACTTGTCCAAGGTCCTCAAAACATCACTAGGAAACTTGTTCATGACTTTAGATCATGACTCATGACCACAGTCTTGTTCCCTAGGGTGTTTTGTTATGTACTTCTTGAAGGACCATTTGTTGGTTTGTTCTGACTGCTGCAGTGTGGGCAGCTTTTTATGTCATTTATACCAACAAAGAACAAAAATACATTCATCATCTTTAATTTCTATTCAATGACAGTTTCTTCACTTTACACGTAAGGGAGTAACTAGTTTAATTTACTTTACCTTGAAAACAGTGATATACTCTGTGGCATACTTAGCAATTATTAAAATGATCACCATGGAAACCAAGGATGTAAGTAGAAAGATAAAAAATAGTTGTATCACAAACATGGCATGGAGAACAGCATTGAGAGGCACCAAAATCCTAATGAATATACTCTTCATTACAGTGAAGTCAACAAGGAAACCTAAAAATGAATAATTTGTCTTTATATTTAGAATGGTAAACTTAGTGGAGGGATGGATTTCTCCTTGGCCTACCAAGTAGCCACAGACTTAATACTTCGGGTATTTATGAACCTGGGAGAATATCACTGGGACATAAAGGATTCAATATCAGATCTCCAGCCTCCTAGGCTATGCTCTACTTAATGTAGAAGTAATAGTTAATAGACTTTTCATCAGTCAGGGAAGTCCCAAATACATTCTTTACTTGCTAACATTTAAAAAGTGCTTAAAAGTGACAAATATCTCCCAATTCACTTCTAGATTTCCCACTGATTTTTTTTCCTAGCATAAGGACTTTAAGATAAATAAAAACTCTTGCACACAAGCACAAAAAAGCATGCAGAATCATACATGAAATGTTTAGACACCTGATTTTTAAACAAAATAACAGTTTTTGAACATGCAGTCAATTGCAGCTGCCTGATTACCACAAATCCATCTAGGAGAAATCCTAATACAGTGACTAATATTGTGCATGTGCAGTGGATCTCAAAAATACAAGTAGAAGTAGAACTACAGAAACCTGTTCCTAACACAAAGTAAGCAAACTTTTCATATCTTCCCGTGTTTCCTATGGACATCTGCTGATTCTGTTACATTAGTAAATGGCAAATTACATGTTAAACAATCCATACAACTGAACCTGTTAAAGAGAAAAACATTCTTTTAACAGGATAAAAATCTGGGAAGGACTGAGGAAAATCTACTGTCATCGGATTCAGGTGAAGACATAAAAAAGGAAGAAGAAGATTATTACCAAACTCCCAGCAATCTTTTAGCAAAGGTAGCTTATTAGTTGTGAGTTCTGTTTTGTTAACAGCTCCAAGGAGACAGAGACATTTAATGACCCAAAGAGGAACTGGTATGAGGAATCACTAATACCTTTCCACAGAAGTACGTAGATAAAGCAGTAGGTAATAGAGCTTTAATGCATACAAGAAAAAATGCTGAACTCAAAGGGTCTTTCTGCTAAAAGGTGGCATTTTGACAAAACACATTACTGATCTTGTTGAAATTCCCCAAATTGACTGTTTCATTGTAAATGACTTTTGTCAATTGTATCACAGTTTATTTTTCTGAAAAATGAAAACTTCATTTAGAAAAAAGCAACTGTACATTATTTTTAATATTATTTTAAAGCACATTACTTTAAAATGTAATTGTGTTGAAGTGTAAGTAAGTGGCATAAAACCAAGCAGGAATTTTAAAATGCTATGAAACATTTTGATGTGTGCATTTCAGTGTGAAACAAGGGAACAGGAGGAATCATACAGGTAATCTCAAACAAATATCAGCACCAAATTTGAGAGGCTAATTTATTAAGGTTTCTAGTGTGGTCAGCAGTCAAGAGAAACTCATTAAGCCGACTGGTTTCTGCAGAAGTCACAGTCTCTCTGTGCATCAAAGACTGTACAGCTAACTGAAGGACGTGTACAACCTAATTTTGTCATATAATAAGTGCTTTAAGTTAAACAAATTTTAAAAAAAAAATTTTTTTTTGAAACACTTTCCTAAATTAAAATGTAACAAATTTTAGGATTATAGCTGGTTATGTTCCAGCCTAAAAGGTAGTGTCAATAATACCAGACAACATGAACTTCTAAGTTTCAACCCCCCTTTATAGCTCACAGTTTCAGGGAAGTAAGTTATTAGGGGAAAATGAAGCTGAACTAGCTAATGGTCTTAAACAGCATGAGCACTGAACAAAACAAGGAAATTAAGATATTTTTTTTTGTAGACAGAGCAGGAATATTTACCTCTTACATTACGTGTTTCTAACAGTGCAATACTGAAATATCAGAGCTCAACATTACAGCAGAGTCTGATGTCCCTGTGCAAGAGAAGCCATGGCAAAGGAAGCCAGTAAAGGAGAACGTTTACGTGTCAATGGAATCAATGTAAGTAACATCTCAATTAAGTTTTGCAAATTACAAGAGATATATTGTTATAGCTAGGGCTGTTGTCCACAATATTTACATCACAGTATCTAAAGGCTGCATCTTGTTTGAATTAATTTTTCCTTCTGTCTTGGTTCAGAAAGCTCAAGACTCGTGGAAATACCAGAGCAAAATTCAAACTCATCAAAGTGAAATTTAAGCTCACATTGCAACTCATGCATTTAGACAGGCTCTGACAACAGGCACAGCAGGTTTTGTTGACTGATAATTTATCTAGGCTTTCATGACATAACAGCCCACCCCTGTGCTCAGATACCACAGCCAAGTTCCAGTAACAGTTCAGACAGGTCCTCTGCAGAGCAACCTGCCTTATGGAGTCAAAAGAGGAGTAAGTCTTGTGGCATTAGTTCCTTGCTTTTCCAGTAGGAAGCTATGTGGCTGCTAGTAGGTCAACTCATTCCTTCAATTTCCCCAAAGTATGGGTCTGATGCTGTGTACTTTGAGGGTGTAGTATTTGGTACGTCACAAAGAAAGACCTGAACTTTGTTTCACCATTGTGGTGCCACCAGGAAACGTCACAACCTGTGCAATATAGCACCGTATGTTGAAGGGACATGTGCTGACATGATAACTGTACGTCAGTCCTGAGCCCCAGGGCTGGTCAATAGCTGCTGGCTATGGCCTGCCACCTACAGACAGCCAGGTCTCATTTCACATAGTGGGAAGCAGTCAGAAATGCAGACCCACAAGACAGCTTGTTACGGTGACTTGTTCATCTGCATGTTTGAGAGTCTTTGTGGGGGGGTTCACTGTAAAACATCACAAGCCTATGCCATTGGAGTTCATGTGTTACTAACCCAAATCTTGTTTGAGGTGCAGAAGAGAGTTGACTCCAGGCATTATATGGCCTACCAAATAACCTACAAAGTATTCAAGCACATCTGAGTTATCGTATCCCCCAGAGGACAGCATTACATCCCCACAAAAGGTGGTAAAGCCAAGGGCAACAATCTGTACTCATTTCTTTGTAAAAGTATGTTGTTAGGAGGAATGTTTCGGGGCCTAATAAATAGCCTTTAAATACTGAAAAGGTTTATGTTAGATTTATGGTCCATTTTTAGAAGGATAGTTTATTTTACTTAGCTGTAATTTTGTCCACTGGATATTCTACAAGAACTTGTTATTCTTTGCTTCACTGACAGCTATTTGATCCAGCAGGAGTGTCTGTAATGGCCAAATCAGTTCATTTTTTATCACCATTTTTCTTCAGTAGGCTCCTGGATGAAAGTTGCCTGCTCACATTCAGACATGACAAACTCCATACTCCTCCCAAATGCCAAGAAAACAGTGCATGTCCAGGAGACTTGGAGGCAAACAGAGACCTAAAACTCCCAGTGAGCACCACACAGCAGTCTATCCTCCAAAGAAGGCCAAATTCATCACCACTTTCAGTGGTTCAGTTATCTATACTGCTCAGGTAAGCATCTTCTTTTCTCATTGCAGAGAAGACAGATATGTTCGTGGATTTCTGGTAGAGGGTGCCTGATCTCTGATGTTTTCTCTCACAGTCAAGTTACAGATGAGACACAACTGCAAGAGTTTGATATTTTCGTCCCCCTGACAGATATTACCAATCACCTAAAACTAATTGAAGCAGCAGGACAAATTTGGTAAGTCCTGGATATCATGTGATGGTGACTGTCAAGTGTGAATGAGTGACACAGTCAGTGTAGGGATAGAAGTGTACAACCATACACATCCATAAATGGTTTTGGCAACATTAAAGGTCCAGTCAGGACAGCAACAGATCTCTGATCCTCACAGTTATATCATAGATAAAACATATGATAATAAGTTTTAATTTCACCTTCTTGGGATGCTTTGGGAAAATTCTTTCAGTCAAACGTGCAGCACCTGCATGGACCTGCATCAAGTCTGACCCCGTTTTCAGGTTGGAATCCCCAGCTCTTACTGGTGATGTTGTTAACATCAATCTCACTTGCTAACAAGATCACAAAGTTGTCAAGTCACTCAGCCTGTGTGCCATTTCCAGAGGGCAGTACCAGAAATGCAATCCTGCTCAGTCATTTTCATTCTGTTAACAGTAACCATATATCCTATATGATTCTTTTGTTGTCTGTCTTCCAAATACCCTAGTGTCTCACAGTGGATTGGTCCTTGCCGATTGGGATGTTTATTTAACCATGGAGACCGTATAGTGGCTGTCAACGATCTGCACCCACGGAACATGGAGGAGGCCTCCTTGTTTATCAGCAGATCCACGAGAAAGGAGGTACGCTCAGTTAACCTCCTTTCTCTTTCTCTTCTTAACCTCCAGTTAAGTGACTGTAAAATGAATTGCACCAAATGAGAAAGCAAGATGCTTTTTGCCTTTCAAATGCCTTTATTCAAACCAGTTCAATCTGTTTTGAACAGACTGTGGTATGAATAACCTCAGTACCACGTAGTCCCTCAGCATCATTCAATGTACCATTTCTTATTCCTGTGGTATCTGGGGAATACAAGGTCTGCACTGCTGTGTTTGAGATCTCATTCTGGAAGAGTCTGAGCAACCCAAGCTTTAATTTAAAGTTGCTTGGTATTTTTTGGCTTGTGAATTGAAATGAAAACTTTGGGAAACAAATGATTGCTTCCAGTGGGTGTGCAGTTTCTCTTAGTGGTTTTAGGTATGAAGGCAGAGCCCTAGGTTCTCACCTCCAATTCCTTATCAAGCACTACACAAACTCCCTGTCTGCTACTTACCTTTAACACCACTGTAATCTCCTACATGTTGATACCCATGTTTCTCTCAGATTAACTCCTATTTCAATATTGAAATTCTTTGACCCACAGATGAACACCTTCATATTTTAATTTTTCTGAGAAATTTGAGGTCATTAGATGCTGTTGCCATCTAATCAGAAAAGAAAGCCAATCTCAACAGGAAAAAAACCCTATTAATCTCTCTTGATAGGGTACTTTTTACATAGCTCATTAAAACTTAGCTAGTCAGGTAGTAGCACAAATATTTATCAATTGTAACAATCTATAAAGCAGTGTCTCCTGATTTTTTTTAAAAGGTGAAACTTACTGTATGTAGGATTCCACATTCAGATATCTTCCATGTTAAAGGCTGCTCATGCTCCTGAAAAAAGACATCAATGACAAAGTAAGTGTCAAAGTTCAAGGGAAAGAATCAGAGAGAAGTACATGATATATAGTGTATGGAGGTATTCTGTACCTTCTAGAGCTGCCAGACAAATTTTCTTGCTAAGGACAAAGAACAGAGAATACAGCTTTCATTTTGTGTCCTAGTAACTTGTTTTGGTGAAATGAATGGCTGTGTTTTTCCCATATTTTATTTTAGCATGTATTTCAGTTACATGAGCAAGGCTGAAGGTCAGCTCATTTACTTAACCTTTGCACTATATATACTTGGTAATTGAGTAGAAAGTACAGTTCCACACCTCTGCTCACCTCTTTACACTGAGTTATATTGACTTATCCCTAACTCTTGAACCAACTAGGGGTGCGGGATTAACCTATATTTGAAATGCCTTACTCCTTGCTTCCTCTCAGCTTCAGAAAGGCAAAGGCAGACTGAGAATTATAATCTTAAAAGGAAGGCTGGTGAAGCATTGTGCAGTGATTCAGGGGAGCCTTCTCTGGTGCTACATCACTTATGTTACAACCACAAAAATACAGAGATACAGAGCAAAACCTATTCTATATGGATACGTAGACATTGAGATATACGTGTATGTGTGTATTTACATATATATATATAGTTGTTAATATATGACAATGTGGCAACAAACCAAATAACCATTTTTGAGTACAGATCACTTTATTTTGCCAGATAACCAAAATAACTACTGGGTTCAGCAGGCATAGATTTACTGCCACTTAAATACTTATGTAAACTTTGATCAAGGTGGACATGGCCAAAAGACGACGTTTATCCAGCTTCCAGTTGAATTAGGCCAAATAGAGTAACTAAGTTTACTAAAAGCAGTGCTGCTGCCACTTACTCCAGTTGCGAATTTGACAAAGGTTATTTCTATACTTGCTTTAAAAATCAAATCTGGACTTTTTTTTTAAAAAAAAAACTTTATAAAATTGTATTTAGCCAGAGATGAAAACAGCATCAATAACTCAAAACAAGCAAACAAGAATATTTATTCAAATTCAGACTCAGTTCCTATTCAAAATATTAATTTTTCACACTGAGCATTTCCACAGCCTGTCTCTTCTGCTTTTGAAATAAGAGCATTTGTGATGTATTTATTTCTCAAGATGGGAAAGGATCACTTTTTACTATTTGTTTCAGTGGTGTTCAAAGGCACGCTGAGTTCTGCGTAAAGACAGAGGGAAACCCCAGTTCTGCAACAACAGATGCTGAAAATGGCAGAAAAATTTCTTAAGAGCCCTCCTTCAAAGCCGCTATGGGATTCCTTTGCTCTGGGCTGTTTCTCTGAGCCCAGCAAATCCATTTCTGTCTAAGGAGTCTCTAATGGATGGGTTGGCTAGGATATCGCCATACAGGGCTGCTTCCAGCTCCAGAACCATCGTCCTGCTAGGACAGTCCTCAAGGCCTGAATCCTAAAATCACAAATCATCTAGGTCACAAGTATCCACTGATGATGTCTCACTTAACCTTTCCTGCCCAAGGTTTGCATAAACTCTTCATCTGAACTTCAGAAAGGGAAAGTCAAACCTCTCCTGTCTCATTCCAAGACTCGTATCTCTGTATGATTAGGATTTTTCTTGCCCTGTTTTCAGTGGGCAAGGAGAAGGCTTGGTTTCCACTGTGCATTTTTTCCAACCTTTTTTTTTTTTTTGAAACATTTCCTGAAACTTCTCCTGTGACACTGACCAGCAAAACAAATATCTCGCTTTTCCAGTCATGAGTGAACAAAGAGGTGAAGCAGCCTTAAAGCAATTTCCTGAAACTTTGTAGAGAATCATTTCCAAGAAGAGATGAACAAACAGAAGCTCCAAACCATATGTGGTAGTGAAGGGAAAGAAGCCACCACCATGGAACATGGGTGTAACATTGCTGCTGAAGCAGACTTTGAGCAAAACACACTACGCCTCTCAGCCGCAGAAGAACGTTACTTTTGGACAAAAATAGCCTTTGAGTAGAGATATCAAGCACAAGAGAATTCCAGAATACTTAGGAATACTGGGGAAATACTTCTGTACTTCTATGAACTGTTTCTGATGTGTTACGTTAATTCATCATTATGTCAGTTTGCACAAGAAATGCAGATAATTAATGTTACATATTGGCTGATTCACAACAATTGCTAGACACACAGTATGGTAGTGACATCAATACAGTAAATTCTGGTACAGTATCTGAAGTTTTGTGCATATATACTTAATAAACGCATCATGACTTTACAACACACACTGTATTCTGTAACTACCTCACTTTCTCCTAATACAGTCCCTCCTCATCATCCAAAGACCATCCGTAACTTCCCAGCAACTTGTAGGTAGGTCACCAAACAGACCATTTAAAAAATCTACCCTTAACAAACAAGAGCAACCTTCTGCAACACTTTTCTCCAATGTGAAAACTTTACCTTTCTTTAAATGATCAAATTCTGCCAAATCTCTATGCTGCCTCTAGAAGAAATAGCAAAGAGAAATAGCTACATGCACAGCATTATCCAGCACTCACTTTTAATCCCAGAAGACCTGAAGAGACTGTCTTTAAGTCTATGCCAGGTGCCATGGAGCTGCTAATTTTTACATCACCTGGAGGCATATTAAAGTGCTGTGTAAGCAGGTACTCTTAAAGAAATAGGTACTGCTGTAACTTCTTGTTACTGTGTGATCTGTGCTGTCCATAATCTTCCTAGTTGGTCCCCAGTAGCTTTTAGCCTGTGAAGAGTTCCTGGCACAGGTGTTTAAGCTGACATGAGCTGAAATTCAGCAAACCCACAGACTAGCACATCTTTGTAAAGCACAGCCAGGAGAAGGCTTCAAATCCTTCTTGCACCACTGACCACATAAAGTTACGGGCGTGGAAGTAGAGGCCAATGTCAGCTGCAGCACCTGCAGTTTGAATCGCCCTGCACCTGCAAGCTTGGTGTATGAGAGACAGAAACCAACAGACTGCAGCACAGGCTACACGATCAGCTAATGATTAACATGCTCCCCACTGACAGTATTTTATTCCCATGCTTTTAGGTTGTTTCCCTGACAGTTTGTTCATGGCACATTCCAATGTTGCACTCACTCATTATTGGCTGCTAATTTTACCCCTGAATTCCCAAATATAAATCATGGTCTTTCTACCTCTCTAGTACCTTCTTCAGCAGGAAGGTGGCAACTGTCCAGGAGAAAAGCAAGTCCTGGAGCAGAGAGAACTTAACAGGAAGAGAAGTCCCCATACTGATGTGATGAAGTTAAAAAAAATAAAATACCCATTGTATAGAAAGCACAAAACAAACTACACAGCCCCAGCACCTCCTCCGCAGGACAACAATATGGAGAACCAGGGTTGGAGTTATATACTGATCACAGAGAGCACAAGCTCAGCAGCAGCGCAAATCCAGCCAGGAAAGGGATCTGTGCTGCCTGTGCCCACTCCAAGCCCAAACTAAGCTACAGGCAAGCTCTGCCCAGCACAGCACCACAGCGCGTAGGGCTGGGTGTGATTTGGAGTCTCTGCGACCTGGGTACCCAGCCAGGCATGCTTTGATGGGGCTGCACTTTCAACAAGTGGAATCAATAAAGGAGAAACTGCAATAGAGAAGAGCAATGTTACCTTGTACACTGGAGAGAGAGCGGATCAGTGGTCATCTGGGGACACCAGGCACCAGTCAATGTTTTGCCCCCAGTTTTCCATGCAACTTTGGGAGAGCCACTTCTTTCAGTCACACAGTAAAATTCAAAAAGTGGTTTCACACACCTTTGTATCATGCAGCCTCCTACACTGAAAGTGGTCTCCAGTATCACATCCAATGCTACAAACCACTTTCACTTCCAGAACATCTGTTGGAGACACCTCCACGAGACCTGCATGCTGCAGAAAAGTGGAGAGAGAGGACACCAGAGCCCTGAGCCATGGAGAGGTGCTGAGGTGCCCATTCGATGCTAAGGGAGAAGCCAGTCCTAGTGTCCAACAGGGAGATGAGACAGCACACTCATGGGTGAACAAGGAGTGATGCTCCCAGGTCCCCATGGGGAGCTCAAGGTGGTTGTATCCTGCTCATGGAGAGCCACAGTGAGCAAGCAGAAACCTGCTCAGTCAGACAAGTTCAGCCAGTACTTCATGCCCCATTAAGGGCTACGCTAATATTTACAAGGATTCTTCCTCCCTGGTGATCTTTTGGCCATTAGAAAGGGAGCGCACTGAATCCTCAGCAGAAAGCCTTAACCACAGGGCCATCTATGTTCAGGTTTGGGAAGCTGACAGTGTAATCTGAGCTGTGCTGAGGGCTTCTTTGGTTTGCTTCCCAGGGACGATCAGCCCTCCCTGGTATGTGCCTCCCCGCGGCCAGCGCCTTCCCTCCTGCAGGCTGGCCAGCATGAACTTGGAACCCGGAGCATCTCAGGCTGTTCCTAGAAATGCCACTGGAATTTCAAATGTTCCCTGTGGTCCCTTATCACTTTCTAATTTATTGCATCATTAAAAGAAAGTGAGAGGGCAGCCAAGGTTGATGCAAATCTTTCATTCAGCAAAATCACCTAAAGAGAAATTGCATCTCTATGCCCCACAGCAGTGAGGATGCTCAGCAGTCAGGAGCAATTACTTGACAGTGTCTCAGCCTTTCCACTCTGAAATTACAGCAGGACCAGCTGCTTGTCGGGTGCAAAGCAACTGTTTGTACAACAAGGAGGACTTACAGCAGCAAGAGCCTGGCCATGTTGGATTTTCCATCCTGGAGTGCCCAAGACCAAGTCTGTGCCTGAGAGCTGGTTTCCTTTATAACCTGGCAGTGGAGGGTGAAGAAGTTCAGCAGTCAGTGGGAGCACAAAGACCATGATGGACAGTGGTAACTAACCTTGTGTTTTGAAATGCCATATCTGTCATTATCATCACTGTAAAAGCTGCTTCAGAGCTCCAGCCACAGGCTCCCAGACCGGGGGTCTCTTCCCTGAAGAGATCCTCTTCAACCAAAGCAAAACATCTGCACTGGGGCAGAGCTTACATCTGCAAGGTTCCCCAGATTCCCCTCGATTTGCTTTGTTTCCAGACAAAATGGAGTTGACAAAGCTGATCAAGGAAGAAAGAGTGAAGTCCAGAAAGTGCCACCAGGCTCTCAAGATATCCGCCCTCATGCATGCTCCAGCTTTGGCACTGCCAGCGGCAGAGGCCGTCAGTGCTGGTGGTGCCAAACACCACAAACACCTGCGTGTCCATGCGCAACATAGGGTTAACATAACCCTAAGCAGAGCTGTATGGTAACTAGACAGTTTGCTAATCAAGTCTACCTGAAAATCCAAAGCAGCCACTGCCATGAGCACAAAGGATGCTGCTGTCTCTTCTACTAAAAACAAACAAACAAAAAAAAAAAAAAAAAACTGACCTTTCTCCACATGGCAGAAGTTCATCTGAAAAGTGAAATCCTCAAAACATTTGTTCTAGAAGAGAAAAACAAATCAATCTAAGCCTCCATCTCTTGTAATCCCCAAAGAAAAATGAGAAAGGAAAAAAAAGCTTGGAAGAGTAAGAACATGTGCCTTGTCAGCCTTTGGTTTTCTGTGAAAAGCACTGAGCTATGAGTAGTATGCCATGGAACCCATTTGGAAAAGCCCATCACATATTTGCATTTCTCAGACATCTCCCTTTCCACCTGGAAACGTTGTTCTGGCAAACTGTAAGGGACTTGTACATGTGCCCAGGATTTCTGGGCACTTGAACTTCCCAGATGTGTGCATTGCTCTGCAAAGCAACCGACCCAGCGTGCTGCAGAGATGGTCTCTGCAGACCCCTGAAAACCAGCAGAGCAAAGCAACCACACAGTGTGTGCACAGGTTTATGTCTGCTAACCAGTTCCTTTGCAAATAGTCCAAGCTGGGGAACCTACACATGAAACTTCCAACATTTAATTACTGCTACTGAAATCTGTTCCTGCGTCCTGTCTGTGCCCACAAAGCCCAGCATAAAGCCATGATTTATGTCCTTCCAAAGGCTGCTAGGATATTACCACCAGCAGTAAAGGTGGCACAACTATTTCACCCAAGAGGAGTCTGTACTTTCTCCTTAGCAGCCTCAACTGATCAGTGGCACATTCCACACCAGAGCACATTTTGCCAAAGTAACCCCATTTACATGCTAAATGCCCTTGAACTTCCTTCTGCCCTCAGATTTGCCTCTATTCAGTTTTATTCAATGTCCAAAGCCCATGTCATTCTTCACAGATGTCATTTTGCTTCCAAGCAAATGTTCTTGTGCTCCTTTTTCTAGGAACAAAGGTGAGTGCTGGTAGTGTAACATTTCTGAGAAATGCCCAGCAGTGGAAGGGGAGCTGGGGGAGAGCACAGATAGAGGAAGGAAAACTGAGTCATGAAGAGTAGCTATAAACAGTAAGTGAGACAAGGTAGGAAAAAAATGAGTCAAAGATAGAAAAAGTGGAGTTCTGTACTGTAAATATATTTTTCTTACATTTGGTGATTGAAAAAATAATCAGCTTAAGGTTATTCCCTAGCATTGGGCAAGGAGCAGTACCTGCTTTTCAAGGCCTGCAAAAGCATCAGTGTAACTCAGAGTAATTATGCATCCGGTCTCTCTGGCCGCATGCTGAAACCTTGCAACTTCAGCTGCTCCGTGCCTCTGGCACCCTGTGAGTTTCCATTCATTTGTACTTGCCTTGCTTAAGTCCTGCTGATGCAGGACTTTGATCATCCAGTTCTGTTGCTGTGAAATCCCTGAATTTCCCCTAATTGATTTAGCATCACATTCCACGGCCGATGCAGTGTGCAACTGAGGGAGTAAAACAGAGAGAGAGAAAAGGAAGAAAGGAATGAGTTGTCACCAGAAGGAAATTACTTGATTTCAATCACCTACTGGAGAAAGTGTTTTATGAGAGTGCTGTGCCTGGTGGTGCTCACTGGGCTCTGCTGTGTTTTGGTTTCGCTCGTGAGCACTAGCAGATCAGTCAGCTCCTTACAGGATGCATTTGACAGAAGTGATATAAATCAGGCAGTGAAAGCAGTGGAGCTGTGTTTGCTGTGTTAATCATTACCATGGGCCGTTGGTTTCCATGATCTGCCCCACCCAGGGTTCTCACAGAGCTCACACCCCAACATGGCTGCAGAGGCCCCACAGCGTCAGTTCCCTTAAGCAGGAGCGGCTCACAGCAGGTTCCTGCTCCGGTTCTCCAGGTCGCAGGCAGCCCCTTGAGCTTTCTGCCAGGATGCTGGCAGCACACTGGAATTGCAAATGCCACCAGGGCACAAAAGCAGAGCATCACTGGGCAGCTCATGCAGGTGGATGGGGTGTGTGTGTGGACACCATGACAGGGACACTGAGGCCTGCAGCTCTGCAGACGGCAGCTTCATGGAGCCATGCCCTGATTGGCTCCCACACTGCTATAATTAGGCTGGCAAGGAGGCCGCTGTATGCTTTTCCAGTGCCACATGTGATCCTTGCCAAGTGGGTGTAGAGGACAGCACTGCTCTCCCCATTCTTCCACCCTGCTGATGTTCTGCAGTTTGGCACTCAGTCGTTACCTAACGAGCTGTCACACTGCGTCCCACTGTTGTACAACACTTGTCCCTCGCTCTTCTTTCTCAAAAGTAGAGCACTTGCTGCCACAGGACAGAACCCCAGGAACCTTCACACAGTGCTGAACATATTTGTCCAGGCCCTGGATGCATCAAGAGCCCCCAGTGTCCCTGCCCGCAACCCTGTGGCCCCATTTCAGCCCCTCAGGACACCAATACCTGCCCCAGCAATGCCGTGGGATGCAGCGCTCATGCTCTCCTTGCTGAAGACCTGGGAGGAATTACCCATGCTGTAAAGGATCACGAAGGAATTACAGAAAGCCACATTTCTGCTGTGCCACAGAGCTCACTTCCTCAGATGGGGAAGCAGTGCAGAGGACAGGATTTCAGCTGCAGCTCCTTTGTTCAGACAGCAGATCCAACCAAGAACAGGGCAGAGCCAAGCAAATAACACAGGTTAGGCACCCAGTGAGGCCCAGTCTGTCTTCCGCTGGCTGAGGAGTCCCTGTTGGAATAAGTGCACCAACCTCTCTCTTTCACAAAACAGGAGCTGAAAAATGAGTTAGGTCCTGCTGCTGGCAGTGCTGCTTGTGTGGGGGTCTCTGCTGGGAGTTCACAAACGACTCAGCAGTCACAAATCGACTGGAGTGATCAGAAAAAATAAATTTTGCTTCTCATAACACAGTCCACAGAAAGCAACATCTCCCTGAAGGAGAAGGGCTGCCAGGAGGGGGGAGGAGGCAGCAGGAGGTGTGAGCAGGACCTCATGGCCAGCCCTGGTCATGCTGAGCTCAGCTCTGAAGTCACACTTGTTTACGTTTGTGCCCTTGGGTCACCTTTTCCTCGCATGCAATATTTCTATCGTTTTCCCCTGAAACAGTGCATTTTCCTCCTCTTCTATCCACAACAACCCATGAGCATTCAGAAGGAAAGGTTTATAAAATTAAATTCAAGTGCCAATTAGGAAAACTTAAGGTTTTTAAAAACTATTTGCTTTATATAAGCACTTGCTGGAAACGGGCCGGAACAGGCCACTATCTGCTCTGAGATACCACAACACATGTAAATGTGACGAAGTGGAAAAGGCTCTTCTCTGCCAAAGTATTTGGTGGAGATTCGATAATGAGGTGCTACTGTATGACAGAGGGTGAAGGTTCAGAGGAGAAAGTGGGAACAAAAGGCATATGGAGACAACACAGGCTAGAACTCTGTATGTTTTCCACGCTCCCACCAGCACGGCAGCAGAACAGTTCCAGCCTAACAGCACCTGAGGTCTCTGCTTGAAAGAAAAGGGCTTGCTGTGGCTGCACAGGCCCTTCTACCCTGTTTCACTGCCTGACTCAGCACATTAAGGAAGTTGCTTTCTTCCTCTTCCCTTTTCCCTCCTGCTACCCTGATCAAACAGTGTTGCTTTTAGCACATTTATCTGCCTGTTGGGGTGATATGTAATCAGAGCCCTGATGGGAAATGCAAAGTCATTCTTTAGAGTGGTTGGCTTTGAAAACCAGTACGCACACTGATCAAGCACGTGTTATAGCTGCCCTTTCTGCTTGCTTTGCCTTCTGCCCTGACTCTGTCAGCAACAGACTAACGGGAAGCGCATCCAGGGTGCTCTCAAGCCTTAGTAAAATCTGTTATTTATGTTGACATGTGCCCCTCACTGCGCCATGGATGTGGAGGTAAGCACAGAGCCTGACTCTTCATTCCCACTGCACCGCATACATGCGTCCGGACTTGCTGTAGCAAAGCAAAGACCAAAAATCCTCCAGTCTACTGACTTTGAAAAAATGGTATCTTCAGTCGGAGCCAACAGTTTTAACCAAAATAAATTTTTTTTTGCTCCTAATGCCAACATTGCTAAAAGACTGAAAATATTCAATTTCCAAAATATTAGGAAAAGTGGAGTCACTTACTAAGTCCTAATTAATCACACTTGGTCAACAACTCTGAAATGAGATTTATCATACATCTGTGACCCTCAGAGGGCTTAACCAGCTGTGATCAGAGAGCCTTCCCTAGGAACACTCTAGGAAAGGAAGAAGAAAATATCCTGCTATAAATCTGTCCACAAAATTCTTGTTTAATTAAATGGTTTTCCACATCTGCTTGTATGACCTTCTTGGCAATCTAAGAAATCTAATCCTGTTATTAATCTTCTTCCTTTACAATACAGAGGACAAAAAAAAAAAAAATCCCACTTTATTCCTGAGTTTGGATTCTGAAAAAAAATTTTTTTCCACACAACGGAAGCCAAATAAACAGTAACATGGAGAACTCCTACCATGATGGTGGATGACAAGTCTACCCACAAAAAACAGCTGGTGGAAGTGCAAATACAAACCAGAAAGAGGGGAAATAAGAGCAAGCAGAGGGCCGGTTGAATACCTACAGCAAAGCAGGCAACTGAAAACAGACCCCAGCACACACAGATGAAGAAGGAATCCAGTACAGATGCCATTCCTCTTTTGCTTTTGCTTTGTGAGTCTACCAGCATCTGTTCCAAATCAGGACAATATTAACTGGGTCAGTCCAGGAGATGCCAATATCAGTGTCTTCCAAGACGCATCATTTTT
Organism: Penelope pileata; assembly: GCA_013396635.1. Classification (NCBI taxonomy): domain Eukaryota; kingdom Metazoa; phylum Chordata; class Aves; order Galliformes; family Cracidae; genus Penelope; species Penelope pileata. Next base: position 733,298 of record WBMW01004623.1, on the reverse strand, counting down.
GTGGTTAGATCCAGAAATCAAAGTTTGCTTTTGAAAGGAATAAAAAAGAAAACCCACCTCTTCACTCGGGGTAACAGCATACAAACCGAGAACAGAAAGCAGAGCCACAGGGAAGGAACAGGTGTCTCACACCTACCAGCTGCCGTGAAAGCCAGTTTATTTTGGTTCTCTGTTGCTATTTGCATAAAGGCTAACTAATTGAGTTGCAAACCCGTAACAGCATCAGCATCTTCACAGCCCACACACATACTCATTCTCTGTAGGTACATTCATTCTTGAAAATGCAGCTACGGATGCAAGAGGATGTCAGAGACGTGATTACGATTTTGACCTCAGCGTGGCCCTCATACTCTGTGCCAAATTAGTCAGGAAAAAAGAGACAGGAACCCAAAAGCATGAACAATTCCTTAATGATTCATCTCTTAGAAGCATGTGCCTGCCAAACAGAATCCCCAAATTTGCCCTAACTTGTACAAGACTGTAATTCAGGCTTAGCAGCTGTATGCACTTCAACAGATATTTTTTAACACACCTTCTCCAACAAGGAGTGGAATCCTAGGAATGGGTATGCCAAATCCAGGGCAGCGAGCAGTTCTTGTGATAAGGGCAGCTAGCATAATATATTATGTAAAATAAAACCTTCAGATGCCTTTAATTGTCTCGTTTAAACAGAACCATGTAACAACGTCATATTTCAGCGAACGTACTGAAAGAATTGTGAATCAGTTTATGATTTTTTCCTGCCAGTTATTTCTCTGATAGGTGATTTCATATTGCAGAGCTCATCAGTCAAAGACAAGTATGCAGTTATACTTACAATGACCATCAAATAATGTTTCCTGACAAAAAGAAGCATGAGGATTTCAGATGAGCTATTCTAGGCAGCTGGAGGACAGCTTTTCATGCATGATCCAACATTTTTGTCATGGAAGTTTGGAATGATTTTAATTTTAATGCTTAAAATTATACCAGTGCACCTGCATGCAACCACATACTTCAGTATCACAAACACCAAGCAGATGGAAAAACACCAGCGGTGAGGGAGAAAATGTGAAATGAAACTTACCTTTCTGTTGCCAGCACTATTTGCTTTTACTTTTTTCCAGAACTCAAGTGACAAACCTGTAGATACAACCCTGCAAACCCAAATGTGTTGTACTACATGGAGGAGAAGCACTTCTGTGCTTTGACTGCATGCTGAGAATTTGCACTGCAACAGCATAGGACCAATCTTACAAAAGCAACACGTATGGAACGTTCACTGAAACTAATGAGAGAGGTTTCTCAGATGAGCAACTACAGTACTGAAAATAAGTACACTTTTGGAAAAAACACAAAAACACACAGGTTTCCTGTAGGTTCTTTATTTAAGAAAAAAAAAAAAGATACCAGAGTATAGGTAGCAATGTCTCCTATAAAATTCATTCTTCCAAGCATGTGTACTGCAGGAGCCCACACCAATCCTTTGTCATAAGGTAAAGGTGGTTTTGGGTGTAACTGTAGCCAGTTCTGGCTCGTGAAAGGAGCTCCTCTGAAGCCTGACCTGGCAGCAGGTGGCTTAAACGTAATATTATTTCATTTATTACAATAACTTATTTTCTAAAAAAGACTAGCCTGGAGGTGGTTTCTCCCCCAACATAATACATCTGGGCATCTCTATAATGTGAGGAAAATTAAGAATGGGGAAAAAGGAGTAAGATAAGAATACCCTCAAAAATGCATTTGCAGACAAGTTATTAAGTTTTATAACAGGAAAATAAATTAGTCAGTAAATCAGCAAAAAAGGTACCCTCCCAATCCAGCTTTCTCAAGGGAATGGCAGCATAGTCCTTCCCAAATAGAGTTCCATGGAAAAAGGAGGAGTTAACGATTTCACAGGAACTCTGTTTCCCATTCAGCTTCTCTTCTTCGAAATACACATTCTTTCTTAATATTTATTTCTGTCCACTGCCCTCAGTCATCCAGTCTCTAAAATGCTTTTCCATCAAGCTTCTGGCTCTCCAGTCACCAGCATTTACAGTGGGGATGATTTTTTGTGGCTTCAACCACTGAACAAAACGCTTCATTTCCAGGTAACTGCTGTGTTCACTGTAAGGAATCCCTGAAATTAAACAAATCAGAGAGATCTGTTAATCTACTTAGCTTCTTGCCAAAATACTTTTGCAAGCTTTCCAGCTCAGAAAAACCTGAAATAGTTTTTTTAGTTTGTTTTTAAATTCAAACTGGAGATCTAAAGTTTACAACTAAGTTAAAACAAAAATCCAGATTTCAGTTCTGGAAAACTTACCTTGCATAAAGTTACCAAATCAACCCTTAGTGCAAACTGAGCCAGATCTAACACTTGATTAACTGAATGTTAAAATTTTACGAGATTCAACTCCACCCACCAATAAGAACTGAGAGGGAAAGGAAGATCCACCGTCTCTCCAGTGTGGGAGTGAGGTACGAAATGAAATCTTGGCTCTGGAACTCCACTGCCACCAGCATCAGCAGAGCCAAGATTTCATCCCTGGAGTTTCTGCAAATATCATGTAAAAGCCTGTATTTGCAAGAGGAGGGTAGAAACAAAAAGTATGTGAAAACCTACAGTTACGGTGTTCTGAACTACTGCTGGAGAGATCACAGAATCATAGAATGATCGAACGATTCTGTGATCTCTCCAGGAGTAGTCGAGAACTCTGTAACTGTAGATCCATCTGTTCAGTTTCTCAGTGAGCTATCAGAAAAAGCATTGGTTACATTAAACAACAGTTTCCAGAAAAATACAAAAGCCATTCACACAACCAGACGCACTAAATCTCTGCCACACTTATACCATAAATGGTGATCTTTCCTCTTGTCTGAGGTTTGATATCCACCAGAGAAAGGCATGAATCAGAGTAAGTCCACCCAGTAGGTTTGAAAGCCAGAACTTGATCAAAATTCTCAGAAAACTTATTCAAGTGATCTTGCAGCCCCTGTTAAAAAAAAAAGGGCACATGCTGAATGCCATTAAATTGCACATTAGTTTAAAGATTGGAGATTTTGTGATGGAGATATCAGACTAAATTTTATTTTCATGCTTTTATAAGAACTTTCTTCTTTTAAATCCCACCTGCCTTCAAATTAATAATGATAAATATTTACATTTGCAGAGCACCTTGTACGTTAGAATCTCAACTGTTCCATCTGAATAAGCACATATTAATAGCTACGCATTACAAATCAGAAGACATAAGTTGTAATCGCATTTCGTAGATCTTGCCCCCAAGCTATTCATTTCCTTCTCTCAGCTGCAGTTCAGCACTCTTGCCGCTGAATGATGATAGAAGAAGGCAAAAGCCTGCTTCAGTGCAAAATCATCTGGTTAATTTAAAGTGCCACTGATATCCTGTTATCTGCTTGTGCCCAGAAGCACTGAGAGATTAAGTAAACTAACCAAAAAATTGCAGCAAGTCAGCGCATGAGTGCAATATTGCTCTGATCACTAAACTGGGCTTTATCTCATCTCTGATCATGACAGAAAGGACACGACCTCTCATCTCTTCAATCTAAAAAAGGAAATTTAAATAGTTTCCAAGTTGGCCAAGTTAGCCTTCAATGTTGTTTAAGCTAGAATCAGGAAAAGGATGAGAGGGAACTATAAGGAATGTACAATTTATTCCTGGATAAAGTGAAGTCAGTATTATTTCAAATCAAAACCAGAAAATCAATTTCATGTGTATAAAACCTTGAAGGCATGTTCTTCCCTTGAAAGCCCTATGAGATTTTAGGGCTCAAAATCATAAACTTTACATCAGCAGTAGGAAGAATACAAAATAAAGACTACTTTAAAAAAAAAAAAGAAAAGGGAGAGGGGGAGGAGGGATGGAGATTGAGAGGATGTGACAGAACCGCAACCACTAACTTAACCTGTCAGACAATGGAGAACTATTAAGCAGGAAAATGGCACAGCAAGTCTGAAGCAGGAAAATGAATCCAAGTTTGTAAGTGACCGCTGTTTTTCTTTCAGATTACCTTTAAACTAGAGCCTGCTGCTTTGCCTTAATGCCAGTCTGTATTTTGTGGTCCATTTAGAAACACTTTTTCACCCCAGAAATTAGTCACCCTTCTTAATTAAGAAATTCCCACAAAAAGTCTTAGCACCAAAATTGTACTGTCTCAAACTTCTTGACTGAATGTGCATTTAAAGTCATCTAATGTGAAACTGTCTTAAACAAAAACAGTTTAACTTGCTTTGCCTACAAATAATACAAAAGATTTTCATTTGTGGAAAAAATAAAGCGTCTGTATGCACGAGGGGTCCTTCAACTCACTCACTGTGTTTATGCACAACTTTTCATTGAATTTTACATATTCATATTCCCATGTGTATCCCCAAGTATCCATATCCTTATTCTTCAGCAGAATACTGTTTTGGCAGACAAAAAATATGATTGTAAATCCATGGAAATTGAACTGAGAGGAACATAGAGAACCCTATTCCTTTTTTTTTTTATGTATATATATGTATCAATCAAACTGGAATTTAGCAATGTTTATGGACTGCCTCAAAACAGAGAAAGTTTCATGCAGAAAATCCTTCTAGTCTTTTCCTACATCACACAAAGTAAAAGACAAGCTGAAAGCAGGGACTCAATGTCAAAATATATTAATTGCTAATAGGATAGATCCTGCAGTCATTATATAAACCCACTTCAAAAAGGCCGGCGAATAGCAAGCCTTTGAACAGATCTCATCTCATCTTGTACAAGCACCGTACTGAAGTGAAATTACGCTTCCTGTGCATCATGTTTGGAGACGTTTATTAATGTTTAATTGCATTTCATTTTAAATGTATTGTTGTATGTCAAAACTACTAAGTAAATATGATCTGACAAGTGGGTAAAAAGCACCATACACTGTTTGGGTGGAGCCAACAGTTAAGATTAGCCAGAAAGTTAAACGACAGAGTATACTTCTAGAACTTACCTTGAAATTAATTTGCATCATGGGAAGAATGTGAAGCAAAGTACCAGCCCAGTTCATACCGATGAGGGAATTAACAGCTGCTGACTCCAAGCACTGCAGCGTTTTGTATTTATCACGGGACATGCTTGCTTTGGAGCCCAGAACTTCAGCAATTGCTTTAGGCAAAAGAAACAAACAAACAAACCAACACAAACGAGTTATTTTGTTACTTGTTCTGGAGATATTCCTAACTATTGCACTGAATCATTTTTACTACTGGGAAAAAAAAATCCATATTCAACAAGATAAACAGTTTCATATTCTATAATTAAAAAGAGAAACCTGTAGTGGCCATTAAAAACAAACAATAAAAAACCTATTCTGGCTCCTACGTTTTAGTGCCAGAATTACGAGTGGAAAGAGAAGGAGATTGCACAGTGATAAGCTCAAAGCCAGATTTCTTTGGTAAAATTTTACTTGGTCAATTGATACTCATTTCAAAGAAGTCAGGAACATACAGCTTTTGAAATATTCAAATAAGTTAGAGAAACTAGATTTCAGTGCAAAAGTCTTGTACTGATGACTTCAAATATACTTAAAAGCACAAATGGTACACAGCTGACTGCTCTAGAGTATACATTTGGGCAACCACTTCTGTTTCTAATGCTGTAACGGAGTGAAGCGTAGCATACAGGATTTCCGTAAGACAGAAGTTGTGTTTTGGTTTGGGGAATGCTGCGTTAAAACTGATTTAATTAAAACTGATAACTATGCATATTTATGAAATGCATAATATAAACCTTGAAAGAAAAACTGTTACCAAAATAGAAGTTGAAGAAGAATTATATTCTTCTGCTATCTTGATAAAATGAGATTATTAAAATAAAAAAGTCATTTATGCTTTTAAATTGTCTTTAGCATTTTTCTCAGCACTATCAGTTAAATAGACTCATTCATTTAGTATCCAAATATTCCTATGTATTTGGGAGTGAGGCATGTGTGTTTGTAAACGTGGCAGAAAAATATTTCTTTCAGAAAGTTTAAATTTATTAATTAGAAAAATTAACAACTATCAGTAGGATTATTACATCTACTCAATTTCTTCATGCAATATCTGACCATCAAGAATAAGCAACCCTTTATATCCTTCAAGACAAAGGTCATTTAACACCAATTTAAACATTACTTAGTCATTTAAACCAGTAGGGTTTTTTTGTTTTGTTTTTTGTTTTTTTTTTTACATACCTAAAAAGACTTTTTCTTTTCCGATGGAATAGGTGCCACAGACAACTAGAGTACGTGGGTTTAAAGTCACTGTCTCAAAGGCAGTGTTGACAGCAAACTGGATAACTTCTTGTTGAGAAGGAAAAGTGTATTCAGGACTACAGTACCTGTGGCAAGGAAACAAGATATACCAGCTCACTGCACCAGAGGGAAGACGTCTGAATTTACCAAGAATCTCAAAACTGCATACATGCAATAACGATGTAATGAAAAAAATGCTACCCTTGAATGTAACTTCAGTCTGCTTAAAGTCTATTTATTACAAACCGTTGAGGTACTCAGATGAAACTGAATAAAATTTACACTGCGTATGCCTTCTCTCTACATCCATTCACTTGTCTGACACTGGCACTCAATTCTGTAGTTTTTCCTCTATAAATATCAAGTGCTCTTTCAACATAGATATTTGTAGCACATACTAATTACATCCTTATGTCTATTTTTTGTCATGCACACAAAACCATAACATAAAGCATTATTCATTCACAGAAACATATGGAACAGAAATAAAGGACTGCAGCTGGACATTAGTCATCACACACAGAAAAACAATTTTATATATGTGAGACAGAAAGGTCTAATGAAAACCTGGAAATCTGACTTAACCATTTGGCATTCCTTCACTCTTTGAATTCCAGTCCCTTTTTTTTTTTTTTATGAGTATTCAGCTCTATTAAGAAACAAATGTTCCATAATCCAGTTTTAAAGCTTTACACAACGTACAAATTTTGACACCAAGGACTTAATAACGCTTTTAAATAGTAAGGCCATTTCAACAAATGCTTTGGCATCCTTTCCAACATCCACTTTTATTCTCTCATGTTACAGCACAGCCAATTAACAAGGTGGGTATACATGAATTTTCAATAGGCATCTGATTTTACATAACACTAAACAGAACTAACAAGTGTTAAAACAGTGAGGTCATTTATACATACATTTATTTAGTTCACAAAGTCTTGCTAAACTGCAAACGGGGTTATATTGAAAAAAATTAACACAGCTTACGTGGTATCAAGGTAAAGGGTGTGGACTCTCTGACCAATCAAAGCAGGGTAGCGCTCCATAGAAGGATCTGCCCTGAAGTCTCCTGTGTGCAGAATAGCAGTTCCACTAGGGAGGCGAAAAAGGATCATTGTTGCACCTGGACAACTGGAAAGAAAAAACAAAAAACACCCACATATAGATCATGTTAGTTTCTACATAAATCTGGTGCTTTAAGACAAGTGATGTACTGCCCTCCAGTAGCAAGAAAGCGTGCAGAACAGCACCGTAAACCACAGCCACCATGCTGCCGTGTAGCTAGAAACTCCTGGCTTGTAAAGGAGTTATAAAGCTGTCTTTATGGCCACAGATAAGCTAGACTAAAATTTCTCAACTGAGATGAAGAAAAGAAGAAATACATTGACAGAAAAATAATGAAGCATTAACTTTCTTTTTGGGTTGCTCTTTCTTTTGCTACAACAAAGATGCTTCCTCAATTGCAATCTCTGAGGTTCTACTAGACTTGATTTAAAGAGGAAACAAACAGCACACCAAAAAAAGTAGCAGCATTCTTATTTGGGAGAAACATTGTATCATTGCAGATGCATCTTCATTCTTCTAGGACTTAATGAAGCATTTCCTTTTAAATTCTATTTGCAGGTTTTAAACATCCTCCAGAATTCACTGGTTCATGATTCTCATGTTGGTCCCAATGAATCTACTGCACCTTCTGCAGTTCCTCACCAAAGCTGTCTGAAGGGTAAGCGCTCAGACAGGAAAACCAGTGTGAGACTATTTTGGACATGAATCGTCTGTAAAGGGTAAATGAAATCTCAGAAATCTCAGAAATGAAATCTCAGGAAAAGGGAGAACTGGCACGAATCAGAGCTAAAATTACAAAATTGGAAAGTTCTCCAAAAAGTTGAACTTTGTACCTAAGGTTTACGTGCCTTTCAAACTGAAGCAGGGGCTCAGAGATGCAAATAGGGAAAAAGAGAAGTGTCCAAATTACAGAAGAAACAAGGCTTCCTTCATTCCCAGAAAGGGTTCTCAAAGGACTTCATGGAATCTTATCACTTCAACTATAAACAAATCCTAAGATAAGTAATATTCAAACCAGCTGTGACACAGTGCTGTGTTTCAATATATACTTTAGGAAAAGGACTTTTCTTCAAGCACATATCCAAATAAGGTACCAAGAGACAGAACAGCAAGAGCATGGGGCTAGAAGTCAGGAGCTACTGAACCCTAAATCCAGAATTACCACATACTGACAGCATAAGGTTGGGCAAAAATCTCATTCTTGACTCACCAAATTCAAAAAAAAACCCAAAGTTCTTTGTTGCTGTGGTGTTTGTGGTGGCTCATTTTTGGTTGATTGGTTGGTTGGGTTTTGTCTCTCTCAGGATCTAAAGTACTACATTTTTCTTTAGCTGAAGATTTCACTATCTTGAGCTGTAGCTACAGAAACCTAACATATCTGATAATCAGTTCTAGTATGTTTCCAACTAGACACAAAAAACTGAAGTATCCAGACACTAGGAAAACCATCCAAAATCTCAACAAGTGTAAAAATCAAGGAGCTATGTGTGGTTTACTCTAAAGTACTCATTACAAGCAAACAAAATAAAATTAAGATTCAATTACCAAAAGTTGTTTTAAAAAAAAAAATAGCCTATTTCAAAAGCTAACTATCTGCAATAAATGTAGACTTCTACATGCCTAAGACTCTTGTGAAGTGAAAATGCATGTTAATAAGTCAACTCAGGTATCTGAAGTATTTCTGCCCTTCTTTTTCAGATCCACGGAAACCTGAAAATTATGAAAACAAGAACTGGATCTGTTCAGCTAATTATCTTTAATATTCTACACATACAAACACTGCATAACAAATGCAATGATACATACTGATTGGCATCCAGCAACAGCACTTTGATTCCATTCACTATACATTCCGTGTCCATCGGCAGCACATGGATGTACTGCTCTTGGACTCGAAGTTTGCTCTTCACCAGATTGCCAGTTATCTGTAACAAGAAAAGGATTTAATATGGAATAGGAACAAAATCTAAAAAAAGCCTTTGTTTATTTTAGAAACAAAGACTCTCAAAGCCAAACCGTCTGGCTTAGAGAGAAACTATGAGATCCTGCATATAATCAAGCCTTTCAGTAGCATTTCACCTCTCAAAATGCAAACTGAAAAAATGCTGTCTTATAAAAAGCAAACTTTTAAAAGCCTGTCAGCAGGTTACAGATCAGAATTTGAGAGGAGGCCAACAAGGAGGAACAACACGGTGAACATTTCTTACAGATTGTCTAGTCAAGAAGAGAAGTTGGGCAATGCTTCCTCTAAACAACCGTAGAAGTTTCCAGGTCACAAGCCCTGACTCTCATCACAGGGTACTGTAGCCATCCCAGCACCTGCTGGAAGGGCAACACGGGACACATGCATTTCAGGAGACTTCCTGGGTAACACATCAAGGAAAATTTTTTGGTGCAGATTCTGGATGGGCTTATTAGGCAAGGTGCCCTACCATGTTATGAATAATAACAAAGGGCTGGTTGGACATAAGTTAACCAGTGGCAGTCGCAACCATTCAGAAGCCTGAAGCTAAAACAACTGCACTTATTTAAGCTGGAGAAGATACTTCTTAAGGGAAACTTAATTTAAGACTTTCTCCAGTTGACAAGATTTATAGAGACTATGGAGCCAGATTCTTCTCCATGATGCAAGCAAAAGTTAAGAAGCTGCAGTCACAAGTTGCAAGAAGGGACATTTAAATTGGATACAAGGAAAAAAATTCACAGAGTGGGTAAACATTGCAACAAGCTGCAAGGAGACATAGTGGAATCTGTCCTCCTCTTATTTTCAAACTTTGGCTGACAAAGGCTCTGAGCAACCTGATCCAACTTTGAAGGCAGCCCCGTACTGAGCAGGAGATTGGACTACATGACCTCTAGAGATCCTTTTAAACCCAAATTATTTCATGGTAACTAAACAAGTAAGTTTCACTAATCTTCTTTAACAGACAAATCAGGATAAGATTTCTTCCCAGATTCCCCTACACATACCATCCACTGTCCCATACTGCCACAACAATAGAGGCTCTGGTCCTCTTTTAATCAGTGTAGAAGTTATTATAGTTGCATATGGATTTGATAATATCTAGTAATCTTGAAAAACCTTACCTTATTACAGTAGAGTGGCAACATGAAATTTTTCGTCAATCCACAATAGTGATCAGAGTGAAAATGAGTGAGGAAATACGCTGTGCAGCCTTCTATTTCTCCATACTGGAAAGCATCAACTGTAAAACCAGTTCCTAAAGCAAAGAAGCAAGAGAAACCAGTCAGTAAACATGCATAGTTCAGAACAAGTTCCTAATGAGATTTTTCTTTTGTTCTTCTTTTCTTTCTTCCAAATTGAAAAGGGAATACAGTTAGACTATGTAAAGTGACAGGGACCACTTAAGGATGAACATGGTTTGCATGAGTCAGCAGTCAGCAAAAAAAAAATTCACATTAAAACAAAGTTTTAGCTGAAGTATCCAAATGCAAATATGTTCACAGGCCTCCCATCTATCTGTTGTTCAGCTGCCATTCCACACAGATGGCAACTGGCTAAGCAAATAAAAAAATATTTATCTGCATTTAACTGATATTTTCTTGAGTTCACACGTTTAAAATTCAAAACAAAAATAATACAGATAATAGAAAAGTAACTTTAAAATTTCATTGTAGACATAGAACTCTGCTCTTCAAATTTATTACACATGGGAAATGCTCCCAGCCCACGGAATGCATTATACTGGTTTAACCTCACCAAGACTTATAGGTCAATCTCTAGGCAGCAGATCTTGGCTCTTCTAATCATTAATACATTTCTATCTGGTTTCCTCAAATATTTATGTAAGATTAAATCCTTTGGTGGTAAACAACACCGTTAAGCTTTTTAAGTTACTGATGTATCATCCCATACTTACTATAATTGCTTGAGAAGACTGAGAAATTCCTATTTCCTGAGCTAAATTCTTTTGCTTGGTTTTCATTTCCTTGCTTACATAGCTGTAGTACTTAGTATTTATGAACTACAAATACAAAACTATTTTTTTTTTTAACCTAGCATAAGAAAATTCTTGTAATTGACCGCCCCGTTTACAAGGGCGAAAGAAACAATGTAAAAGATTAAATTCAGGAATTAAAATAAGTGAATAGTAACAACACATATATAAAAACACTTAATCGGCTCATGTTCCTTAGTCTGTCAAACATATGCAAAAGTCTGTACTTGAAATTATTTTCCTGAGCTAACAATTTCACTGTACTTTATTGATGAGGCTAGTCCAGACTCGTTCCACAGTCAGATTCTTCTGGAGATCTGCACCCAGACAAGATTTTATTGTCTCAGATAGAAGATGAAAAAGTCATTACGAACTGCAGTCCAAATGAATATGGAGAGCAAAGAATACAGAAGCCTAAAATGAGGGAGGAAAAAAATGCAATACGCCAGCTCAATTTAGTTAGCCACTACAAAAAGCAATAGTCATCTCTCACCTGGTATTTTCTTGTAGAAAGGGCACTGTTTTTGTCTTGTTCCTTCACCTGTAGTAGATGATTCCCTAAATCTTTTTCTCCACTTTCGTTGGCCACCAGAAATTACATCTGCAAGGGCTCCATCTTTATTTGAACTTTCTTTAACTGCTTCTACATCCTCCACAGATCCTTCAGCTTTCCTTTTTTGCTGTCTGGGCCTCTTTCCATTGGGAGTTACTGAACTTGGTAACTGCTTTCCCTCACTCAAACACGTCTCTCTTTTGCTTTCCTCTTTTACTTTGGGTTTTAACCCAAAGAAAACACCAATGTCCATTTGTTTGAGTTCTTTGGCAGGACTGGATTTGGCATTCACACTTGCTAAGGAACGAGATGATGCTCTTTTAGAGATGGGACTGGGAAAGCACACACCAGCTGCATTAAGGTTTTCTTCTTTCTTCGCTGCCGGCTGCAAACTCTCTTGGCAAGCTGCTTTTTCAATTGCATCAGCTGACATTTTATCTGTACTAGTTAAAACATCACTTCGTCCCCTCAAAACCTTACTTCTTTGTGACAGAGGAGATCCAGCACCTTCTCTGAGCAGCACCGATGGTGTATGAGTAAGACCCGTACATGCAGAATCCAAAGCACAAGAACCACTGTCTTTTGACTCCTTATTACCTGTATTAACAGCAGAGGAAATCACTCCTGGCTGTTGAGCCTCCTCCCTAAGTAAGTCACAATTAAAAGGAAAACAGGATTCTGCTGCTAGTGCCTCCTGCTGATTATCTTCACATGGTGAATTACTTAATGTGCTGTTCATGTGACCCTGAGAAGCAGTTTTTACACTATGATATAAACAGTTCAATGTATTTATTTCCTCACTGTGTTGTTTTTTTAGTATAAAACTTTCAGAATTAGATTCTTCATCTTCAAAGTTCTGGGTTCTGAATAATTTATTTTGTGATACTTTCTTCTCTTCTTCCTCAGTTTCATCTTCACTTTCCTCATAAGTACTCAGTGGAGAATAAGAAATTTCACAGTCACTGAAATCCACTTTTGACTGTAGGAGGCTTGGCTGACTTGCTTCTTTTTGACTACACAGATCTTCTCCTGTAACGCTTTCCTGTGAGGATGCAACGTCATAAAATTCAAATATACAACTACTATCTGCGGTCTGCGTGAGTTGATACGCTTGCTGAGGCTTTTGAACATCTGCAAAAGAGGAAGTACTTTCACTGGTTATATTTAGAGACTTCCTTGGTGTTGAACTCTGTATCGTTGATGTACACTCGTTATTTGGGACGTTTTTTAGGTTCTTAGATGGTTTCTCAGTCTGTGAAATTTCTTCTACAAGACTTGGGAAACAACTGGAGTTTGCAGCAGTAGAGCATGTGGTCTTCTTCTCCAACGTGTCTGCTGAAGGGTTTACAAGATACTCTCCTGCTCTGCTTGCTGCAAGTAGGAAATGGCTATAGCGCTTGTAGTGGGATGGAATGGTAGAAGTGCACAGTAAACCTTCAGGACACTCTATGAAAACAGTTCAGCAGAGAAGTAGTATTAATATATCTTTGTAAATATAGTTGGCATAATTATTAAAGTAACATCTGGCATACAATTTAAAAGCTTTTCTTATAAATGCGGTAATTGGGGGCTAGAAGGCACAAGTATAAAGTAATTTTCAAGCTGCCACATCTCCTGCTCTGAGCTGGCTAGAAATGAGAACGTTTTCCAACCTAAAATTGAGTAGCTGATAGTAAAGAGCACTAAGCCTGCATTAATTCACCCTTCTAATCATAGAATCATTGAGGTTGGAAAAGACCTCTAAGACCATCCAGTCCAACCAGTCACCTACCACCAATATTGCCCACTAAACCATGTCCCTAAGTACCATACCTACACATGAAGATGAGTGTGTTATCCTGTTTCAGTACTGTGCTTATGTAGTTACATGGCTTCTAGTTTAGAATTGTTACTTGTGCAAGCAATGGGCTCAGACAAGTAGCACTAGAAAAGGCCAAGACATGTTTCAAAACAAACCAAATCTAGGTTCTCAATTAACCTGAAGTTCCATTTAAAATCCTTTGCTATGTTACATGTAAAATTTTACAAAGTAGTCAGGTATTTACTTACATATAAAAAGTATTCAGGATTCAGATGCCAACAAAAGATATGTGGCTGTTCCCTAGACATTTTTTTGTTGGCAGTTTACTAGCTTAACTTCTGAGAATTTCAAGACAGATGCAAATCAATCAGGATTTTTCCTTTGTTAATTATAGGAGGAAGAGATGGAAATGGTGTTAACACATCTGCCTTAAGTTAAAATCACTGCCAAAATCAGGATTAGGGGCTCACTTTTCATTGTTCTGAAGAAGAAACTTCAAGAATAGTAAAAAAGATATGAAAAGGAAAGTGGCTGTTACCACAACAGCCTTTACTTCAAGTTGCCTGACAGTATATTACCTGTTTTTCAAAAGCTACGAGGTGTGTCAAAGAACATAAGCTGGATACCTGGATCTGCTCAGGTTCTCGCAAACATTCTATTTTCTCGTATGGAACTAGAAATTGGTTTTAGAAACTAGGTTTTATTCCTGTTGCACAGAATTCAAAACCAAATTGTGTTATCTAATGATACTGGAATGTTCATATATAATTCTGTATAAAATTTCTACAGCACACTGGACCAGTGGCTAACACTTCAGTAAATCAGCTTAGTGGACTTCTGATCACAGCTGTCTGTAGACAACTGAACAAACCACACAGCACTATGGATATAGGATAATGAAATTTATTCTTAAGGAAAAAGAAATTCTGTGTTAAAAGCAGCCAACTCTTAACTGAAGGAGATTTTTGGTGAACACTGACTGAATAACTGAAACAAATTCCATTATTTAAAATGGTAAATATGTACCTTCAGTTTCTTCTCTACGCCAACGGAAAGCAGAATTTGATAAACAACCATGAACCCTTATCAGTGCTCCAGAGAGCTTTGGGATATTCACATCAGATTTCCACGTTCTTCAGAAAGAACTGAAAATTTTATATGAAAATGTCAATTAATGATCAATAACAACTTTCTAAACATCACACCAGCTCCCATCTCAGACTTTGGACTAACCAGGAGAACCAAGGCTTATAGCAGCATTATGCGCTTCACGCATTTTCCCAAAGACCTTGTTCTTACCCATCCCATACCTCTTCCCACAGCTCCTGGCGCATCCAAGCACTCTGCAACGTGCCACCGCGGTGTCTGGCCCAGCAGCAAGGAGAAGGGCAGCTGGCAGCTGGGGCAGTGCCCATCGTGCTCCGGCTTTGTGCTGGGCGAGCCCTGTTCAGCAGGGCCCCCCACGCCTTCCTGGGAGAGCACCCTGCTGTCAGCTTTACACTGCTCTGGGTCCTCACTCGGCCTTGCTCTCTGCTCACTTTTTGGAGGAGTATCACTTTTTTCCGCGGACTTCTTCTTGTTTCCGTTCCCCCTTCTTTTTGGCCTGCGTCTGCCTTCGCTCACTTTCTGCACAGGAGCACAGATACCGTCTGAACCACTCTGCAGCTTCCGCTTCCCAATGGATTTGTACTCCCAAATGTCCTCTTCCAACAAAGCATCTTCAGACATGGCAACATGCGAAGCGCAGTCCCTGCGCTGAAGCAGCAGCTCACAAACTCCGGGTTCCGGCTGTCACTGGGTTCCGTTCCCCCTCTCCCGCTCACCACCGGCAGAAAAGCACTCGAGCTCCATGTTACAAAACCATCACTGGGCCACAAACCAAACAGCAGTCCCTGATAGGACAGAAGCATGGTGGAGCCTATCCCGACAGCAACTTAACGAGCTCCTCTCTGGGTACCTGTAACCGCGGAGAGCCGGGAGCCGGCTCTGCCAGACACACAGCGAACAGCGGGGAGAGCCATTTCCCTCAGTCCTCCTCACAACCCCTCCACGGCCCCGCGAGGTGAACCCAGCTCACCTCGCTCCCCGCGCTGCACCGAAAAGGGAAAGATTTAAAAGAAAATGAGACGTCGGGCGCCAGACCGCTGCCAGCAGCCGCCACACAGCCACGGCCGAGGCGGGCACTGCAAAGGCCCCGCGCTGCGCTCCCGCCGCTCCCAGACGCCCAGCGGCGCGTTGTTGTTCGCAGTTTCGTCATCGCAGCCGTAGCTCGGCTTTCTACATCTCTCGTAATACTCTCCCCCCAGAAAATTCCCACCGTCCTTTTTATTGGTGTCTCGTTTGGATTTTGTCCCAGTGCTTCCCATTTTTAACATATTTTTCGCTTAAAAATGAAACGTTAAGTGAGTGGAGGGAAAAAATGCGGTTCTGAATCTGCTGATCTGGAATCACTGCTGGGGATTTTCCTCACGATTCTCCTCACGAATATGCTTCTGCGAGTACCAAAAGCCATGTAAAAATCCGAAATGAATTAAAAGTTTCCCACTTTAGGATAGACCAGTCTCCGTGTGTTTGTTCTTAGCGTTTTGGTCATTGTTTTTTTTTTTTGGTTTTTTTTTTTTCTGTTTTTATACAACTTTACTCTCCCGCGCCGAATGTGCGACGGTGAATCGGCAGGGCGGTAAACAGCGGCCGGCGCTGGCGGCGGACTCGGCCGGAGGCGCCATGGCGGCGGGCGGCCTGGCGGGGCTGCTGCCCGCCCAGACGCAGCTGGAGTACGCCCTGCTCGACGCCGACACCGCCCAGGAGAAGGAGAACTTGGTCTACCAGTACCTGAAGAAGATGGACGGCCGGGAGCGGGACCTAACGGTGCCCGAGCTCGGCGGAGGTGGGTGGAGGGCCCGGGTGGGGCAGGCCCGGGGCTCAGCCTGGGGCGTCCGCTGCCACCGCCGCTGCTTTCGACGGTGAATCGTTTCCTGAAAAGCTGACCCGTGAAAGCACTAGGGGCACAGGGCAGGGAAAAAGAATCCTTGTACAAGTGCTCTCCTTGCTGCCTCTTGTAACAATGTGTTCTGTAAAGCTTCCTTCTTAAACTTCTGATAGCTTCATTAGCTTTTTTTTCTTTCTTTTTTTCTTCAATAGAGCCTTTCGTTTTTCTGCAGTGTGTTGACAGGAAGCTTCTGCCTTTGGTTTCACCGCAGCCTTTGCAGTTTCACTTCAGGCCCTTCTCAGTCCTCTCCCCACGAGGTGCTTGTGCTGGCCGTGGCCACGTTGCTGACACTGCAGCACCCTGTGCTGGGGCAGCATCCTCGTTCGGTGCTGTGCCTCCTTCCCCTTCACATATTTCTGCATCTCTTCTCCTGCTAAGCATGCATCAAAGGTCAAATAAGGCCTTGCAAGTCCTGCTCAGAGTGCTAAGAGTCAGAACTGTTAATGTTGGAAAAGACCTTTGAGGTCATCTGGTCCAACAACCAGCCCATCCCCACCATGCCCACAAAACCACGTCCCTCAGTGCCACATGTCCACATTTCTTGAACCCCTCCAGTAATGGTGACTCCTCACCTCCCTGGGCAGCCTGTGCCAGTGCCCAACCACTCTTTCTGAGAAGAAATTTTTCCTAATATCCAAGCTGCTTGTGACCTTAGTGAGGCTCCCTGGGACTGTGAGGGATAAGGGATTGCAAGTACAGGGTTAAATTCACATGCACAGCATAGGGCTGAACTCTGACTGCTAACCATGTGTGAACTTAATAAACTATTCTAATTACTGTTCCCAAACCGGAATGTGTGTACATCCATTTGTTTTATGTATAAGTATATATACCTATATATCCTCTACCTATCCAAACTCTCATAGTAAAGCAGAAAACAAACCTGCTGACTTGAGTAGCAGCAACATCTGGAGCAGTGAGAACTTAGTTTACTGAAACTGAGCATTTTTAGATTACTCAAAGTAAATCTGTACATTTAAAAAAAAATGGTCCTTCAAAAATTTAGTTTGCTTTTGCAATGTATCACATCTGGTTTTTTTTCCTTTTCATTTTTTTCAAATATGTTGGTCGATAATACTGGGAGACCATAATCTAGGACATTTGATGACAGTTTAATGTGGGATCAGGGGATTATTGGTTACCAGTGAGAAAGCATTGCCTTAATGTTTCATATGAAGTAATTACAGTATATGTCCAAGAATACCACCAGCTGTGTCTGAAAGGGTTATATTTCTTCCTAAGTGACAGGAGTATTTTACACCTGACATTTCAAACTCTTGAAAATCAAGATTAAAAAGGCAAAACTATTGCAGTCATCTCTGAAATTAGTTCTTTACAACAATGTTGTAAAATCTTGAACAAGAGTTTAATGAGGTTTTAGTTTGCTCTCATTTGTTTCAGTTTTAAATAAATAGGTATTACGCCTCTAATGCTGTTAGGTGTTGAATAATGTGGATCATGTTTTAAAATATATGAAAATTGTTATGCAGCTTACATGTTCTGTCATTTAAAAGGTGTCTATTTAACTATATAAATTGCATTTTCACTGTTACATTAAATTTTGTAAATGTTTCCTTTTTTGGTAATTTTGAAGATTTGTCTAGTGTAAAGTTGAGTTTGATAAGTGTTAAGACTACTGTTGTGCTTCTACTTGGTGGAAAGAGATGGGAACTTTTGTTTGTTTTGGGAGTTTTCTTTTTGTTTGTTTGCTTTAAGTGAGTTGTACTAGGAAGGTTCCTAGACGCTAGGAAGTGCCTTCCTTTCCCTGCCCTTCCCCTAATTGGCTGTCTCTGTTCTCTGAATTGCAGATCTACAATGGTTAAACACTGAAGGTCCTATTTCTCTTCACAAAGACCTTTGTGGAAAAGTTGTGGTGTTGGATTTCTTTACTTACTGTTGCATCAATTGCTTGCACCTGCTGCCTGATCTCCATGAGTTAGAGCACCAGTACTCTGATAAAGGTAAAAGAGCTTTGGCTTGCTTGGAATAGAATTTCCTGGCAGCATTGCAGGTGGAGTAGCTGAGTCACTTTGGTTACTAAACAGCTGGCAATGTTTCAGGGATGCCTAAAAAAGTCTTCTAATCTTTTAAGTAGCCTAAAAAAGGTTACTGGCTATACTCTTATCACATTTTTAGGTGGGGTTAAATATGGTATCTGCTGTGTCTGTATATTTAAAGAAACATGTGCTTAAAGCCCAAATCTGGTATCCTCAGATATGGCTATTTGCAAAATGCAAGGATGTATAGATATGGGCTCAAAGTTTATATATGTACATTACAGTTGATACAGATACGTACATACTTAGGAACCAGCTCTGAGCGGGACTGTGGTGCATCGCAGAAGCGAGATCGCTTCAGATAGATTTCTAGTGATCCCAAGTAGAGTATTAAATGGCTTAATGGTTGTAAACAAAAGATTTCAACTTACACGATAGTGATCTCACACCAAGAGGAGGAACAGCCACNCATAACAGAGTGCAGAGTTGTTGCTCTGACTGGCAGGCTCATGGGCTGTGGATCTCAGGGAAAATATTAAGTGGTTTAATGGTTGTAAACAAAAGATTTCAACTTACACGATAGTGATCTCACACCAAGAGGAGGAACAGCCACATCCCACACGAGAGATCCTTTCCCCTCGGTAGCTGGCTCTTAAGTGAGCCCAGGGTAGTCCCCCCCGGGTCCACTCCTCCTGGTCACATGGAGGGGGAGGTACAGGTGTTAGGCCAGCCACCGCCCTTTACCAGGTGCTCAATCACTAATTCAGACCATGGCCTCGTGTTTCCCTTACAAGGACATTGTACACTTTCTAACTGAAATATCAAAATATGTATACTTGGTTTAGTTTTGGGGATTTTTTTTGGTGTTGGTATCACCTTATTTTCCATTTGTATCCCTCTGTTTTGGAGGGGGTATTAAGCTCTTTAAATTCACATCTCAAATAAAGTCCATCTCTCTCTCTCTCTGAATGAATGAAAATGCGGGATGATTACTATTTAAAATTTAGTCTCTTGTCATTCTGATGACTTGTCAGAGAGAAGATGTGTTCTTACATAGGAATGCATCAGCTACTCAGTTATCTTGTCTATTTTAACAGACCAAACAATTAGATGAAGAGCAGGGTTACTTTCAATCCTTAAAATCTTTTATAACATACTATAATAAAAATTACATTATCTTAGAACATTTACATTTCTGATTCTCTATTAGCATTTTTTATTTGATTTTCATTTTGCCAGCATTTATTTTCATGTGTTACCTGTTTTCATCAGAAAAAAACAAATTACGGTGCCTTTGAAATTAAAAGTCCATTAAGTAGTTCACTCCTTTGTTGTAGGTTTAAATAGTGTTTTACAGAAGATTCAAATAGATTAACTTATCTGCCTTGAAAAAATTAACTCTTTGCTTTGGAGAAATTTGAGAACTGGTATAATGTTTTAGCTATGAGGAACTTGAATAAAGGAAAACTTCAGCTTTTTCTGTGAGAGAGGCAGTTTTAAGTGGAATGTGGTTTACAAATTATAAATGGATTGCTCTGGATGTCAGGCATACCGTGAAGAAGGTCTGGACTAAAATTTCAGAAGGTTACATTGATCATTTAATTGATAGCATCTTGAATAAACATTTTGAAATGTAGTGTTATTGTACTAACGTAGCAGTCATATCTTTAATCTGTTTTTTTTTTTTAAACTGAACTGTTAAATCTGTTGGTAACAAAAACCATTATTTAAACAACCTCTCTTCAATCTGGTGTTTGAATTGCTGAAGGAATGTTGCCTCCATCTTTCTGCATAACTGAGAACAAACCTTTAATATTGATATAATTTACAACATAGTGTTTTTTTGATTGTACATTGTGTGCATAATTTTTTGATATTCTAATTACTTTTTTTTGTTCACATGGTTCAAATACTGTCTTATATGGAGTACATAGAAACTTCAGTAATATGATCATGGGACATGAGATGTCTGAACACAAGAATCTAGACGTTTTAGGATGATTCTAAGCCATTAAATTTATCTTTGTACATGTGCACACAGTTCTATTGTCTGGTACTCGAGGAGATTTGTCTTAAAATAAAGACTGCTTTCCATAGGATTAAATGTCGCCTCACATCTTTATCTGATCTGTTCTCATTGCTATCTTCATTGGAGCTATTTCTGTTTTTCAAGTGGCATTCAGAAAGTTATTTTAAACCCCAGTGCATATCCAGTTCATGTTATCAGCAGTCCAGAAATGACTTCTATAAGAGGGAGTACTTTTTAATATTCAGAAATAGCTTGGCATAAGTCCAGTGTTGTGCTCTGCTATAGTCCTTCAAATGAAGTGTTCTAAATGGTGTGCATATTCTCATACCATAGTGTAGCATCTGTCAGTTTCCACAAGAGTTTTTTTCATGAGAGTATTGTAATGTGTTTGTGCTGTACAGGTATCCAATATAGGGTTATCCTTCCAGCCTTAGTGATACCTTTGATGGACAAATATAAGCACTGCTGCTGATCCTATTATAGGTAAAATGTTTAACTTGCTGTTTGGAGTTCAACAGTTTATGATACAATTTGAGCTGTCTCACGTTGCAATGTACTCTGCCTACTGGATTGACAATACCATTTTTTTTTTTTTGATTCTCTGTCTGTGAACTTGTCATATACAACTGACATGCGGAACTTTACCCTTTCTTGTTTTCATACTGAAATATTACCATTCCTGCAGATGCCGTTCTTCCCCATTAATACTGTTTTATAGTTGAAGAGAAGGGCCAAAATAGATAAATAATTCTCAATTTCTTTGTAAAGAAATAAAAAGCCAGTCAGAGATTAAATTAGGTGTTGTTGTTTTTGTTTTTTTAGAAGGAAACAAACTCCTCTGAGCTCAATAATACAACTGCTTAAGACATGAAGTAACTGTCTTTCTTACATTTCTACCACAAAACCATCAAAATAATTTACTTGAAATAAAAATTAAATATGGGTTGTGCTGCCAAACAATAACAACTCTGGCAGCCCTCCATTTTTACAGAGATCATTCATCAACTGCTACCAATGCAGTGTGCATTGCAGCAGAAAATTTCTTTCCTAGAGCAGGTGTCAAACAACCATAATGTGTACTAGAAGGCTTATTCCCTTTTTGGAGAAAGGGATTATTTATGCTGTGACTTTGTACACTATAATAATTTTTTTTTTGCTGCATTATTTGTGGTAGCATGGAGTTGTTCAATAATTCATATTATATATTGGTTTAAGCTTCAAAACTTCTAACAAAAAACACGACGAAAACAAAACAATGCAGGCACTAGAAACAAAATGGAGCAGAATTCTGCATGCCAGGAATGCTTTCCTATTTTAACATTTAGATTTTTGCATCGCTGAATAGAGCAAGTTGGATGTATGTTCCAATAACATCAGATGCTTGTAATGGCTGAGAAGAAAACACGCTGTTAGATTTAGAAATAAACCATTGGGATGGCAGCTGAGATAGGAGTATATATCAAGGCTTTAACGGAATGTAATGGCTTAATATCAGCTGAGTTGTAGAGATCTTTTAGAGTGTGAGGAGAGGGTTTGACATTTTTCTTTATGCTTGTTTTTCAAAAAGTGTATTTAAAAATCCACTGAGCAACAGAGGAAGAAGAGATTTATGTCTAGGCTTTTAGGTAGACTGAAGAAGAGCAACCTAAAGAGAGAGGCTGCAATCCTAAATTGAAACCAGCTCAGTGTGGATGACTGTTCTGGCAGCGGGGCCTTGAAAAATTTGAAATGCTGTTGAAAAGAACAATGGCAGAATACAGCAAATGCCTGAATGTAATCCGTACCTGGAAGAAAAGAGGTCGAAGATTTCTTGACTCAAATGAGTCTGAGTAACAGAAGGCGTTCTTCATGTGCCAGCAAAGTTAGACTGTGAATTTCAAAAGAAAAAACCTCAGTTTTAGACTAAGTTAGTCAGATTCCACATTGGCATAATGTGGGCCCATTGGCTGATTCTTAACTCGTTGTTGAAAGTGTAGATGGAAATGATTTTGCTTAAATCTTAGGGCATGTCTGGTCAGAAGTTGGTGGGATGACACAACTGAGAGCAGCAGACGTGGTGGGAGAGCTCTTGGACTTCTGCTTGGGAACAGCAGATCAGCTGCTCAGGCCATCAAGGGTGGAAGAAAGATATCAGCCAGCCAGATTCTACCTCTTCCGTAAAGCTAGGAAAAGGAAAAAAAAACTACAAAAAAAACCAAATAGAATGAGTCGTTGCATGACATTTATCAGTTGATGCTAAATGAAATGGAAGTATATGACGGGTGATCTAGTGTTGGAAAAAAAATTACATTTCTTATGGATTAAAAAAAATTAAAATGCTAGAATGCTTATAAATAAATTGAATTTCTGTGATAAGGAAATAACTTTTTGCAGTTTGTATGATAATTCCATTGTGATTTTCCTTCTTAAACAGCTAACTTTGGGTTTCGGTAGTTGCAGTTGCAAATGGAAGTGAGGAGAGAGAAACAGAGGAGAGAATCATCATAGAATCATAGAATGGTTCAGGTTGGAAGGGACGTTAGATATCATCTTGTTCCAACCCCCCTGCCATGGGCAAGGACACCTCCCACTAGACCAGGTTGCCCAAAGCCCCATCCGGCCTGGCTTTGAATACTTCCAGGGAGGGGGCATCAACGACTTCTCTGGGCAACCTGTTCCAGTGTCTCACCACCCTCACAGTGAAGAATTTCTTCCTTATATCCAGCCTAAATCTACCCTCTTCCGGTTTATAACCATTACCCCTTGTTCTGTCATTATCTATCCTTGTAAAAAGCCCCTCCCCAGCTTTCCTGTAGGCCCCCTTCAGGTACTGGAAGGCTGCTATCAGGTCCCCCCGCAGCCTTCTCTTCTCCAGGCTGAAGAGTCCCAACTCTCTCAGCCTGTCCTCGTAGGGGAGGTGCTCCAGCCCTCTGATCATCCTCGTGGCCCTCCTCTGGACCCGCTCCAACAGCTCCACATCCTTCTTGTGTTGGAGGCCCCAGAACTGGACACAATACTCCAGGTGAGGTCTCACAAAAGCAGAGGAGAGGGGCAGAATCACCTCCCTCGACCTGCTGGCCACGCTTCTCTTGATGCAGCCCAGGATCCCCTTGGCCTTCTGGGCTGCAAGCGCACACTGCCGGCTCATGTTGAGTTTCTCGTCAACACACACCCCCAAGTCCCTCTCCTCAGGGCTACTCTCCAGCCATTCTCCGCCCAGCCTGTATGTGTACTTGGGATTGCTCCGACCCAGGTGCAGGACCTTGCACTTGGCTTTGTTGAACTTCATGAGGTTGGCATGAAGAAAAGGGGCTTTGTTCTGGCAACTGTGAGAAACTAGAAGATGAGAAATAAATTTGCCTGCAATATGATTGAAAATATATAGTTTTTTCTGATCAGATTTGTGGTAAACTGATAGAAGTCTTTCTGTTTTAACAAATCATTATTTTCAAATAAGAGCAAAAACAGTATTCTAAAAACTGTCAGCTGCTGCAAATAACTGAACAGTTCATGCTCTGAAGTCTTATTAAAACTTTGCTGAGGAAACATTTATTTAAAATTTGTCATTTCCAGATTAGTGACCTTTACCATATTCAAGTCCAACACCAAATAGTGGAACTTGCTTCCTTAGGGATTCACACTGCACATCTGCCTTTGTCCTTTAAACCTATAAATTATATCATGCTTATATAAATTTAATAGCTGTTCAACCAAATCTACTTTGTCTATAGTAGGACAATACAATATTTTTGATTGCAGTGAGTATTTGAAGGAGCACAGATTAATTCAAGATCTGGTGTAGTAATTTAAGATAAATGTAATTTAAGAACCTCATGAAGATCTCCAGGGCTCTACAGCAGTTGTATATCAAAGTGTAAGCATCAACAGAACTGGATTTAATTGGATAATGTCTCCTCCTCATCCATGCCACCCTGTAGGGAATTCGAGTCTTCTTCTCTTTTATGATGTTACATGTATTGCTGGTAAAATATGGTGGTACGAGGAATTCACTTACAGACATTGGTTAGAGGGGGAAGGAAGGAAACGCTACAGGTATTTGAATGCTGATGATAAAGGGGTTTATAAATGCTAAATATTTGTGTAGACCTGACTGGAAAAAGAAGAAAGCACTTTTTTTTGTTACTGTGAAAATATTTTCTAATTCTGCAGTAAAATTAACCAAAATAGATGTCAACTGTAAGGATATTCTCTCCTCAAAATAAAGATTAGATGAAGATCAGACTTGGACAAAGAGAGAGAATGATTCTAGTTGTTAGCTGTGGGTACAAAAAGCTTGCAATATCCAGAAACACAAGTGATTTTTAGATACTAGCTTAGTTAACATCTGAAGATTTCAATTAGATCAACAGTTTGGGTTTAAAATTATTGTACTGCAGCTTCCTACAACTGCATGGTTCCTGTTATCTTCCTTACTTCAGTAAGGAAAAATCTTCAATGCCACATTCTTTTATGATGGCTGTGAGCAACAGAGTCTGGAAATGGAATGTTCTGAAATTTAATCAAATGTCATGGTTCAGACAGTCTAATTTATTTTACTCAGATCTCTGAAGTTTAAAAAAAAATAACCCAAAACCCAAATCATCACAGATTTGACAAGTTACTTTGACTATAACGTTATGTTTATGGCTAAGTATTCATAAAGAACAAAATTATACAAAATATGTTCTTGATGTCACGTCATTTCATTTGATAGAGATTATGCTAGTAAAACGTAATTTAAAGCCCTAAAAAAGGATCTGGAGTTCTTTGTTTGTTAGGGTGGGTTTTTTTATTATTTTATTATGATTTTTTCTCCTACAAAGTACTGAAAAGTGACTTTACTAAAGTAAGGCTCTTCATCGTTTTTCTGTTAAGTGGGTAGGGGAAATGGAAAATTTGGGACTGCTTATATAATTGTTTACATAGGATGGAAGTATATTTAATTTTTGTCATGCAGAGAAAAGCAGATGAAGTTTGTGCTGTAGATTTTCTGTTTGAATTTCATTAAGCTGAGAAAATAAGCAATTCAAAGAGGCTGGTAATGTTGTGCTTTTTGATCAGTTGTAGGGCTGATACTATGTATGCCGTATATATAACGTGAATTATGTTACTTTGTTTTTATGCAGAACCTTCATGCTGGGGTTTCAAGTGCAGTAGCTCTGTTACAGGAAAACCTGAGTTCTTCTTAATCTTTGTTAACCAAATACAGAAATTAGGTTAAACATCTAAAGAGGAGGGGCAAAAATTGAAGATTTGTTTGGCTTAACCCTTCTTTTCTTTTTCTCCTTTTTAAAGAAAGGAGCTTGAGCCTGGTTTGCTACAGGTACTATTTCTCATAGCTTTCAGTGCTGCCAGCTGTATTTGAAATACAGAACACCATTCTGATTTTAGGAACCTATACTTTTTTTTTTTTTTTTTTTTTTTTTTTTTTTTTTTTTTTTTTTTACTGTTTATCTACAGTTCTTTGTTATATTTGTGCTTCCCACTTTACAATGGGAAAGAATTAATTTTCTATAAAGACCATAGTTATCTGAAGGGATCAGAAGAGGTATGGTAAACGCCTGAAAAAACAAAGTATCAGTCGAACTGTTACAGTTTATCCATGATTGTTTTCAAAGTATTTTCTGCCTTAATGTGTAGAGGTTCAGGAACTGAGAACAGTTTTTGATACATTGTGCCTTTCACTTGCTCAATCCTCTTTCATTCTGGAGCGCGGGTAAGTCATATTCTAGGATAACTACTTCATTTTTACTTTTTTTTTTTTAAATTGAAATACAAATACATTTCAGTGCAATGCTTCACTTTCCCTTTCAGATGGTCTTGTTATTATTGGTGTCCATTCAGCAAAATTTCCTAACGAAAAAGTTCTGGAAAACATTAAGAGTGCAGTTCTGAGGTACAATATTGTCCACCCTGTAGTAAACGATACAGATGCAACGCTGTGGCATGAACTAGAAGTGTCCTGCTGGCCAACTCTTGTCATTCTTGGGCCTCGTGGAAACATGCTGTTTTCGCTTGTTGGAGAAGGACATAAGGAGAAGTTGTTTTTATTTACTTCAATAGCACTGAAATTCTACAAGGAGAGAGGACAAATCAAAGATAACAGTATTGGAATAAAGCTATACAAAGATTCCCTCCCACCTTCTCCGCTGCTGTTTCCTGGCAAAGTGACAGTAGATAAATCAGGAGAAAGGCTGGTAATAGCAGACACTGGACATCACAGGATCTTGGTTACTCGGAAAAATGGGCATATTCTGCACACTATTGGAGGTAAGGTTATATAAGTTTTGTTATAGTCATTTTAGTTTAGGGGTAGACTGGGTTCTGTGGTGCTCCTAGGACCTAGCAGTTCATAAGTATTGACAATTTTTTTTTTCTCAGAAAATGACTGTTACTGGACATGGGGAGGATATAGTATAGTACCATCAATGGGAGGGACTGTTCATGCAACTGGTTGAGCTGTTTCTATCTTTGTCTCATTGACTTAAGTTCTGTATTTTTATGTGGTAGCCAATATGAATTACAAAAAATACATATTTTTATTCTTCTGAAAGAGCTTCAAATGGGTTTAGATTTAAGTGAGGTATGTCCACATCCAGCAGCAAGATAAGGAAAAGAAAAGAGAAAAGAATGCTTCCCTTTCCAAGAGAAAAAAGAGAACATCAGGTTATAGTGGTGGTATGTTTTGGGGGTGCTTTTGGTTTGTTTGTTTTTGAATGAAGAGCACCCCTCAATAGGATCCACAAAAGTCTTAATAATACCAGTGGCACTGTTGTCTTAAGAAAGAAAGAAAAACTAATGTTTGAAGGAACAGTGCACTGAGTTATTATCCAAGTGAACCTTGAGCAAGGCAATAGTCTTAATACTGTTCTCCTACAAGAAGTACAAACAAGGTTTCTTATGACAAGAGTCAGACGGTTTGGTTTCTGTTTGGTATGTGAGGTGAAGTCTCTGCCAACAAAGCACCCCTTAGTATTCTGGGATATTCAGTAGATAGCTTGGAGGGAAATGTCCTGATCTCTGAATTGGTACTGCTGCTTCCTGTGGCACTCCATGCTGTGCCATGCAGGTGTAGTTCCAAGGGGAACTACTGGAATCTGACACAGCAGCACTTCAGTATTTTGTGTATTTTAATGTCTAAATTGTCTTCTGAGAGTGAGTTGTAAAAGTTTGTGTATTTTAGTGACTCAGTTCAATGATTCTGTGGGCAGAAAATAATGCAGTGAAGGTGATAATACAGACAAATGTGGGCATGCATAAAGGTTGAAATTACTGTATTTGCATCATAAATCATTTTGCACACATAACAACTCATATATCTAAATGTCTTCTGCTGACACATAGTGCTAATGCACTTTAAATGTTACTCCATCTAAAATACAATGCTTACCTTCATGCTGTTCTATTCAGGTCATGTACCTCTCTGTTTCTTCATTGTGCTATGCAGAAGGCTGTCACTCCATCATTGTCACTGTTCTTCCGTGTAATTAGTTGCATGTCATCTTTTTGCCAGTTTTTATTAGTAATGAGAAAGTGCTGCTAATCAAATATTAGTTTCATTGTAATTAAGTGAAATCTTAACCACTGAAATGGAATTGAATTTGGAATTTAAAATCTTTGCTGCTGGCTCTCTTTGATGTAAATAGGAATAAAAAAATGGAGATTTTTTTTGGTATTCCACAGTTGCTATTGTCCCTTAGCAAAATGGAACAGGAGCAGTGTAGACCCCTACTAAGACATTTTTTTGGAAGATAAAGATGCAGAGAAATTATGGAGAATGAGTTCAAAACTTGTTAGTATCTGGCTATATTAATTACACATCACTGTGACTAAAATGAGGCTACACAAGATATTAATAATGTAAGCTCTACAAGGCACTATGAAAGCATGTTTTAGAATATGTGATTATCTTGCAGGTTTAAATAGACTTTGTTTATTTTCATGTTTCTTTTTCTGAAATGAATTTTGAGTTTGCGTTGTTTCACTTATAGGTCCAAATAGTGGAAGGAAAGATGGAAGATTTTCAGAGGCAGCTTTCAATTCACCTCAAGGCGTTGCTATAAAAAATAATGTTATTTACGTAGCTGATACAGAAAATCATCTAATTAGAAAGGTAAATTTTACATAAGCAAATTTAATCTATTGTGCCTTACCCTACTTACTTGAAAATTTGCACCAGGTGAGTTATTCTACAAATACTCTCAACATCAAGAAGGAAATTTGGCCTAAAATCTTCTAAAAAATGCTGTTGTGCAGTTTGTTTTTAAAGGGCTGCATATACTACTTTATTTCCTTTTGAATGAAGATAGGTAAGTGCTACTTGCTCTAGCATAACTGATACTTGTTTTCTAATGACTCTTACTTTCCTGTTACAAGCAATATCTATTCTTAGTATTGGAAGCAGAAATTGTTTTTGTTTCACTTCCAGTTGTGTGAGATTCTTATCTGAAGTTATTGTATTCTTATGGTTTGGTTAATGTCTAAACGTTTGGGTATGTAAAGTAAAGGTGCCTGCTTTAATCCATTCATGTGGATTTTTTTTCATGAAACACTTGCTGGTTTTTAGCACTTAGAAATGTTACTGTTAACATAAACTAGAGGTGGATCTTAAACCCGGTTAGGTCAAATTTAGAATAATCAGAAGTTTGCTGAAGCAATATCATGTTACGTTGTTATTAAAAGAGAGATACTGGAAGTCACTTAGAATATAAGCAAAAGGGGAGGGAAAAATACATATATATAAGTTGCAGAAATAAAATAATAGATGTTTTTTCCCCCAAAACATGAAATAAATTGCAAAAATAATTTGCTTTGTATAGACTATTTTATCTAGGGAGGAGAAATAATTTTACAGTATCTGAGTTTTTATAGCATATTCCTTATTTTTAAAACAAAATGTTTAAAATGTTTAAATGTTTTAAATGTTTAAAAATTTAAAATAAAACATCCATATCCATTGTCCATCTGAGTACTTCTCTAGAAAACTTTAATGCTTTCTTCCAGAATCACTGACCAGATCTTGACAGATCAATGTTCATTTTTGGTACATGGCAAAATTAACAAGAAAATAAGTATCTGAAATTTATTAGGATATGGGTTTTAGTTGTCAGCAAAGATAATTCATTTGTTACAAAGCTAGCTCAGATTATCTGTATTGCCTCTGTATTAATTCCATTTGCTGTTGTACATTTAGTGTATATAATTTTGCTTCTTACAGATTGATCTGGAATTAGAGATTGTGACCACTGTAGCAGGCATTGGGATACAAGGTGTTGACAAAGAAGGTGGAGCAAAAGGAGAAGAACAGCCTATCAGCTCTCCATGGGATGTGGTCTTCGGAAATTCAGGTGCAGTATCAGTTGAGCTTTTAACATGTCACATTTACACATGCATGAGTGTTTGCTAAATGTTTTCCTGTTATGGTAATAACCTGAAATATGAGAAAGTAAAGATGTACTTTACAATCGAGTCTAAAAACTGGTGGTTTCTTTTGAAAAAGTATTGCAGTTACCAGCTGAGACTAAATTTCTGATTTGAGTCCTGAAAAATGTGAGCTGAAGAAAAATTCAGAATTTTTCTGAAGAAAAATTCTTTTGTAGAAAGTTATGTAGTCATTGGGTCCAAATACAGAAGGAGATTGCTTTGCTAGGCCAGTGCTTTATGCCAGGATGACTGAAGCAGCAGCTACATTTTACAGGAAGTGAACATTGTCTAAAGTTCCTTTCCTTGACTATACAGACATCTCACTACTTGTAAATATTTGAGTTTAGGAAATAAAAATAATTATATCTGGTGACTTTGTTTATTCCTGTTTAGATGACATGAAATTGTTAGACTCATAGATCATAATAGATTCAAACAGATAGAAGAACACCTCAGAAAACACCTTGCAAGCATCGGGGGGAAAAAAAAAAAATCTTTGCAAGAATCAGCTTCTGAGGATTTAAGTGGTTTACTTTCTTGATCAACCTAATACACTCCTGAGCCTTACATCACAGAGCTGCCATGTTTTTAACTGTTATTAGCTGGGATTTAACATTGTACTTTCTTGTTTCCATTTTGATGCAATTTAGAGATTGTTTCTTAATGACGGAAAAATTATTGTGTGTGGCATAAAAGCCACTCAGATTTAGTTTAAGGGAACATGTAGCTAGTTCACAAATGCTAATTGTATAGAAGTCTAGTGATACAAATACATTGTTAGCACACATAGTGTACTACCAACAGCCTTGACTACTAAAGTAAGCCACAGGCATCAATTTTACATTTAACACTCTTGTCAATCACCCTTACGAATTAAGAGTGTTAAGGACAGGGAATCTTACTTAAGAAAAGAGGAGTACTTGAAAAGGCTCTCTCCAGATTTGGGTTGCTGTTAATGAACTTTTCCCAGTCTGATTTCACTTCTGTGATGTGACTAGATGGTATAATTTTCATTTTGTCTTGAATCAGCAAGCTGATCACCATGGGATGTTGTTGCAGAGCTCCTTTACAGATCAGTAATGGAGTATGCTAACTCCAGAAGTATTGCCCCACTGCATCAGAAACTTAAAGTGGTTAACAGAACTATTCAAAATATCAATTAATTTTACCATTTTCATGATGCTTTTTTCTGCTTCTGCCAGTAGCTGAGTATCTGTTGATACTTTTATTTTTGAGAGCTCTGATTGTTAAATTAAATGTTAAATGATATGATTGTTATCAGCATGAACACTGTAATCACTGAATTAGTCACCTCTAAAGGATTAGTCATCTGCGCTGTTTAATATTGCTGCATTTTTATCAGTGTTTGTATAAAAATCAGGTTTCCTAAATGCACTGTTTTCAGACCAGATTTTTTCATATTCAGTCAGATCCTACCAGTCAGTTGGCTATTTAGATCTCTAAAAATATAATATAACCCTCAATGTAAGAGGAGATTAAATCAATTTAATTTCCTTCTTTAAGAGAATAATAGGCCAGATAGATAGAATGGGGTGGCTGCTTTCAGGGCTTTTTAGGAGTTTTGATATCATTTTGTGTGGGTAAAGGAAGGTAGGGAAAACTAAGTAGATACTGTAGATACTGTAGTATCTACATAAATCTCCTCAGGAAACTAACTAACTAGAGGGATTTATTAAACAGAAGGTTGTACTGAGTAGAAGGTTAACAGGACTGTGTCCCATAGCCCAGTAACACCCAAGTGCAAAGGGCAGACAGTATACTGATGGAAGCACAAGTTGAAAATGACTTTGATACAGTGCAAATCTGCCTTGGAAAACCTTGTTATTGTTTAGTAGGAGAAAATGCCATATGCTGCCATATACTGTACATGTGAAAGGAATGATCGAATACGTAGATTGCCACAGCATGAGAGCAGTTTGTTTTCCAGCTCCATCATGGGAAGAACAAACATTGGCATGAAAAAAAAAAGGTAAAATTTCCTAACTAACAAGACTGTGGAGTCTTCTTTTTGGAGGTACTGGAAAAAAGGGTTAGACGGTCTGTCATGAGCTGCAGATGCATAGTGCTATATAGTGTTTCCTTGGAGAAGGTTCACGAACTAGACCGTTTCTTGAAGCCTCTTTCAGTCAGTATTACAGTTTGGAGGATTTGCTCTCCGTTCTCCTTGGAGTATGTGGTTGACATTTACAAGAACAGCTCTCAGGAGGAGGAAAGTGGCATAAAACAAAAGTGAAGACTCTCTGCACCGTCCCAGGCTGCAGTTCCCCAGCCCTGCTCACTATAAGGTAGCTTCCTCCTGTGTTCATTGGGCTGAACGTGTTCTGCAGACAGCTGCCTCAGTTCCTTCCCCTGCTGCCCCTGGAAGAGACTCTTGAAACAGCCTTATACTGTCAGAGCTGCGGCCTCAGGCTGGTCTTCTCAGTGCAGCTTTCTTGAAACACG
This sequence comes from Penelope pileata, assembly GCA_013396635.1. Classification (NCBI taxonomy): domain Eukaryota; kingdom Metazoa; phylum Chordata; class Aves; order Galliformes; family Cracidae; genus Penelope; species Penelope pileata. The sequence goes on along the minus strand of WBMW01004623.1, from coordinate 700,806 downwards.
TTCCTAATACCTTATATTATGATGCTACATTCATTTTATTACATTTATGACTATTTTCTTTCTGTAAGCATTATGTGAAAATTAAGTGACACCACAAACAGTGAAGTTCGAAGCATGCAGTTGGAGTTGAACTCTGTGCAACAATCTGTATGATCCTGGTTTTAGGGAGTCTTTCTTGGGGATTTAGCGTGCTGGACTAAAATGAAATGTGTCAAAAGGTTGATAGCAGTGATGAGCAGTTGGCAAAGGTGCTTGCTTGTTCTTGGTGCATGTGCAGTATTTTTGGGAGTGCCGTTTAGAAATTTGAAGATAACGGTTTAGATTAGAGGACCAAAATTGCAGGATGCAATTAAGTCACTGTTCTCAAGGAAACTGGAAGAATCAGAAGTGCTTTGATCAGGTGAATGAATGGTGCTCACTGAAACACTGTCTTAAGATGAAGCACAAAAACAAACAGATTGTGCACAAGGAGCCAGGACTGTGTTGTAGTTTGCAGTGCTTTTGCCTTATGGCATAGATACAGTCATGAGCTGCAGTGTCTTTTTTTTTTTTTATACAAACTCACTATGTGGAGTTTGTCAGAGTTGTACTGCTAATGCAAATTGCTTGAGCCTAGTAGGATATTCTCTTACTGTCCAGTGTGTCATGGGATGCCCTTGTTATTTGGTAAATACTTATGAAGCGTACTTCTGTAGGAAGTCTTTACCAAACAGAGGACTGTCCCTGAGCAGAAACCCAGCCTTCTGTTGGTGGTTCTCAGTGTGCTGTCCTGCAAGTTGTCAGGATATTAAAATGCCTTTGCCCATACATATTAACGTGTTTGGATGAATGAAGTAATTAATTGATTTCCAAAATGACTTTTGCTTGCATCTGCACAGTAGTGCCCATTTCTATAACATACTTGTATATGTAAGTACAAGATGTGGAAGTTTATATATGTTTGAATGACTTAAGATTAATTATTCCAAATTTTATAATTCTGACTTTTGTGTTAACTGGAATGGCGTATTAATGCTTCTCTATGTTCCATGGATCTATCCAACTAACTATGCAAGAAGCATTTTTTTCAGAATATAGATTTATGAATTTTACTATTTTTAAACAAGTGATGCTTCTGTGAATTTCCATTCAATGCCCAAAGCCATGCTAATCAAAACATGAGAGGGAAATAAGAAAGCAGTATTAAGCAGTTTCTGCTGACCTTTTTCAGAGTCTTAGAGGGAAAGGTTACATCTTAAGAGATTAACTTTTTTTTCCTGTATCAATCATATCTCGTCAAAGATTAATCCTCCTGCACAAAGTTTTGAGTAAGTATTGATCAACTAAGACTTCGTTGTTTGCTTCATAAATTTTTGATGTATTGTTTGTTGTGAAATTAAACAAATTCAAATCATGGTCTAAATAAATGTGCTATTCACAGAACCAAGAAAAGCCCTCAGTTAATCCTCCAGCACTGTATCCAGAAGTCATTATCACTCTGAGGCAGTAGGCAGCAAAGGTGTGAAGTAAATACAAAGCTTAGTTGTAGCATTTCGGTGTCTCGTGGATTCCAGATGACATTAAGCCTGATTCAAAGCCCACTGAAGCTGTCAAATCTGTTGCTGACATCTGTCGTGACAGTACAGGAAATGGTTTCAGTGAGTGACATTTTTTGGTGTTATTTCGCCTCCCAGCATGCTAAGAGTCAGACTCCTTAATTTCATATGCAGTTCAGTACCGTGGTATCTGATCTTACTGTGATCACTTTGGACAACATTTTGGAAATCTGTATTCATAAGGATAACGTTTTCATTTAATCAGATGAGCAAAACTAAGACCCGAAAGGATATGATATCATCTTTATGAAAACCAGATGTATCCCCATTGGTAGACAGTTTTATGCGATTAGAATTTGCTTTGTGTATATTTCAAAGATAAAAATACTGAGAAGAGAAGTTAATGAAGGCAAAGATAAGTTCATCTTCAGAGCAGATGCCACTGTCATACCTTTAACCACCTTGACAGTGTTTCCATGAGATAATAAGCTTCTGTTTCCCTGTTTTATATGGATGCTGAAATTTGAGGCAAGAGGTTAAGTGACTGAAATACCATTTAATGGAAAGTTAATAAAAATGTCTCTTTAAGGTAGGGGAGTTTGAGACAAAATTGTGCTGGAATTCAAGCAGACAGTATTCTTCCTCAACATCTTTTTTTATTTCTTTAATTGCAGCTACTGAGCTAGTGCTTTGCCCTTCCCCTTTGAAACGTCTTGAATGAACTCCGTGGATTAAATTCTGTTGTTGAAGGTGGTGCTGAAATTTGCATTGACATAGGCTGGAAATACACCGTATAGGGGGAGGGTCAGCAGCGTAAAAATGCATTTTTAAATTACTGTGTGCTTTTTTAGCTTTCTCTGTTGTCCTCTTCTATTTTTATCCAGTGGGTGTTGAAAGCAAGTGATACTTAAATGCACAGTTGATCTGAGTGTGAAATGTTCTTGATAGCTGCATTCTTGCTGGAAGGAACAGGACAATGACCTGTGCTTGGTGACATAACTGTGTGTTTCACATTCCAAAATCCAGTCTTAAACTGGATGATTGTGTTCTATTTATAGAAGCTCCAGAGCATAGTATTGACCATGTGTTCAGTAAACTACTTGGACATTTTTATGTCAAAATACATTTTACATAGATATTATTTAAATGAAAGTTCTGTACCTTATCATACTGTTACAATCTTTATAGCCCTTAAAAGGCAAAAGTATGCACAATTTTTTTGTGTTTCCATGAGACAATTATTTAGTAGAACTGCATTCCAAAGGAAATACTTTTTTTTTTTCTGAATTACTCCTAGCAACTCTCCCCTAATTTTACTAACCAAAAAAAAGCAAGAATCACTCCAGCTGTGAGTAACTAACACTGCCTGGGTGAGCTCACTGCACCTGAGCTATCTGTATTTTGAAAGCATGTTAACTACATGACAGTTTTCTTTTCCCTTCTAGTTTGGTCTTGTTCTGGCATTGAGGCTCTAGCCTTCACTGTTTTGTGAAAGGAATTGTCCTTGGTTATAGCTGAAAATAAAAGGGCTCCTTTTGAGATCATCAGGGTTTAGTTAGGAATCATTTTTCTTGACAACTCAAAATTCAGATTGCTCTAAGTGTGTGGTACATAGGTGCTGTGGGTACATGATGTATCAATGTAGACTTAGCTGAACTGCAAAAGGCATTCTCATCTCTTTGGCAGTTTCCAATGCAAAGTACAAGCTGGGCATCAGCTGCCTCCATAAACATTGATGGCACAGAAAAGCACGTTAGAAACACCATTGACATGAGACAATGTTGTCTGTCTTCTCTTCTTGAACTAGATCCTAAATCTATTTGTAAATGGTCATTAGGAGATTAAAGAGTGTATGGTATTACTATTCAGTAATTCAACAGACTACTAATATTTTAAATGTTCACTGTAGGTATGGGTCAAGAAATCAGATATTTGTGTTGGTACAAGCATGCCTTTGACATGGGAGCTGTGGCTGAATTTTCAGCAGTAGCCCCACACAATTTGGTTTGATGAACTTATTTTCTAGTAAATGAGACTTCTCTAAATCTTGACAAAATGGATGATGATGATGATTTTCTAAAGTAAAAGAAACATCTGGATTATCAGTTGCCATCTTAACAGATGTCCCTTTGATGAGAGGATAGGTATAGTCTGCTAGGGAGGAAAGTTCTAAAAGCATTTTGATTCACGAAAGGTTATGTTGCTTGCATGATGCAGCAATATGTGAAAGGGTACTGGATAGCACAGGAAAAAGAAAAAAAAGAAGAAAACTAATTTTTACTCCTCCAGAAAGGATGACGGGTACTTGTAACAGCCCAGACGTAGAGCGCTAAAGCATTTGTTTTTGTGATTTGCCGTCTCTGTCTCACTGAAAAAAGATCAGAGATTCTCTAGTCGTTCTGTTAGTCAGATTTGGATTTGATTTGCAAAACTTCCACTGACTTGGGTGAAGAGAAGCCTTGCATTCATACACGTACATATGCAGCATATGTGTCTGTAAGCAGGAGGGGGCCAGGATGAGTGTACCAACAGTCTTCTTTGTTGTTATTTCATTTTTAAAAGATAAAATTAGTAGACAGGAATAGTATTTTCAAACTTCAGTCTATTTAGAAAAGGTCAGTGATGCCAGCCACAAAATGTGACTTTGATTCCCAGACTTTTAATTCCCAGACTGGAAGTAAGCATGCAGTCCCCAGACAGGTCAGCTGGAAGTGCGTGGCAGTCCTGGGAATGGAATCTCTTCAAGTAGACATTGCATGCTACAAAAGAAAGTCTTTTTGGTGTGCTCAGATTTACTCAAAATAAAAAGATAAGCAGTGTTCCTGAACTATTTAAAATAGTGTGTGCTAACAGCATTGTGAGGTCTTAAAAAAAATGGATATATAGCAGAGGCAGACTCAAGAACTTGAAAAGCACTGGAATACTGTATAATGTGTCACGCAAGTGCATTCAGAGCTCTAGTTTGTTATTAGTGAATCTTTATAACATATCACTTTTGTAAGCCATACTTTGCTTTGATACAGGCAGCACTAAAGATAAGAAAGTACATACCCTAATAAGGAGAAACCACACTGGGTTTTTAAAGCAGCTCAAGATAGTTTGGAATGTGCTGCTTAATTGAATAAATGTAAAAGAATTGCTTTGTTCTTCTATGTTGCTTTATAATAAATTCTTTAAAAATAGCTTCTTTCCATTCAGGGATGATAAGGAGTTATGGTAATGTTGGCATTATCGTAACTTCAGCATGCTAGTTGCCCCGGTCCCCTTCTCCTGCAAGAGCAGTACAAGAGTAATGATGGTGATGTGTCCCCAAACTGTTTTATCCTCAAATAAGAGGATTTGCTTTTGTTGTTATTGTTTTTGTTTTTAATTTCAGAACATAAAACATTAAACTCTGTCGTGTCAGGAGCACTGTGTGATCAGATACCTTGTCTGTGCAGCCATATGCATTGATTTTGCTTTTCTGGTTTTGTGTACTTTTTTTTGATTAAAGCTCTGACATATTTTCCACAACTCAGTATGCTTGTGCTGTTTCCATGCTTGTATCCAATCCATTTGTTCTAATTACTGTCCAGAAGAAAATACTTGTTGCATTAGAAATTACAATTGCAGAGTTCTTATTTACTTTTCATGTCTTGATCTCTAGTTGAAGAAAGGATTTTGTCTCCATTGATCTTGCATATTCTGTACAATTTGAAATTAATATCGGTACCTTTTTCCTGTATCTGATATTTGATAAGCCTTTTGATGTGCAGAATTAGAGTAAGGACCCCTTTTTATGTTTTCACCTTATAGTTGTCATGGGGAGTGACAGAGAATGGAATTACAGAAATTGGATTTCATGGAATAGATTTTTCTGAAGTGCTCAGCTCTAGTGTCTCCCCATTTCATTGTTGGGTGAATATTAAACGAGGAACAAAGCAAGTTTCCAACATCCCTCAGAATGAACTGCACAGCATGGCAAGATTAAAGGCTCACTTTCTGACGTGACCACTGATTTTGGCATTGCTCTTTCTGGGATCCGCAAAATAGTAGCATCTGAAAAGTGCAACTTATGCAGCATAGAAACAAAATCCTGGAAATTAATCACGTACTATATAGGAAGTAGTGAAATGTTTTCTTAGGCTATTTTCTCATTTAAATCTCTTAGAAACAAGCTGAGATTAAAGGGGATTCTGTGCTTTAGATGTTTTGTTAGAGGCATGGGGAAGATCATTAGTATTGCCAATACTTGATAACGTCTCTGGTGACTTTTATGTTTCTTTTCCAACTCATTTTGCAAACCTTCCATCCCAACAAAAAGCATTCAGGTGCTCTGCAAGTCTGACTTTTATTCTTGGAACTCCACTTTGCATGAAAAACAGAGCTCTGTGGAAGTGCAGGAGAGAGTCAGCAGAGTTCCTTTGATCACAGTCTTGGAAACTTACATCTTGATCCAAGAAACAGAAAAAGCTGAAGATAAACCACATTATAGTCATGCCATTGCTACTCTGAAGAGGGCTCACAGTATGAGGAAATGGATTCTGGAGATAGGATACTGCTTTTTTTCCTGCTTGAAGTTTGCAGTGGGAGAAAGATTTAGGATTGAAAGAACAGCAGCAGAATATCAATTGGGGCAATAATGGCAATTTCCTTTTAGAAAGATTGATTTGGACCAACTTCACAGATTTAAGATGTTTGCAAGCATTTTACACACAATTGCTTTTATTTTGAAACCCCCAGGTAAGGAGGGGTGGGGGCTGGTCTGTGAGATTGTGGGAATAGCTACCAGATGCACAACGTTTTATAAGTTCATGTGAATTAAAAAGTTTCTGTGAGCACTTTAAAAGTATTTTCTGTTGAATGGCTAATAGTTATTCCAGCACTTGATACATTCATTTAGAAAAACGTTTTAATGTTGTGTCTGACTAGATCAAAGAGAGGTATTTGAAATATATGAACTAGGACATTATTAGAAAGATAACTGCCCCCATTTTAGTGCTGTTTTTAAATGTCAACTTCTCTATTCCGTAGCTTTTTGAAGAAAAGGCTAAAATGAACAACTTTTTTTAGTGGCCTTTTCCAACTTGTCTTCATATGTTATTTCTTATGCTTAATGTGGTATCTTTTGAGCTATAGAGCACTTAAATGTTCTTCTCTTTCTATTTGTCTCATGTTATTTGTGATACGTTATCTAGGAAAGCTTTGTATAATTTTTGTATAATATAGGTTTGGGTTGGTGAATAGTGTTATACTTTGCATTGAAAAAATTAGATGCTTGATCAGAAAGTCGCTGTCTGCATCTTTCATTTGTGATAACACATGTATGTGTGCACAGGGAGTACCACTCAGAGACTGAATGGCGTCAGTTTTCATTATGTAAAAACACTGTGTACCGTATCCTTGCTGCCATTAGTACTGCCACTGGTTTCAGTGGGACTGTTAAGGATAATGCAGTAAGAACATCCGAATTTGCAGGTCAAATGACCAGGAATTAAAGTGAGCATTTGGTCTGAAAGGTACTGTCATTGTTATTTCTCTCAAAGCCTGTAAACAATTATCAGTAGCTTTTTGGAGTGTCTAATTTTGTCACCAGCTTAGTTTAAAAAAAAAAAAAAAACACCCCACAAATCATGCTTAAGAAAGATACATGTCTGTTAACATATGATCCCAAAATAATATGGACTCAATAGCAAAACCTTCCAAAGAGCAAATCCTATTTGAAGTATTGTCTTTGCTGGGTAGAGATATTAAAAGCACAATTTCATATCCTTGGGAAGAGAGTAAAACAGCAATTTTTAGCAGATTTCTTGGTAAGTGAAAGACATTCTCTTGCTCTGTAGCTTGTTTGTTTGTTTTTCCCTGTGGCAAACAGTGAGCTGGACTTCTTTGTTTTGTGAAATATTTCCAAAGGTCATTTTTTTTTCATCTGTTCTTATATATCCTTTTTTTTTCCTTTTCTTAAAAAAAAAAAGTTTCAGGGACCCAAGAAGATGATGTTTTGTGGATAGCAATGGCAGGCACTCATCAGGTATGGGCATTGATGTTGGAAGGTGGAAAACTGCCGAAGGGAAGGTAAGCAGCTGTAATAAGTGACATGTGAAACTGCTGTTTGTCTGGATAAACAGACTTCAAACCCCAAAGAGAGAGATAAACCAATTAAACTAAAAGTAATTTTTCTCAACCTGTACTTAGCTTGAAGCTTGCTGTTTCTGTTCAGACTTAAAAGGCTTTTGTCCTTTACAGTCTGCCTGCTTTTGCCCACATCTGTTAGAGGGAATGAAATATGCTACTTTTACTATACAGCTGTATGACTTGGCAAGGTACAATCATATAATTGAATGCTACTTTTCCATTTGCTGCTGAATTATCTAGCGATGAATGATGAACTAAGTTGAAATAAAAGTTAACATAAAGCCATTGAATATTTTCTAGTGCTGTAGTACAGTTGGTTTTATAACTTCCAAGTGCTCTTCCTGTATTTTCTGTTTATGAATGTCTGAAGTACTTCAAAGTTGTTCCTGAACAAGAGTACTGTTTTCCTTTAGCGATTTAAAGAAAGGAGTCTGTCTTCGATTTGCTGGTAGTGGAAATGAAGAGAACAGAAACAACGCATACCCACATAAGGCCGGCTTTGCACAACCTTCTGGGCTCTCTCTGGCTTCTGAGGAACCATGGAACTGCCTTTTTGTAGCAGATAGTGAGAGCAGCACTGTGCGAACAATCTCTCTGAAAGATGGAGCTGTGAAGCACCTTGTAGGAGGAGAGAGAGATCCATTGGTAATCACTTCAAACTTCCCCACACTGCCCTACTAATATTCCTCGAGCCTGACCTGGAGGAACCACTTTTGGGGTGAGAGGGTAAATTAGTTTCCATGGCCATCAGTTTCTTAACTTCACTGCTTGGAATGCAATGTGTGCCAGTTGTGGTGCTCAGGTTGTGGTGCAGATTGTTGCTCCTCAGATAGAAAATTACTTCACTTACAAGGTAGTCAAACTGAAACAGCATTGCATAGTCATTAAAGCCAGCTGGATTCACATTAATAACTTAAATGTGATAGTTTCCATTTCCATCGTTAGCGTCCTCACTTCCTAGTCCTCAGTATTCTTTTTTCTGAAGTTGTCTTCTTTTTTTCGTTTGGACAGTGAATTTCCATTTAATTACAATCATTTAAATTCATGTCAACATTGAGTAATCAAATAATTTAATTTGATAACCTACTTTTTCAGAATTTGTTTGCCTTTGGTGATGTGGATGGAGCAGGCATAAATGCCAAGCTACAGCATCCCCTAGGAGTAACATGGAACAAGAAAAGAAAACTGCTTTATGTTGCAGATTCCTATAATCATAAGGTAGGCATCTAGTAGCTTGATATATACAGGCTTCACAACTTTTACCATGGTAAGAGATTATTTTCAGAACATACAAAGATTGTGCTTGGTTGAGCTGAAGAAACAAATGATAAGAGTTCTTTTGTGTGTTCTTTTTCCTTCCTTCCTTCGTGAGTCCTTCTCTTTACCCATTGTTTTGTTGCCATATGCTGCTGTGTTGATATGATAGTCCCTTGGGGAAGGTGAATTTGTGCCAAGTTACAGTTCCAGCTAAAGACTCATTCCTTACATCTTTCCAAAGATGCTGAACTGGGGTAAAACAACTAGGAATACTTATTCAGGAATACTGCAGGTTTGATAAAACTAGGAGAGCAAGAAGACTTGCTCTTTCCTCAGAAAAGCCACCCGTGTTTTGAATTACCCTATGGAATTCAAAGATGAGACATAGTTTTATGTGGGTGTTCTCACGTGACACTGAATAAGCTTTCGTGTCTATACAGTTACTAGCTGTATGTTGATGAAATGCATTAAAGGCAAATAATTTGTTTTAATTTGAAGGATGTGTATCAATAAATGCTCTTTAAAATTTAGGGGGCAAATGAAATTTTGTTTGAAACATTATCAACTTTGCTATTTCTTTAAGAAAAATTAACTTGTCCATTTCTACAAAAAACATACATAAAGCACTTGTTTGCTAAGATAACCAAATTTAGCACTGGCTTCTGAAAATGGGGGACATAATGCAGAACTTCTGAATTCTGGAAGTTTTTACAGGCTCTTTTTCTGATCTGTCTTACATCTTAGATTAAGGTTGTAGATCCCAAAACGAAGAACTGTGCTACCCTGGCAGGCACGGGAGAAGCAAGCAATGTTACTGGTTCCAGCTTTACACAGTCAACTTTTAATGAACCAGGAGGTTTGTGTGTTGAAGAAAATGGCCGCTTGATGTACGTTGCAGACACAAATAATCATCAGATTAAAGTGCTGGATTTGGAAACAAACATCCTATCCATGGCAAGTAATATTTATTAAACAGTCTGATAATAGTGTTTCTTGGTATAAATTCCTATTAAAGACTTTGGCAAGCAGTATAAAAATCATGTAGCTAATAAGCATTTTTGGTACAGTAACAGTATTCACATAATCTTTTGTAATCATCTGACAAACTAACATTGACTGTTAGCATGCTTGTTTAAAGTACTAGTCCTTGAAAGGCAACTTTTGCATGAAAACAGTAAGTGATCATCCTCTATTAAGTAATAACACTGAAATGTGCGCTATTAAATAGTACAACCCAGTTTTTCAATATGAAAAGAATTGTGAGCATTTGCAATTCCCTTCATAACAAGTGGAATTTGAAATCAATTACCACATCCTGTAATTAAGTTGTAAGATGTGGTTTGGGAAGGTAATTTACTTCAAGTGTTATACATAGATTGCCATGTTATCTTCAGAACAGACTAAGGTGTCATTTTTGCCAAAATTCAGCTATTCTACATTTACTCCTGTACAAACTGTTATACACCAAAGTAAATGCAAGGCACCTCACCCTCTGTATTTCTGTCTGGCTTATTGTGCAATAGCTTACTTTCTTCCCACAGTGTAATAGGTCCTACATTGACACTATTGTCTCTAGTTCTGCATCAGTGTTTCTGACCTCTAAAATATACTCAAATATGCAGAATGTTGAGAATATAAAATACAGAAAAGCTACTTGCAGCAGTTACTTGGAGAAAAGTCAACGATAATTTATGGAACATAACTGCTATGAGGAGAGCAGAAGAGTTATCACTCTCTTGTAGTTCCAAAACCAAAAGTTTATAGATGCAAATTCTTCCAAATTTGGCAAAAATATTAGTACTGACATGTCTTGAATTTGCTGCTATGGTGCTGAACTTCTAAAACTTACTTTTAAATGTTAAGTTTTATTATGTGCCGTGCAGAATTTGGGACTTTCAAGTTATCAAATCAAATCCACTTTTGAAGTACAGCAGCACTCAGCTTGCTTGTTAACATGAAAGCAAAACAAATTTGTACTGCTGCCCATCTTATAATGGTACTGTGTTTTAATGTTTTCGTAGATATGAGATAATGGTCCTACTGTATTGTAAGTTTCTTACATTTAACAGTATGCAATCATAGTGAATGTTTAAATTTCCATACAGTGTAACATCTTGGCACCTTTTCTGGGAAAACGTCATTACTTTGCTGTGTAATCTGCAGAGTTAGATTCTTGGATTTTATTACCAAAGGATACAGTTAGCACTCAATCAGAAAATATTTTTAAATTTGATTTAAAATAGAAATGTAAAGCAAATGTTAAAAATTTAAATTAAAAGCAGTGGATACTGTAGAACAGTTATGGATTTTATGCTTTTAATAGTAAAAATTTTTAGCTGGATCACGCAGCTTCATCTTTTTAATTTAAAAAGTCATTTTGTTCTTCCCTTTTTCTTCCTGCCCTTGCAGTATTACTGCGCTCGATCAGAAAGTTTCAGTACAGGAACTGTATTGTCATATGTTAGTTTTCCTAGTCCATGTGAAAGTGATTGTTTTGTGAAAGCCTATTTGCTGTACCAGTACAAATGAAAATTAATACTTTGATTTCTCCTGGTAGTTGCCTATCCTGAATCCAGAAATGTATGATGTTCCAGATAATCTGTCTGTGCAAAAGGATAAACTAGCAAATCTTCCAAAACTGCCTAAATCTGCACCAAACATCCAACTTCCTTCACTGACTGTAGCTCCTGGCCAGACAATTCAGTTTTTACTGAAGTTGACACTCCCTCCAGATTCAAAATTGAATGAAGAAGCACCAAATTCCTGGTTTATCACAGCAGAAGGTAAAGTGTTTGTGTTGTTTTATCAGTTGAACAGGAGTAGATAAGTTACAGCGCAGATTTTATCATGATATGTGTAATGCAAGCGATCTCAGACTGATGAACCAAAACAGCCACCGCGTTACTATGTTATGTACATCATGACATGATATATGTCATTTAGAGTTGTTACATTTAACAGCTGGAGTGGAAAGGATAAAAAGCACTTGGTAATTGTAGCTTTTTGCTTGAATTAATGCATGCTGCATTAGTTTTCTTGAAACTTCCATGAAACAAGCTGCCAGTGAGAGATTGCAGACATGCTGTTCCTAGAGCAATTGAGATTTTTCCTCCTTAGATGCTTGCCCTCTTTACTCTGTCTCTATGAATGCTTATCCCAGCCCCACTGTTTCTGGGAGAAAGCTTCCTGTGAAGCCAAAGCGTATTCCAGAAAGATGGATTTTTGACTCATTTTTGTACCTAAACTGCTTTGAACTTGCTTTGTTGTATTGCATATTTGCTTATTTGTGCTTGAATATTTCTATAATGTGGCACTCTTTCCTATATCAGAGGTAAATTATGGTCAGGGAAGCAGAAGTGATTGACCTTTACTGCAAGTTCTTTTGCTCACTTCCTTTGTGACCTTGGACACAGTCCCGGCATGCTTTGGTTACTGTGAAATGGGAGTCATGAGTCTAAATTAACCTCTCTCCACTCTTAAATGTTTTAGAAGAACACATGGAACATGTTCACATGGCATGTGACTGGAGCGATTTAATAGTAGTCATCATTGCCGTTCTCACTCTGGACACTACTATGTCCACAGCATGACTAGTAGAATAGGCTGTGAGTGTGTTCCCTGAAATTCTCTTCAGTACAAAAATAGTAAGGTTATCTGAAACAGCTTCTTGCACAGTGTGACCATTAGTGAGTGTTTGGAGACTGTTTTCTAATGTTCCAGCTGGACTCAGAAGGGAATACCTGTCAGTGCCCTTGGAAGTACCATTTTAAAGTAAAGGCTTTCATGGCACTTCCAATGTCAAAGCCCATTTACAAAATGACCCATATTTTTACACATTTTTTGTGTGTTAACACAGTTTTGCCTTGTTACTGAGTTACTCAGGTATGACTCATGGGCTTTAAGTCTAATATGTTTAATTTAACCTACTGATCCTTCCGGAATGTCTGCGTTTCTAAGTAGCATCCTATACTAGGTGCTGTGTGCCTAAGTAAGACCCCCACCATACGCTAGTGTTCTTGGAGATGAAGGGGCAACGTTTAGCATTCAGAACATGTGAGATTTCTGAACTTTATAAGCACATTTGTTGCTAGACTCTAGCACCCTGAAAGTCAGTGATGTACAGAGAGCTGTTACCTCTTGGAGTAGCTAAGTAAGATATTCAGTAAGTCATTACAGAGCAGAGGAAACCTTGCTGAACAGTTTGAAGAAAAAAAAAAAAAAAACAGAAGACCTACAATATAACTTTCTTTAGTTTCTTTGTAAAGTTTTAAAAGCAATAGACAGAAAATTTGTATTTCAATTGTTTTCCTCATTTGTTGTACTGCATTGAAAAATATTCCTTTTTTGAAGTGCTGCTAGATTCTAAAATTCTGATTTTCAGTAATTTTTCTCAGCCTGAATTTACAATGATAAATACATATTAATAGTCATTACTGCTTGTAGATGCAATTAAAGTGATCTGAAAATAAACATCTCATCTTGTGACTCATGTTTTGTTGGCCAGCTTTCAAAGTGTCTAAATATCCATGTGGTAGCTTAATTAAATTGGTTGTTTTTAAAAGCAGTCAACGAATACTGTGCAGGAACTGCAATTTGTTTATACACCTCAGGATTTAAGGTAGTTTCTTATCACATTTTGTGCTTGTAGAGTACAGACTGTAATAGGCTGTTTCCAGGACAGCCAGCACATCTTTTGGCCTGAAAAATAACTTAATATTGTTGAGGTAAAGAACTGTATCAGTGTTTCAAGGATCAGTAAAATTGGAGAAGGTAAGCAACTTACTCAAGTCATTTCAAGCTCAAATGCTAAAGCCAACTGTTAGGTATCTTCTGAAATATGCCAGGAAGAGCACTTCATCCTTCTCACTTCAGTTCAAAATACAGAGTATGATGCAATGAACTAGGTGCATTTATTGTGCAGGTCATTTTTCAGTTCACATATTCATAAATATTTAAATAAATGTGAAACTCATGTTCTGCTGTGACTGCTTGAACGTTGTTAAGTTACAGCATACCACTTGTAAAGCCACCATTTCTGTTTGGAAATGTCATAAAGTACCTGCAGTTTGATGCATTTGTGGCAGTCATCGTACCTGGAGTATTAGACTTTTGTATCAGTTATACAAACATATAACAGAGCACTAGTTTAAGGACTTTTGCTTATGTATCTCAGAAAAAAAATCAATATCCTCTGAAGAGTGTACAGGACAAATTGCAGATTCATTGCCTTTAGCTAAGCTGTACTGTATGTATTTCCACAGTTCTGGAGCAAAACTGTGGATCTTTCCATTCTTAAATGACCGCTAAAGAAAGGCTATGTTGTCATCTAGGTAAAATTAGTGTTTTCTGTAGGTTTTGGACATGGTGTTAAATATCCTAATAATAAAACTTGTTGTTCTTTTGCAGATAATACATGGCTGCTTCAAGGACAGTATCCGTCTGGAGAAATTAAGGATGTTTCCTGTCAAACTGTCATTCCCTTTCAGTTACCAAGGATCTGTCTGTCAGCCGAAGCTGTCCTGGCTATCAAAGCGTGCCTCTACTATTGCAGTAAAGATAGCAGTGCCTGTATGATGAAAGGAATCTCATTCAGTCAGCCTTTACAGATAGCAAGTACAAACCAAGGCAACTTGACTCAAGTTGAACTAACACATGCGTTTTAACCAACTAATGCTAGGTAAAATGAAGTAGAGTTCAACATGAAAGTTTATAATCACAACCTCATTTCATTACAGTAGCAGCAGTGATATTGTAATGCTCTAGGCTCTGTTGGCAACTGTGAATATATTGGACACACACCACTCTAAGCAATGAGCAGCAAGTCCTTACAAAAGAGCTGATATTGCTCTGTGATGTCACTGTAAGAAGTGCTTTGTGCTGTACATACTGTTAAAATATTGAGATTATTTCAGAATAACAGTTACAAACTCCTTTTGTGACCTTAAATTTTAATAGAAGGTCAGGACTAAGTTTTTTTCTCCAGGCTGCAAAAGAAACATCTTATTTTTCTGAGCAGCATTTATGACACATATTTTGAAAATACATCTTAAACTGAGCGTAGCTCTGATTTTATGTAAGCTGAGTGTTTTGCTTAGCTAAATATGACTGCCTTATATAAAGAGCACAGTGTCACAGAAAAAAAATTGTGAAAGGAAGTGTTTAACTTCCTACAAGAAGATTCATACTGATTTCTAACAAAGAATGTGCCTCTCTAATGTACATGTATATTTGTAAAGAAAAAAAATTATAAAAGCATGCTGGAATCTTTCTAGTATAAACTGATTTACATTTTATGGTAAGTGGTAGGAAGTGGTTGATTATCTAAACTGCAAAAATTAAATGTCAACCATTTCAAGGAAGTGAATCATTTTCTCACTTCTATGATTTCTCTGTAAAACATTGTCTGAAGACTTCTTTCTTGCAGACATAAAATATTTGGAGTAATACTACACTCTTGAAGTCTGATTCAAAGTCTTTTGAAGTCGCTTTGTCCACTCATTTGTTGTGGTGGCCTCTGAATCAGAACTATACGTGTGGTAGTTTGATGTTAGAGGTTCTGACCTTTTGCTAGAAAACTGGTGATTTAATCTGAGTGAAGTACTTTTAAACTGTACTCCAAAACTCTGCCTTTGGTAGTTAAATGTTCTGCAAGTAATATCTGCTCAATTTGCCATAGCAAGTACCAGGAATACAGGAGGGTGTGTAGGGGTCTTACTTGAATTGGAAGGATTCCCACAGTGCTTAAGTGGTAACTGAATTAGGTTCAGTGCTATGATTACGAAGATCAGTTCTGAGAAGATGAATTTGTTTTTAAGTAGGAAAACTATTTTCGCATATAGTATGAAGTACAGTGGTAAAAGAATTTTATGTGGTCTTTTCTAAAGCAATCAGCATTGTTCCTGACACCTGTCAGTAATTTCCTAGCGTGATTTGTTGTTGGTCTTTCTTAAAAGCTGACTGAAATGTTGGTCATGAACTCAAGAGGCCTTTGTTTTAGGGGAACCATATGGATTGGTATGTTTTTTCCTTCTATTGAAATACCAGCCTATCTGTGAGTTCTCTGTAGTACCAGAAATAGTAATTATCTTACCTGTCAGCAAGGCAAGGACTGACCTATTGCTTTCCTTGTGTTTGTTTATGTAACTTTTCTAATTCAGTGCTTCAGTTCCTTTGGGTAAGCCTCTCAATCTCGTATGCCATTTTGAAGAAGGATAAAGGTTTACTACTTTGTGCACAGATTGCAAATGCTGTTGGAAGGATTAAGGTAAAGAAATTGATTGGAGCATTTATCATTTCTTACATTTTATTATAACTCCTTCGTTTTTCTTTGGCATTTATTTAACTTTGGATGGTAGCCAGAAAACCTTAGATTAGCTTCCAGCTAGCTCACGATTTTTCTGTTGCTTACTGAAGAAAGCAAGCGTTAGTTTCAGAAGTTCAGAATAACAAATCAAAATCTTAAAGTTATCTTGAATATATAACTCAGATGGATTTTTTTCCCCCTCTCATCTCCAGCTAAAATTATGTTATATTGGTCTATTTCAATTGGACAAGATCATGAAATTCTGCCTTGTATTCTGGGATTCAGGAAAGTCTCAACAAATCTGTTAATGACATTTTTTAATTAAAATACTGCTGCAGGGAAAGACCACGTATTCTCAACTTTAACTACCATGTGTAATGTTCAATTATAGTATTGTAGGTATGTTTTCTAAGTGTACACATTTGTTTAAGGGTCATATGTTTTCATTTTCAAGATTCATCTTTTAGTTAATATATGTAGACAGATGCAGAACCACTGTAGACTTATTGGGAAGGAGTGGCAGTAGATAGTAGGAAAACTGTTGCATAAGCATCAAGCTAACGTCCACACTCAGACTTTAAAGGACCTTTAAATATTTAATCATAGCCAATTTTTTTTTTATTTTTTTTTTTAAGGAAAACAATTTCTGGTTTACTATCAATGAGCAGGAATATGTTTGAGAATTGTTTCTCTTTTAAGTCTTTGTCTTGCAGAAGTTGACTGAATCCTATGTAAACTAGGGGCGTACCCTATATAAAGTAGGAATGTTCTATATTCATGCAGTTGTTAATACCTTCCCTGTTACTGCAGTGTAACATCTTTGTACTAAAAGAAGCAGAAGGTGTGAGACCATCTCAAATACACTTGAGCTGTTACTTACAAAGAAAAGATGGATGTCCCAAAATGCTTTCCTCCCACATGCATCCTGTAAGTCCTAAATCCCTTTAGTTTAAAAGAGAGCTTCTTTCCCTGACTTACCTTCATGGTTTTCACACAGGGACACCGATGTAATATTCTTTGTTCTCTTCAGAGTGGCAGATTATCTGTGTGTTCTCCCTGATGAAGCTACTGGGGTTTTTCTGATCCTCACTCAGTCTGTGTTCACTGAGTGGTGTTTATCATGCTAAGCCTAACGCTATTTTGTTTGTCCAGGGAATAGCATACACATTCACTGAGTCCCTCCTTATGTTTCACTTGTGGTGCACAGACATTTGAATGCTCTATAATTAGAATAACATGCTTTTTAAGAGCTTCTGATGTTTACTTTTATTCTACAAAAGGGATGCTATTTCCATTGCTTCCTCCAGGGTTTAAGATGCGCTTATACTAAAGGAACAAGTGCTATAAATGTAATCAGACAGGCAGACAATAGCTTGTACAAGCTCCAGAATTTCAGTTAAGTTACCAGAAAGCATCATCAAAATATAATTCAGAAAATAGGAAGTTTTATTTGTCTCTGTATACTGAAAAATCAGATGGCTGCTATCTCTTCGTATGGTAATTTAGTTTATAGTGTTTCCTGATATAGAAACTTCTAAACTACCAGTAGTTTGGTATGGCTCGGCACTCCCAGGTTCTGAATTTAGTGACAGTATGTAATTCAAAGTCTTTTCAAATCATGTTTTCCCTTTAATAGGCTTTGCATCAGACCTTAAAGTCTGAGATTACTGTAGCAAATCTCTAAAGAGTATTGGTCATGCTTGCATTGTACAATATAAGCAAATTCAGAGGCTTTTGCAGTTTATAGTTCTAGTATTTGCTTTCCTAGAACAGCTTTGTTTATGAATGAAGATATTAAAAGTTCCATGAGATGTTTTTAGACATTTTATTTAATTGCAAAAAGATAGTTTTCATTTGACTAGGAAAATGATGTCATTTCAAAGAAGGAGAGTATGTGTTCTAACAGCTTTTTCACAGTGTTTGAATTCAGTAGCCTCTTTCTGTAGTTTGTTCATTCTGTTGAAGTAAGGGAAGGGATGCTGATTGCGTACACCTACTGTTGATGGGCATACCTTTTATGCGTATGTTTTCAGTTGATTCCCTTTTGTGTTACCCTCTCGTGCCATTTTGGGCTTTTCCACTGGATACACTTGTTCACAGTTCATGTTTTGCCTCATGTCTTCCACTTCTAGGGCGTTGTGCTTGTGTAATACTGTGGTAATGTCATACAAAGCAAGACCAGACGAGTAGTACATGAAAAAGTCGTTTACAGCATCATGTAAATGCCTTATCTGTTTAGCCTGAGAAAAGGTGCATATGACTCCCAGTACATTGTATATATTCTTCATGCACTTTTTTATTCCAGTGGGCAAATCTTGCAGCTCAAACCACAGGTAAAGCTACTTTTTGTGAGAGCATCAAGAAAAACTTGTTCTTAATTGCTTGCTTAGAGGAGGGAGATGATCAGAATAAAGTGACTTCCCTTCTTGTACAGGTGCATGTCCTTCTGCTCCTTTAATTGACTATTTATTTTAGCAAAGAGCATTGTATTGATCATAGTTTCAAATTATCCAGAATTTTTGATTTTACAATGTTTCCTGCATAAATTAAAGCCTTAAATGTTTGGCTTCATAGAGTTATGAATGATATATCTGATTAAAATGGCTTATAGCTTAGCAGAAAATAGCAAAGATTTATGAACATTCTTATGATCTCTATTTTTGCAAATCACTGTTGTGCATTACCTCAAAGACACTTTGCAGCTAAACTTCCACAGAAGTGTGTTCATAAATCGTTAGTTACAAGTAAGTTTTCTTTGTGTGATTTGTGAGAGATGTTGTAACAGCTTGTGTGAGCACATGTCCTCCAGGCTGCTGCTGTTCTGACTGGGGAGAATTTACCATGTGTGGCAGCTTATCACTCACCCTTCTGGACAGTAACTGTAAATCTGCTAGCTCAGTTCTTTGTATAAAGTCTGTTAACATAACTGATTTATATTTGCAAAAATCTAGTATTTAAAACGCATAATCATCAGTATTTAAAAAAGTTGTCAGAGACTAAATGATGTTTTCTATCTCTAGCTGGGAAGGTATAAGAATGGTAAAAATTAGTTATAGACAGTCATTGCAGAAGTGAGCCCTGGTTATCTTTTTTAGTTGGACCACCACATCTGTCTTTGCATTCTACAGCAGATCATGAATTTAGAAATAATATTTCTAATATTTTACATTCCACTGTGTTCATACCGCAAAGCTTGACTACTATCATCCATCAGAACCAGCTATTCCTATCTTTTGTAGATCCTGTACTGTCGTGTAAAATAACTTACTCTTGTTAAGGATTAGGATTCATGCTCATTAAGGATTCATTACAGCCATGTGTAACTTCAGTTTCTGCATTTATTTTGTGTTTTGTCATAATATTAGTGGAGGGGATATTCGTTAGGTTTATGGATCAATCTTTTCTTCCAGTATTTTCTCCAGAAATGAAACACAGCCAATATCTCATTACCATAGAGGAATCCAAGTGTCACTGTCAGCCCCTTGCCCCTCTCATGCTTTAGGAATGGGAGTAAAACAAAAGTGCAGTGGGATTCTTCCACACAGACAGTGTTTCCTAGCAGCTCATTCCAGACAGGTGCAAGTATGGTGATGGTTTCAGGATGAGTTACACCATAGCACTTACCCTCAGAGTGGATAGACCTAGGGCATGCTGACTTTCTTGCATTACCTGCTTCTTAGGTCTACCCTTCTTTATGCCCTGTAAAATCTTGTTCCATGCAGAAGACAAAAACTTTGCCCTTATTCTCCATGTTTTACAAATGAGAAGACAAAATTGCTTCAGACAGGTTCTTTGTAATCCCAGACAAAGTATTATAGGTTTTAACAGCAGACATAAACAAAGGTTCCACACAAGCTTTGACTCACCCAGTCAATGAAGGGGATCTCCAGCTATGCAGCACTTCTTTCCAGGAAGCAGCAAGAGAAGGTCTTCTTTCAGTGGTGCCCCTTATATGAGCCCAGGGTGGCTCTGCCCTGGGCCCACCCCTTCCAGTCCCAAGGGGAGCACAGGTGCAAGCAGTTTGTGTGTGCTCCCTGGGCCAGCCACAGCCCTGCACCAGGTGCTCAATCACAAGTTCAACCCATGATGTAACAGTCCCCCTAAAATTCCAGAAAAAATCTTTAATCATTTTATCTTGTTTTAAGATAACCTAACAATTACTGAAATACAGGACCTATCTGGACTGTTCCCCATGGTTCTAGGTGGCATTAGAGAAAGGTGATGTGCTCACTTCAACTTCGTCAAGCTTTACAATGTTGCTTCTGCTATCAGAATATTTACCTTCTGGCTTTGTCCAGTAAAGTTCTGAAGTTGTTTCTAGATCTCCCAGAAGCATCCCATCAGACTTCAGTAGCCTATGCAAGGATTTTGTTGCAGGGAAACTGCAGATTAAATACCTAGCATATTAGATAATTTGAAACATAGCCAGCTTGCTACTTGGTTCCAGATCATGCTTATGTATTATTGCAGAGTAACGTATTTTTGTTGAAGAAGAAAAGCTAAAAACTCGAGATATAAGTTGAAGAGGTTTATGTGTCTATAGCTACTTGTTTAGTGAACTGCTTTGTCAGACCATTGCTTTCAAGCACACCAGAGAACTTCTCATCCAACTGCAGGACCTAGGGCTAAGCAAAAGAGTTAGAAGAATTTTTCAAGTCTTGCTTAGTTCCTTTGAAACATTGACAATTTGAGCTAACGAAGTTATACTTCTAGAAGTGTGTTCATAAGCCTACCTTTACTTAGTGCTCTTCACTCAACATGCCTCTGAAGAGCAATATTCCACAGTATATTTTTCTCCTTTTGACTAGATATTTAGAATCTCAACCCATCTGGTCTTTGTCAGACTTAATAATAAGGAAGATAACTATTCCTAATTTGGTTTCATGTTTTAAAAAATAAGCGTTTGTCCTTCAAACTTTTGTTGAAACTGAAATGCCTGTTTTTAAATGATCCATTCAAGGAATGTGTCCTGAAAGACTAAAGGGCTGGGCAGTTGCCAACCACGTCTAGTTCAACAAGAGCAAGGGACAGATTTTGCACCTGGGATGGGGAAACCCTGGATATATGGTACAGACTGTGGGATAAGAGGCTGGAGAGCAGCCCCACAGAAAGGGATCTGGGGGTTCTGGTTGACAGTAAGTGGAATATGAGTCAAGTGTGCCCTGGAGCCAAAAGGGCCAACCATACCCTGGGGTGCCTCAGGCCCAGCACTGCCAGCCAGGCAAGGGAAAGGGATTGTCCTGCTGTGTTCTGCACTGGTGCAGCCTCGCCTGGAATGCTGTGTGCGGGTCTGGGTGCTGCAGTGTAAGAATGACATAAAACTGTCAGCACCCAAAGGAATGCTACGAAGGTGGTGAAGGGTCTAGAGCACAAAGCATATGAGGAGCCACTGAGGTCCCTTGGTTTGTTCAGCCCAGAGCAGAGGAGGCGGAGGGGAGGCCTCATGGCAGCCTGCAGCTCCTCACAGGGAGCAGAGGGGCAGCGCTGAGCTCTGCTCTCTGGGGACAGCGACGGGACCCAAGGGAAGTCAGGGGAGGGTCAGGTGGGGGTTAGGAAAAGGTTCTGCACCAGAGGGTGGTGGGCACAGAACAGGCTGCCCAGGGCAGTGATCACGGCACCGAGCTGCTGGAGCTCAAGGAGCATTTGGACAATGCTCTCAGACAAAGGGTTTGGATTTTGGGTGGTCCTGTATGGAGCCAGGAGCAGGACTCGGTGATCCTTGCAGGTCCCTTCCAACTCAGGACAATCTATGATTCTATAACAGAATTGCTAAATATTTTACATTTTGAGTAATTAACTTCAAAACTATCCAATCTCACTTTTAAAGGAGAATAGTGAATTTAAAGCTTTCTGTTATTATATCATAAATAAGGTAGCTGAAAAACTGCGACCAGGTGAAAGTCAGGCTCTCCAACGTTAGCAGCAAATATCTTCTGGGCCAGTAGCTCAGCCCAGGGTGACAGAAATTCTATGTTTGCATTGCATCAGGATGACTGAAGGAAAAAAACAGTGCCTTGAATAAAAATACTTGAAAGCGTGTCTTCGTAGAAATGCTGGAGTGTTGAATAAAATAAGGTATTTATTTGACCTACATGATTTGTGAGTTTGGGGTTTGTTTTTTGTTTGCTTTTTAACTCTACTAATTCTGAAACTGTAAAGAGTTTTCCTTCACTGCTAGGTTTTGAATTAAATTGAAGTTAAGGTCCTTTTTGTTTAAGCTGCTCTTATGAATTACTTTACTCTCAAGTCTTTTGCTCAGTCGTGTGAGAGTACTTCTGAAACTGTCTTTAAGTGTACATGAGAGGTAGGAGTAAACTTGGTAGGATGATTTCAAACATCTGCAGAAACTGTGATACAAGTGAGATGGAGGGCAAGACTTTAAACGGGCAAGGATGATTCTTCTTGATATTTTTCTTGGTATTTTAGGGGCAGGATGTTGGTCTTTGTTGTTTGTTGTGAGGTTTTTTTTTTTTGCTCTTCTACAGATCAGCAAAGATTTTTTGAATGGCAGAGGTCTATGTATAGAGGCAGCTGTGAAGGGTCAGGCACTCTCCCTATGAAACCACATAACTTCATTTAGGTTCTGATGTTGGGACATGTTAAAATCCCAGCAGTATAACAGTAGTGGAGAAAGCCACGGTTGAGCACTTAACGCCTTAATAAATGTCTCTGTGTCATTTAGGTGGAAAGATGGGGATTTTATTTTCTTCCTTGAGAACTTCAGTGTTGCTTTGAGGACATGGGAATATTTTTGTCTGCTCTGTGGGGTACTAAACCTCTGTTTTTTCATTGTGTGTGCTGCAAAGCCTTTCAAATACCTGGACATTTAAAAGGTATGTTTTATATTTGTTGCTACAAAGCACAGGAAGAATTAAAACTGAAGGCACTTCATCTGATGTAAATTGTGGAGGTTCTTCATGTACAGCATTGCCTAATACAGTTCTGAACAATATTCATGGATTATGATCCTTTTTAAGGAAAAGGTAAACGTCCTGTAATATTATGAGAACAAATAAATACACTGTAGAAGAAATGTCAGCCTCAGATTTCAGTTAGCAAATAAACAGCTATTGAAGAATGTATTCTCCTGTGAAACCTCTTTCTCCTTGTAAAGCTTTGACATGGAAAAATAAACATTAAAATTTTTATCTTTTCTTTCAAGACTTCATGTGTCTGTCAATCTTTACGTCAACACAGATGTGGAGGTAATGGATGTGTATGCCATAAGGCATTGTGGCTTGGTTAAAATCCTTTAACTAACAGGTACCATTTGTTTCACACGCCGCTTCCTGCAGGGCTCTGCAGCCACGGCTGTCAGCTCACCATTTGTGGACCTGAGGTTTGGTAAAGTTGTGAAGACTCCAGCTTCGGGCTTTCTCAGCGACCTGGAAACGAGATCTGGTTTTATTCCATTTCTGCGTATAAGAGGAGAAGTGTTGTGCTGCATGAGTCACAGACTGTTTGCAGACTTCAGTTCATTGCAGAGATCCCAGGAAGTAGCTTAGCTCCTGGAACAGGTCTCACTGCACCAAGTTCTGCTTTGGAGCCGTTAGCCATATTACTGCATGGAAACTCTGGCATGGTTTGCGCTGTGTGGGTGCTTATAGACATAGCTAGTCTCCTTCCACACGACATTGCATGGCCCCTAAAAAGAAGTTCCTGTAAGCAAATGCTTGGTTTGACTTCACCCAGACCTTAACATAGGGAAAGAGGGACTACACCCTTCCCCCATTTGTTTCATGTAGGGAGGTGAAGGTTTTGTTCTGTTGACAACGATAACAATCAGTAAAAATGTTTAACTGTGGTTGAACCATACTTTAACAGCAGCTTGTCTCGAATATAAATGTTTTGTTAGTCACTTCACTTTGGATAATGGCTTTACAGCTTTGACTAGGAACATATGGATACAGAGAACTAATACAGGCTTCTTGAGTAGTCACACAGCTGAGGAGCACTACCAACAGGCCTACAAATACAGTCTCTTACGCTTCTCCTCATGTTCTTATTGATGCAATCATTAATTGTTAATGAAAGCACTGTATGCCAAAACATCGTGTTTGTTTGCTATAGGTGAGCCCTAGTGATAGTACTGTAGCTATGTTGGTTTTTTTTCCTTGCTAAATATCATCGTTCATGTCTATTCAAATATTTGAAACATTAACACATATTGCCAATAAAACTCAACTAATTTTCTTCGATTTTCCGACCAGATGAAATACCTTCAGGGTAGCTTGATGCAGTAAGCCTGAATTTTACGAACTTTAAAACAAATTTATTTGCCATTTCTATGCTTTGATGTCATGCATATAAAGCTCCAGCCACACCTGCCGTAGCTAGCTTAGCCAGCACTGTGTGATCTCTCAGCATCTTAGTGAGCAGTTCCCTCAGATCACAAAGCTGAGCGATTACCTGCTGTCAGTCGTCTCATCCAGAATGACACCTTCACCCCCAATTTTTATCTGGGCATTATTAACAAAATAAGCCTGTGTGTAGAAACCTATGGGCACTTGCATGGTAATAAGCGGCTTTTGTGTGCCGGAGCTGGATCTGTGCATTCTGCCGGAACCAAGGAAGGCACCTCCCCTTTCTGCAACCTCCAAGTGACTGCTCTAAGAATCAATTAATTACATTCTTTCTAAAGGCAGGGGATAGCAGCCTTTCATTTGAAATTTGATGAGGAGACCGAGATATTTTCTTGCTATTGCAAGGGATTCTGCTGTCTCCTGCCAAGAACTTATCTGGAGACAAGGTAGATGGAGGCTTTAAAAGGCCTCTCCCTGCCCTGTCCTTCCAATCCCGAGAACGATTTCCTGTGGGTGTTCAAAACTATGGTCCTGCTGTCTCGTATGAATTTTATCTTTCCTACCTGTCACCCTGGTATTTTGTGCACGTAGCTCCCACAGAAATGGAAAACTGTGTCTGATGGCTATTTTATATGCTGCTGTGTGAAGCAAAATTCTGCCCTGGCTATAACCGGGCTTTTTAAGGCTGGTTCATTCTCCTTTGCCCTCTTCTTTATGCACAGAAGTGAAAGCAGAAGGGAGGATTTCAGCCTCCAGCTGTGAAAGTAGCTTTCTGAGTACTGCCACAGCAATACGTGTTGTTTCCTTCTTTTCTGGAAAAGCGTTAGCACGCTGTAACCCTTGGTTAAATCTCTGTATTTTTCCTTTCTCAGGCATTGCCTTAAGCAGAGTACGTGGGCTTATCAGTGCTCAGGGATCCTATCAACAGGCTGTAAATAATGGATGTGCTTTCCAGAAGCTGAACAGAGCTGCAATGCAAGGAGTAGTTGGGTCGTAATGAAGAGGCTGCCTCAGTAAAACCAAATATTTAGTCGCAGTTACCTCTGTGCTTTATATTTGCTTGTAAATTCCTACCATGGAGCTGCAGTGTTAATTGTGATCTTTGATGCTAAATTTGCAATCATCATCACTGAGAACTGAGAAGTTGTTCTAGCGTCATCTCTATACACTAATGAGAAGGCAGTACATCAGTTTTAATATCTTATTTATACAGCAGGGCTCGGAAACTATATCACTTCCCTAGCAAGGTCTGAACCCTGCATCCGAGGCGACAGCACCTAAGTGTGATGTGTGTTGAGCAAAGCACAGTACAGTCCGCAGGCTGGCAGCAGCCGGCTAAGTCGTCCTTAAATCAAGGCCTCTGTGTTTCCCCTTGCTCTCCCTACACAAACTGGCACACCAGTGGCTCGACTGAAGTTGTAATGTTTCACAGGTTGTTATCTGGGTTTAATGCTGAAGTACAGAGATCATTAAGAATGAGCAGTGTGGCTGTTTTTCAGAATCCTTAACGTATGAAGCCAATGGAATCACAAAAGAGTGTAAAATTGAGATGTGCCAAACAGTGCGTAGGAGCATCGGTGTCGAGCTGGCAGTGAAATCCACGGGAAATTTGCCGGGGGCTACTGAGAAACACATCATTTAAGTGTTTCTCTCCTTTATGCAGCTGAGTGAAGAAGATGGGTTTAATTAGCATTTTTGCTTTGCTCTGAGCAGTGGAAGTGCTATAAAGTTGTTGCAGACTTGAATCAAAGGAGGCATATGTGGCAGAACTTGTTAGACCATGCGGAAAGCGCAGAGGGTACGCTGGGATGCTCTGAAATGAAGGCCCTAGTAAAGAGCGACAAAACTTGCCTCTTGGAGCTGTAAAACGAAACACCTCCTGAATCACAACAGGCCTAGTCATGAAATTAAGCTTAGCAGGGGGTTAATATTTTTTCTTTACTTGAGGCTGCTGAGCAGAGCAATTCTCTTTATAGTACGCTTAAATTACAAGGAACACATAAAATACAGGAAAAATAACTTTACTAAGCAGAGTGAAGAAGTAGATTGAATGCTGTTTTTTTTATATAGTTGCGAAAGAATCTTTTTCTGATATACAGAGAACGTGTTGATTTTAAAAAACAAGGATTTTGAAATGTTAGCAGGTGGAATCTTAGCAACTTTGTGACCTGCTTCTGGCCCGTGGAAGTAGAAGGCCCTTTCATGAGGATACCCAATTTTCACAGGCTCTCAGTACCTAGCCTCCTCCTCTCACATCCTGCATATTCTGATCACTCTTGTGCCACCCAGACTCTGCGTGTCACAGCTTTGGTCCTCACAGGAGGAAGGATGCCTTGTTGCAGACACCTGACAACAGGCATCTGCTTGCTTGCAGAACAGTCTGGCTCAGGTGAACCTGCTGCAGTAATTGTTTTCCAACTTCTCCTAATACATAGAAAGCACGTGGAGTATCTTTTTACAGCAGCAAGCAAAAAAAAAATCAGGATTCTTTTAGATTTTATCAGTGTTGAAGCTTCTCACAATGCTGAAGGAAATTGATGTTTATAATTAAAGTGGTTGAGGAAAGTTCTAACTTGCTATTTGCAAAACAATAAATCCCAACAAGTTTTTGTTAGCCTGGACAATTTTTCTGTTTTAAAATGAGAAATGTTTACAGTCAGCTAAAGAAATTTTCAGAAAAAGTGATCAAGATATTCTGAGGTAATTCTGACCTCTTAGCTTAACAGTATGTTTTGGGAATCTATTGTAAGACATGACACATGATGTCCTTTTTTTTTTTGTTTGCTAAGAAAATTAATGAGAAAGAAGCACCAGGCTTCTGTTCCTGTGTGACCCTTCGGTAGTGCCCCATCTCAGCGTTCAATCTGCTGAAATCTCCTCAGAATGGGAGGAGGTTCAGATTCAGTAGCAAGTTTGACTCAGTGATATAAAATGAAGGCTGAATCCTTAGGTGGAATAAATTGGCCGCTCCCTTTAGCAGTACTTCTGTCACGTCGTGGCGGGTCCCAAGTGCATTCACTCATGCGTTCAGAGGGGTCACCACAGCCCTGGTCTGAAGCAGCGGCGAGGGGCAGGAGGGCTGCAGCTGCTGTTGCCTCAAAGCACACAGAAAGATGCACGGGGTCCTAGCGGATGTGCTCCAAGTGCCTCTCACCTCTTTCTAAACCCTTCTTTCCCCTCACATCTGCTGTCAGGCTGTAGCTTCCCTTCAGCTGCCCCATTCGTGAGGAGGCCAAGCATTTCACGTGGTTCCATATGCAGGGGTTGTCCTGCTTCCAGCTGGGCAGTGGACTTCATACATGCATCCCAGGCAGCAAATAGATGCATTTTCCACCACTTTGCTGTGCTCATCTCTTTAACCTCCGCTGAGTTTCTTCTTAATGACTGTCACTTGTTCCTTTTTGCTCTACCTTCATTTCTCTAATTAGTTTTCCCAAAGCTCACAGCCCATTGACTATCCACTTGTAGCTCTTTTCACTAACAAAAGTAATTTAGCTTCTCTCATACTGGAAAAAATATTCCTAACGTGTACATCCCTTTCCCTTTTCTTTTTACACTCGTGAAATGTGCTATTAACAAGAGCTCCAACTTCCTCTGTTTCACTTCTGTCTTACATTCCCACTAATTTGGCTGTCCCCATGCTGACCACTGAAATTGCTCTCAGCAAGGTTTCTAATAATCTATTGCTAGACAAACCTCTTCAGGCTCCTTGACCTGCCAGTTACCTTCAGCATATACAACCAATCTTTTCTTTCTGAATTCTTCTTTTCTGTTTGCTCCTGGATGTCACTTTATTCTGGCTCTCTGCCTGCTTGGGAAACCGCTCCTTCATCGTGTCCTTGGCTGAATAGTCCTTGTCTTCTCAGTCTCCAGCTTTCTGTGGGAATTCCTCTTCGTTCTTCCAACGCATTGATGTACATAACGCATAATGCAATGGAGTTCTTTCCTGAGGACTCCTGGACACTGAGGTACTATAAATGATAACAACAGTTGGTATGACGGGTTTATTTCCCTAGTAGTGTTTGGTCTTAGGAAAACAGCTCTAAAAATAGATTCAGAATCCAGAATAATAAATGACTTCTAAGAAATCTGCAATTATTCTTCCATCATACCAGGGGCTTGCTCTTGCCTGTTTGCTCATACACAAATCTCCCATTGCTTTTCCTCCTGAAGCTTCAGAAATGTGCAAGCAAACAAATTCAGAAACCTTCCTGAACTGGGGGGATTAAGTCCTTAGTCCAGGAATTCTGGGAGGACGTATGGAGTTCAGCCAAACTAGACGTCTCTCCAGGTTCAAGCCCTGAAGGGTCCGAAGATTTTATCAAGCTTTTTATATGGATGTTTGATCACATGCTCAAAAAATGTTGAAGTTGGCCAGAGATACAACAGTCTTCAGATATTTATTAGCTTTTTTCATTTGTTCTAGTTGCTGAAAAGATGATCAATTGGAGCAGATGAAAAGCAAAACATCATTGAAGATAGGGGACACAAAGGTGTCTCCTGAAGAGGTTGTTACCCTTACAATGGAAATCTGGGTGACAAATGAGTGTTCTTTTTCAGCAGCTGACTTCTGTGTGTTTGGCACTGAGCATCTAGAAGATCATGAATAGTTTCATAGATTTTACTTGATACTTGGAGCAGAAATATTTGGTTTCCTCAGTCACAAGTCTCCTGTCTATCCTGTTGTCTCCACACTTCTCCACTCTCAGCATCAGAAGCCACATCCTATCGCTCCTATTCTCCTACTGCTGCTCCTGCAGAGTGGAAGGCTTTTGGCTGTTTGGATCATTAGGTCACTTCTGAGGCAAGCCAGTGCTCCGAGTCCTGTTGGTGCCAGTTAGATGGCACTCTTGTATGGGAAGCCTGTCTCAGCAGAGGAGGGAGATGCATAAGGACCTCTCATTTGCTGTTGGGACCCACTGCTGTCCTGTGACTTTGCTGTAGTTCATCAAACAGTGATTATTTCATCTTCAATATTGCATGGCTACAGTCCAGGCAAGAGGCAACGAAAAGCATTTATAACACGCCAGCAGTCTGCCAGGACTGCAATCTCCAAATCAGCTGGAGAAGGAAGAAGGCTGAGATGGTGTTGTGTGGGAGCTCAGTGTCAGTGAGGAGTCCAGGAGGGCTCCAGGTGCAATGTAACTACCCAGCCAGACAGGCAGGCAGGCAGGAAGCCTTTTCTTGGGGAACTTCTGCGATCATACATCAATCTGCTAGCTCGGCCTGGTTTGTTTTTACCTTTAATCCTGAAAAATTCCTGTCTGATGTTCTAACCCTGTTTTCTCATGTTTTATTAGAACCAACTTACAAAGCCTCATTCCAGTCTGTGTGGGATCCTGAGCTTAGCTTCTCACTAAAAGTTGCCTTTTTAACTCTTGCACACCTTCTCCTGTTTGATTCTCCTCTTAAGTGTCTGAGGAAAATATTGGGAGGAAAAATAGGCTATTTTCTCTTACGTGTAAAGGGATGTAGAACACCTACTACATAACATTGGCACTGGGAAATAAGCATCTCAGACCCCAAAAATCAGCAAAATTTTTAAGACACTACTTTAGGAAATTTCCCCCCCAGATCCTCTAACCTTGATTTATTTATCTTACAGTCCTAAGAGAGTCACACATATGTATCTTTTAAGATTAAAAACACCTACAGTAAATGCACCTAATATTTTAGTCAGTAATGTAAGGATGAATAACCAGAATTGTCATAAAAAACAGAGCACAAGTGGGGCCCTGTCCGTTATAGCAGAGGGAGCTGGGTGTACTTCTCTACAATTATCTGTCAGTCTCCTAATCCCCTTTTAATCACAATTAAGCACTGTTTTTGGTGGTACTGGCTTACTAACATTTTTGGCAATCTTTTCTGCTAATTGCTTCATCAAATCACAAACTTCTGTGCAAAACCAACGATTTTAATGGCATTTTAATTTTCCAGCAAGGAGAATGTAAACAAAGTACGTGGGTGAGATGTTGCAGATCAGCACATTAAGCAAGAGCCCAGCGCACCTTCCCGTCCTCTGTCACCCGCTCCATGTCCCCTGTCGCAGTCACTGTACGTGAATTTGAATCATTCCCAGTCTCACTATGGTTGCATCTGCACTGGGATGTTTGTTTGTTTTGGAAGACTATGATCCTTGCAGGGCAACTTGTACACTTTTCAAGCCTACATACACGCTTCTTCGTCCTGGAGCATGGCTGCTGACAGCAAAAAGCTGATTCCCTGTAGTCGAGGTCTGTTCATACACACACAGCTGCATGAGCCCACACAGTTTGTTCTGTGTGCCTGGCACAGTGCGGCTCCAGCCCTAACTTGGGACTGCTGTGTGCTGCTTCAACATAAATTAATGATGAAAATGGCAGATTACTTCTTACATGCCCATTACAGCTTTTTAAAAAATCCTACACTCTCAGCTATTCAAAAACTTTGCAAACCACCTCCTCTCCAGGAGAACTGACAGAGTGTCACCAGCAGGCCTGTATGATGACAGATATTTGATTATACTTACATAGCCTGACATAAAAGGCATTTCCTACATTGTGTTTTTCTTTGCCTGGTGTTTGAATGGTTGCACTGCATTTTCTGTTTTCTTAAAGAAAACTTTCTGCAGTGTGAAAAAGGAGTTAGAAGCCCTGAATTAAGCCTGTAGATACCATTTATCATACAAAATAAACGTGAAAAATGCAAAAAGTAAATATATAGCATGTCTGTGAGAGGTTCTCATGATGGCAATAAATGCCCCGGTCAGTTCAAAGCACAGATGAATTAGAATCCCACTTCCAAAGAAAGGCTGGTGCTGCTGATCTCCTGTGTCCTGCTGTTTGAACTCATCAGCTGCAGAGCTGATAAGAACACGTCATTATGCAAACTATCAAAGTTTATTTACACAGCTTCTTAAAACAGATTCCTTCAATGGTATGGCCAGGTGGTTAATATCTATTGTCAGATTTTTTACACATGCCAAGTCAGTAGTACGCGTTCTCCATCCTGTAAGCAAATATTGCCCACTGCACAGAGCTCTGTCATCCTAGATCGGAGGGGCTGACCCTCGCTCTCATCTCTAATCTCTTGGAATCCTTTTTTTCCTTTAATTTTGAAATCTACAAGCACTTCCACAGAGCACATCCTTCCATAAACACAATAAAAAGTCAAGTAACTTAAACAGCATTAAGTTGAGAATTAAATTATATATCAGGCAGGAATCTGGCAATGAAGTGTGAATCTACCATAAAATCCTTCATCTCTGCAAGTCCTGGGAGCACTCCAGCATTCCCAGGTTGTCAGGTGGGCTGTCTGTTCTGAGTATTTTAAGTGATTTAAATGATACCTAAATTTTAGGGCACCCAACTTAATGTTCACTCAAATGGATCTAATTTTTGAAGGATGGCTGCTCAATGCTTTTCAAACAGCTGGTTGCTTTTCTTCTGGTATCTATAAAGAGGCAACAAAGATCATTCATCTCTTTTTTTAAGTGTAGAACAATTTCTAATGTGTTTAATTTAACTGCAGCAGCTGTGAAATGTTAGCTTTTCTCCTATACTTAAAAGGCTTTGCTTCTATGTGGGATAGAAAGTGGAATAAAATGTATCAGTAAAAATGGGAAATGGAGATACCATACCTTTCTATACAAAGGAAATACTGGAAGATTGATTATCAGTGATTTTCTTAAATCTGCTTAAACAAAGCACTGCCAACATTTTCCAGAATGGATATGGCTGCAGTTTTTCATATCCGTCGTTTGGCAATTTGTGGGGCATGCTTGGAGAGCTCCAATGAATGAGAAGTGACAGTAATGAAACAACTTCCAGTGAGCTCCAAACTGCCAGGGGCTGCTGGAAATCTCCATCCCACATCTCCCGAGAGAGAGCCCTGGTGTCACACCTGAACCTCACTGAGGCGGTGAAAGTGACAGCGGGAGCTTTCGCTCGTGCTGACAACGTCGCTGTCACCAGAATTGAGGTCTCAAAAGTGAGCTTTAACCTTGAGCTCTTGACACCAGGTCAGTTATTTCAGTGTGGAAATAACAAAACGTCCAACTTCAGATTTGTGGTTGTTAACGTCTTATTAACTCCCATCCGCTAAAATGAACTTTACAGCTTATATTTGTATCCCATTAAAATTAACTTTACCTAACTTCTCATGGGGTTACACTAACCTCACAATGATGCAATACAGATATGTATGAGTATTTTCATCATCATGCCCGAAGTCTTTTCAGTTTATGTTCGATTTCCTAGCCCTTCAGGTCTTTGGGAATGGGACTAATGTCAGAATCACTGAAGTATTTGGAAAAAAGTTAAAATCTTCTCACATCTTAAGCCAAGTTACAGCAACTTAGCATGATCATATGGACATTTGTGGCCTATGTCACAAGCAAGGCTATGTGAGGGAGCCCGTCTTCACTGGTGGCCACAGTAACCTGGGCTATTTTGCAATTGCGGTGGACTAGAAGGCCACACAGCTTCAAGGTGGCAGCAGTAACATTTGCAAAGTCACCTGAATGAAATGGAAAATTCTAGCCAAAGTCTTACTAGAAATTTTAAGCAAGTTGGCTGTTGGGTTTTTTTGTTTTTAAAAAGAATATGCTAGAATAATGCTGCTTCTAAGGCCTTCGCACAATGTAAATAGTTAATAAATACTTCTACAACCTCGGAATCCAAAAATGATTTTTGTTTCCCTGTTTGTTTTGACATTGCTTCCTCTGACAGTGATGACTGCCTCAAAACTGCATATCACTTTCTATCTAAAGCTCGACCTTTTCTGTTTTTTTCCTTAATAAGTAACACTGCTAAAATTATGCAACAGACAAGAAACAAAATGAATCATCTGGCTGTGAAAGAATTATTTTGAAACTGCAGGAAAATATATATATATGGGCATGTGGTTCTGAAGTTGATTAAATCATCACATTTGCAGATCCTCAGAGCTTACCTCACCATAAAGTGGATTTAAAATTTTGAGAAAGACCATAAGCTAGGTTTGCAGAAGAGCACATAGCAGATATGCACCAATAGGCATGAACTGTAAATACATGATTTCTCACAGATCATGTGGTGCTGAGGAAGACCGAAGCACTCACAGAATATTGCAGGTTTCATTTATAGAGGTTCCATTTTCAGCTGGGTTACATCTACCAAAAACTATGCTCGTTCAGCTAAGAAACCAGAACCTTTTTTAGCTGGAAGCCTTCCAAATAGGAAGCAAACAAGAGTTGCTTACCTTACACCTATTTAAGATCTATTATTAGTGGTCTCATTCTATTTTCAGTAGCCACATGGCCACCCTCCAAGAAAATGCCATCAGAGTTTACACATTTAGACTGACTTTGTGTAAAGGTAAAATATTGAGAAAAGTGAGAAGCAGAAGTGCCTGTGAGCTGCTCCTTCCAGAACCGACTTGAAGCCCTGTGCTGAAGAGTCACTAACAGCCATTTTGATGCAGTACTTTTCATCTACAGGTATGGTTAATATCTAAATAGCTGCTACCAGGACTGGGCCTGTTCTGTGCACAAGAGGACTATACTTCTCCATCTCAAACCAGAAAGAATGTGCAGAAAGCGAGGATACACAAGCTGAACCCAGCCAACACATTCATGACTTTATTTATGTTGGGAAGGTGAAAGACATCAGACTTTCTGGACTATTTTGGTGATTAGAATGATTTAACAACGTGGCTAGGCAACGCAGCGTATGGACCTTGGCTGTTTTGCCAGCTCCTGTAGCCATGTGCTAGATGTGCTGCTCATCTCAGCAGCAGCATTGCTTGCCGTGTGGTTACTTGGGGTTCTTGGGGTTCATGCTGCAGGATTCCAAAACGTTTCAGTTGGTTTTGCTTCTGTCACTTTTTAAAGGTGTGCCCATGGAGAATGTGATTTTGTGACCACCTATACTCCCCTTCGTGCTCTGCTCCTGAAGTTGGACCCAGGCTGCAATGACAAGCCAGTGCTATCTGCATTATCAATTGCAAAGAAGTCATCGGGAGCTGCATGATTCTGCTGCTTGTGGTAATGGCAGCATGTCATTCAAAGCTCAAAAAGTTGACTACTCCAAGAGAATGAGAGGGAACAGCCCAGGATTTTAATTTTTGTTTAACACACACTACACAATGGGAGATATTTTTCCTATCATCTACTGCAGAGTGGAACAGGAAATTTTCGTCCGTATGTTAAGTGTCTCTCCCACTCTCAGGGTCTGGAAAGTGAGATATGACACCAATACTGGTAATTAGGAGCTAAATGTTCTAGCTACACTTTCAGCAGAGCTGAATGAGAGAAGGCTTTGTGGAAGTGAGTTTGCAACAAACAATTAATATAACAGTGTTTGCTTAGATGCTAGGCATGTGCTTAACATTGACCTCTAAGAAGACTCCATTACGTGATGAGCAGCAGTGAAGGCTGCTCGTTATGCATTTGTCCACTTGAGTTTTTAGAGCATGGATGTGTTTTGCTCAGAGGACAAGCATCTAACCGAGAGCCAGGGCTGTCCCACATGAGCCCTTTGGTGGAACAGCAGCACAGATGGGTTGCTGGACCTCTCCGCTGTCCTGTGAGCACCTCAGCACTACAGCCCTTCCGCTGCCTGAACTCAGATGCAGACACTTCAGCAAAGGTGAAGGTGGTGGTGTGGTTCTTCTGGGCTTAGGTGCAAGCAATCCAAATTGCTCACCAAGACTGGACTTACATGCCACCTGAGTAAGCAGTCCAAATTTCAAGCTGAACTGCAAGTTCTTATTTCACTGTTGTCTGAAGTCTATCTTGAGCTTTTAAATCCTTGCCTTGAGAATATTCTATTTTGATAACATATATGATTTAATAACCTCCTTAAAAATAATAAGGAAGAAAGAAAATCAAGAGCCCAAGTTTTGCACAGTAAGGTCAAATACTCAGTTCCTTCTCCAAGCTGAGCTCATCATGCTTGGAAAACTCGGGACATAGCTGCATTGGTCCAGCTTTTCCTTAAAGAGTTTTAACCTGATGTCCAAAACAAAGCAGTAAATTAGATGAACCTGTCAGCTGAAATTCAACATCCTTAGCTGAAACTTGGCATGCAGCTTTGCCAGCTCAGTTATAGATTTTTTTGATGACTATTTGGCTTTTTAGTTCTCTCTGTGCCTTTTTAAAATTCCTCGTTCTTTTCTGCCTTGAAATGTACTTTCCATTAAAATAGTTGAGCACAGGAAGGCACCACCTTGCTTACATTTCTAATGCAGCCATTTTACTTAAATATTCTAGACACTAGAGACATTTTGTATTAAACCTACAGGTTTCTTTCTTACTGTCACTGTAACACGCTTTTAAATGTAAATGGCTTTGTTTCCAAAGTGCATAGAAATGAATGTAATGTGGAAATTCATTCTGCCCGAAGAAGGCTAAACAAAGCATTAAAAAAGGTACAGGAGCACATGAGCCCGAGCAACACAGGGACGTCCCGTTCGTTTCCACTGCTGAGTTCTGTAATGCTAGGACCAGCAAAATTAGTTTTTCCAGATAGATCACAGTTTAAACACTGAATAACAGCATGTTTTGAAAAATTATTTTTTAACGCTGCTTGTTTTTGGAGTTACTTCACGTGAAAGTTAATAGTGCATTGTTTAAAAGGAAATTTTTATACTGTCAGTTTGTTCCCCTTTCTCATCTGGAACTTGTAGTGATGACATCAGCACTTTTAAAAAGCTATTCTCTGCTTGCTTGCAGCATTTGAGGCGCTCCATCCTTACTTTATTTGCAGGCCAACACCATCTTGAAAGAACATGAGCTGCCATGGAGAAGATTGCTTGAATCATCACCCTATCTCCCATCCTCAGCTGACTGAGAGCGATGCTGACTGCCAGGGATTGTCAGAGGTGCTTCGAAATTTTAAAGTTATTGCCCTTTCTCTGGCTTCTGGAGTTGCTGTCTTGTTGCTGGCAATTCTAAAGAAGCCACAGGTCTCCAGCACAGAGAGCAACGTTCACTCTCTTTTTTTCGAACTTACTGTGATTTCTTACCAAATTTCTTTCAACGTGAGTAAAGGCAGCAGAAACGAGCAAAAATACCTAAACTGAAAAGCTTATTAGGAGCTCAAAATAAGCTCAGGTGGCTTTCTGAGGAGGGAGAAACTGGGCTGAGGAAAGTTAACTTTATTAAATTCTGCTTTAAGGTTTGACCTTAAGTTCTACAGGGCGCACGAATACCAGCAACATCTTCATAGACGTTTTATGCATGTATCCTGTTGCTGACTTATGTTCCTAATGAACCCTGAGGAGAATGGTTAAAAAAGGAAAGTCTGAGTCTCATAGCATCATACATTTGAAAAGTTTCCTGCTCACAAAAAGAATTTAATAGAATTCAGAGTTTAATCCTCATCTTCCCAGCCCATGCTTTTATTGTAAGATCTTTTTTCTTGAAGCACGGAACAGAAGAAATACAACCTAATGCAGATTTTATCTTCTGTAGAGTAGCTGCAAAATAGCAGCTCCACAAAATTGCTGTCCCTTGCACGGTGGGAGTGACTCACTGGCAGTGCCAAGGGTTGTTTGATCTTCTGCTCATTTGTAGAGCTGCATCTAGAAGCCTGCTTGTTTACGCAGAATTCCTTCTCTGTGTTTATTCTTTTCTCTTAAGAATGCTTTCTCCACTTTGCTCTTCACTGCCAGGAGCTAGTGCACCCCAGGTGTGCAGGCGTCCCCTGCTCTGGTGGCAGCCCAGCACCCAGTGGGGCTGTGAC
The DNA here is from genome assembly GCA_013396635.1 of Penelope pileata. NCBI lineage: Eukaryota > Metazoa > Chordata > Aves > Galliformes > Cracidae > Penelope > Penelope pileata. Next base: position 663,590 of record WBMW01004623.1, on the reverse strand, counting down.
AGGAACGGGCAGACGGTCTGTGGAGGTGGGGCACTGAAACGGCTTTTGAGAATGTCAACATGTGTAAGAGCTACTATGGACATTCATTTTGGAAGTGGAACAGACCTAATCCTCAGGTTTTCCATCTTTCAGACTTTCCAGAGTCATCCTGTGTTTCTCTGGAAGAGCACCCAGCACCTGGGTGCTCCGGGGCTTGCCCCTTCCTCTGCGTGCAGGCAGGTGCAGTCCTGAAGAAGCAGTCTCTACATTGCCGTCCTTGAACATCACACAGACACAGAAGTTTAATTTTTATTTTTGCCATGAGATGCTTTCTCAGTAAATAAGAGTTAAAGATATTCTAGTGCTTAGAAATTGCTTGACTCCACGTTTTTACCACATCAGTCTTCCCAACAGGCACCATGAATCCGTGTGAGGAAGAAGCTCCCCTCCATGGCTACTTTCATAGATGGTGACTACTCAGGATCACATTGTACAACTAAGATGAGCAAACACAGAGTCACAGAATCACAGGGGTTGGAAGGGACCTCTAGAGACCATCTGAATCAGGTCCTGTATAATAGGTTGCACAGGAAAGCGTGAGCAAACAACCAGCTGAGAGTGGTTGGTATAAGAAGCAAGCCTGACATAGAGATTGCCATCAAGCTGTATTGCATCCAAACCAGAACAGGCAAAAATCTGTCTCTCTGGGTTTCAAAAAGTGTAAACAGTTCACAGAAGATGGATTTTTGTGGAGATAGTAAATGTGCAATTTTTATTTTCCCAAATATATGACCACTGCAAAGGAAAATCACTGAATGACAGAGGGCAGTGGAGGCCCAGGCCGTGGTGTGGGGACACAGGCCTCTGCACTATTGACAAGGCAGCTGGGGTTGCTGTCCCTACCCCTGCTGGTTTCTCCCTCTTCTGATCTGTGGTAACTGAAATCTCTGCTCACAACAGCAAAGCAGATGCACCAGCAACAAGTAGAGCTTGAAAGGAGCAGGGAGAGCACTCTCTCTCCTTCAGACTGAATAAAATTGGTTAAATTGAATGTTATTATTTTATCACAGATCAGCCTAAGCCTTAAAAGTGCAAAATACTCATATGGTCCTTCCCTTCTCTTTCCATTAGAAGTCTGGACTGGCTACTACATGCTATTTTTATTCTGGCTACATAGCTATAGGGTTTTTAGTGAGAAGACTCATGCATCACCAAATGCATACGTTTCTCCTCTCACAGCTTTTTTCATTGTGTACCTTTCTTATCTGGTTATTCCAAAGTTTGAAAATGAGAAAGCAACCTCCTATTATACATTAGTATTCCCAGCAGGGAAAGTGATAGAGATGAAATCTCAAATCACAGTCAATGTGCAGAGATTTAAAACAGGAAAATTAAAAGCTGCAGCAGAAAACTAATTATAAGGACATTTACTGTCATGTAAACTGACCAACACTTCTCAGAGCATGAGAGCCCAAAGCACTGTTATTTGCTTGATAAAAAAAAAAGAAAAAAGAAAAAAAAAACTCCCCTAGGCAGTTTTTGACAGTTTATACAGAAACCCATGTCTTACTAATTTTCAACATTTTTACAAGACAGTACACGTCTTACAGATAAAATTCTCTCCATAACTGCTACCTTCCATTGTTCAATAACTTCAGTGTTGAACAAGACTAAAATGAAAAGCTGATATTTTAGTTCAGCACTACAATTAGGTGACGGGTGAAGTTAAGTCCCTGATTTTCCAGAGACTTCCCCTTTTTCCTGTTGCTTTCCTTTCTTTTCTTTCCACAGTTGCAGAAACTTTCAGGTGAACAGAATTGTCTAAAGAAAATTACCTTAATGACATACCTTTTCCATAAATCGATGACATACATTAAAGATTCAGAACATACTTTAGCGCAACCCCAAATGTGGAAAATAGCAAGGTCCCAGGGTGATCCCCCTCTGAATTATGGATTGAGCATTATATCCTGCTCTTAGCCATTCAGGTGCAAGCCCATTAATTTCAGAGCAGCTGTTTCAGGCTTGCATTGATGTGACTGACCTCAGAACTTGGCTAGGGAGCTGGATGCTTCCCATTGCTCACAGCAAGAAGCAAGTCCTGATGCCCTGAGCTGTCCTACAATCACCCTCTTTTCTGCCATGCTGAGTTATGACATGTATGCTGTATAAACAAACTGACCCTGCAACATCCTATTGCTATGTTGTAGTGGGATGCATGGGGAACTGATAGATCTAACTGAGAGCAACACAGGGAATATTCGGAAATCTAGTTCAATTGCTTCAACCTAATGATCCATGGGTCCCAAAGGCTTGGTGGAACATCATGCAAGGCACTTTGAAAGTATTAAGCCTAATGCTGATCTGCTCCAATTTGCCATAAACAGATCTGTGCATCCATAAGAATACATTTTACAAATAGAAAGGTAAAAGACATGAAAGAATTATTTAGTTCTCTTCTTCTGCACCATATATTTGATGGCATTTTATTGAGATTTTCATTGAAAAGCCTTCCGCTTAAATATTTGCATAAGCTTTGACATAGTTTTCAATATTCCTGACAGACCCCAAGGAAACTCTAGATAGTTTTTAAATACATGCTAACAAATTAAATCTGTTCCCAAAACTCCTTTTGCTGCATCATTTTGAATCAATGTAGCATAGACATTTGAATTTTTTTTTTTAAGGGACAACAGAAGGACACATTTAAATTATGCATTACTGGTGAAGAAACAACTATTTGAAACAACTTTGACACTTATTTGGATGGATCATCAGCTGTGGTAAAATGAGAAAACTGATCAGAAGTCAATACTTGCATCAAAGGGAGATCTGAGCCATATACTATCACAGTCAAGGAGCTGCACGTATAGGATAAAGGTGCGTGTTGATGATACTATCATTTTTAGAAATATCAACATCACAAAGAATTTGCAGGTTTTCCTCACAGAAATGAAAAGTGATGGTTACTAAGAGAGACCAGGAGGTTTTTTGGTTTTTTTTTTTTCAGACAGTTTACAGCACTTTATCATAAGAATGGGACTGCTGAGGAGGGGCTTTTAAGTCCAATTTTGCTAACTTTTGTCTCTGGGTTTTAAAGCAGGCTAAGGAGCTTTCTGGCTTGAAACTTCTAAGCAAAATAAAACCATGCTGTTTCTGTTGCATCATGCAGCTAGTCCCAGATGCCTTCATCCTCAGACAGCACAGCCTGTATTTGCAAAAAAATTTAGATTTAGATAAATTTGTCTGAGTAACAAAATAACAGGAGGATTAGGAATTGCCTATAAAATGTGAGCCTTGGTAATAAACCAAAATGTGTGGGAGTTCTGCTCTAAGGCAGCAGCATGTCTTGAGGCAAGCAGACTCAGTGAATAAAACCTTCCCAGCATGGTATAAAAATCAAGTTCTTACTAATTTTGGCTTGGCTTCACATGTATGCACTAGATGAGAACACCTTCATTTTCAATAGGCAGGAAGGCTGTCCCACTAGTAATGGGAATGGCAATACACTGGAGGGTTTTGAGAAGGCAGAGGGGGAGAGTTTGCACCCAAGAGTCCATCTGAGATGCTGCTGCCGCTTCTTACCTCAAGTTACAGGCTCAGCAGTGGGAGGTGATACACATGCTCTGAGATGTCTTGTGACAGCCACCCCAAGAGAAAGAATGAAGTTCATGGAAATCAGTAGGAAAGACCATTACAGCTCCTTCATCTTCTTGCACAAAGGATTTCATGCTTCTGAGCCTCATCCTTCTGCTATCAAAGAGGGAATTCCAGATAATGTGATTTTAAAGGGAGAAAGATTTAAACAATTTGCTTTGGTATGCCAGAAACAGGCCTAATTATCCAGAGATTTGCTGGATATGCCTGTAAACCATTACAGGCTGAAACTAAATCCTTTTGAAAAGCCATGTCTTATTCCCCTTCCCTGTTCCTTACATCATCTAAGCACTCTGGCAAGCCATACATACTTGTGTCAATTAGGCCAGTGTTCTGGGATCTCTTTGTTCTGCTTTTGTTCAGAGGACAGAAGCGCAGTCACACAGAGCATCCCAGGAGAACAACCCCTTCACACCTCCTGCCCAGTGAGCATCACCACAGCCAATTACAGCAGCCCCAAACTCAAGCAAAGAAGATCATGGTAAAGAAGTAGCGGCCTCATGAAGTGTCTGTGGTCTTTCATCAAGAGATTCAGGGAAGTGTGTAAGTGAGGGGTGTGTGGAATAGGAAGTACTGTGTCTGGGCTGTGGGCGATGAAGTGCAAAGCAAGAGCTTTGTTACATGGCAGTGCAATTCCACCCAAAGTTTTGTTCAACTGGCTGTGGAAGTTGACACCTCTCGCATTTCCTCTGCACTTTCTCTTAAAATTGAGTTCAAACTTCTGTTTGGCAATTTGTATTCACAGTGTGTGCCTGCTGGATTGAAGCAATACTTCCCTACCAACGCTTCTCTGGTGACTCAAATCTGTTTCCAAAGAGTTTAATTGTTAGTGTCCTTTTGTGTTACAAAGAAAACCCAAGCACTAACAAAGGAGGTTCTTTCTCCCTGAGCTCTTAGCAAGGCAGAAGCACTGAGAGGGGGGCTTGATATGGCGTTTGGAGCTCTGCTCTCTCAAGCTCTGCCAGAAAGCAGCAAAATTTGAGAGGCATGGACTATCCAGTGCCACCTCAGTCAGGCAATGGTTCAGGAACCCAAATAAAACCCAGCTACACGTGTATATGGGTACATGGGGCCTCCTGCTCCCGTGAGGCCTCAGTGGGTTGAAGGCCTGTGTGACTGAAGCCGAAGGGCTCCAGGTCCTGGTCCCCCACAAGTACACATCCACAAAGGGACCTCGCTGTGTAACAACCACACACATCCACTCTGCTCACACTGTCACAGCCACATTACCTGAAATGTCTGTGCGTTTTGATACACCACCTAGGACAAAATCTGATTAACACCTGTGTTTTCTTCACTGTAGTTGGCTGGCACATAACCAGCAATAAACATTTCTAAAGCACAAAGGTGGAAGAAACTTGTTCAAGCCTGACCTCGTGTGAGACATTAACCCGAATTATGAAGGGCTGTCTCTATTGCTGCCTTTCTCCCACCTTTTCCCCTGTGTTCTGGAGCTGGCAGTGCTACCTGTGGCTCCGACTGCCTCTCATGGCTCCCCCTAGGCAAGGGGGCTGCCAGGAGCCATCCTGCAAGCTCCAGGCTCAGCAGAGTGCTGGCCTGGCTGCCGGCTGGAAATTGTTTCCTGTGGGTTCAGCTCTGCATCTGTGATTTAATGCTGTGCTAATATTAAACATCTAACATAACACAATGTTGATCTAAGCCAAGCAATAACCTAGCAATAGGTATGTGAAAAAAGCTGTGTTGCTGGCTTTTTCTTTTCTTTCATTTTAAAGCTGAAGACAGGATATAAAGTAAGACTAGGGACAGATTGTCTTCAAGGTCACAGCAGTGACTTAGGAACTAGAGACAAAACTCTCCTTTTTACAGCCTTTCAGACAGATTATTTCACAAAACAGCTGGAGATCTGCAGGGATAGCATCCCCACTTGCCCTGCTTGCTCTTTACCACATATTCAAGGAGAGGTGGAAAGGACTGTCTGTACCACCCATCACAGTTCCCAGTGACTACAAGACACCTCTGTTGATTTAATACAATACCTTGCATTTCTACTGCTAAATAGAAATTTGGGGCATAGAAAAGACATTCAGAAGATAGCATGGCAGAACAGACTGATGTCAGGAACCAGGCTAGGATGAACCTGTGACCACATCACCATTTATATCCCCATTTACTTTCAAAATGCTGCTCAGATGGCAAGAGGATGGTTTTTGCCTTGTTTTTTGCTTCATTACAGAAAGTAAGTTGCAAAGTAAGCCAACAGAAAGATTCAGAAATCAGGATCCATCTGAGATATCTTCCTGAAATCTAAGTTTGTTCCTGCATTCGTCTGCACACATAGAGCTGTATTTAAATTCCTGGTTCCTGTTAAGCCTTTTAGAGGAAATCATGGGACTTCACAAGCTTTGGCACTTGTATACTCCCAAATTGCTTGAGTTTGACAAATGACAGAAGTGGGACCTATCCATTAATTTAAAGATCTGAACTTGAGTCTACTTTTACTTCAGTCACCTGCCAAAGTTCGTGCTGCCTGGTGGTCTAGTTCAGGCCTGTCTGTGATCCAAACAGCGAAAGTGAGCACACTCAGGAAAGAGGACATCAATTAAAAGAGATGACTTTGGTTTCTACTAGAGAAAGCCATACTTTCAGGAAACCAAAAACTGTTCAACTCACTGTGATTTTATTTCTTTGCTCAGGAAAAGCATCTACTTTCCTATAATAATGGACACTGGCCATACTTAATTTTTCATTTCAAATGTGAGCTGCTAAGTATAGGGCCATCCACATTAAAGTGTGATGTGCATAACAAGCCAGGCTGATTGATTCCTGAGAATTTTCCTGTGCTCCACTGCCTTGAACTGTTTTGAGATCTAGCTCAAAGCTGCACTGCTCCATGCGTGGGACGTGGTGTTGATCTGGGGTCAAGTGACAAGGCTGTCCATATGCGATCTCCACTGGACCCAAAACTCTGAAATAAACATCCTCCAGTTTTTATGCTAAACTAGCTAGGTCAGGTGTTCGTACTGACTCAAACAACACTGTCAGTAATCTAAACCCCAATCAGTTTGAAACCTAACCAAAGTACTTCATGGGTGTGGACTGGAAGAAAAGTGACTTGGCCAGAATCAACTTGCCAGGCCAAAATCAACCTACCATTACCTGCAATGGTAATGCCAGAAATTAAAGCTGCTCGTTTCCTGAATCCTACCACTATGCTTGTGTATTAGGTGTGTGGGGAACTAAGCATTGGCACACAATACCTGCAGTGTAAAAATCTATAAAATACTATATGAAGTTATTATTAAAACCACCATTTTCTTGACATTTTCCAGTACTCCTTCAGATACCAAATTGAGGTTCTTTCATGTTGTTTTAGAATAGTTTTCACATTGCTGTACAAAAATAAAATGCAAAATATTCTGCACACAGGCTGATTTACCCTATATTTATATTGAGTAATAACATACAAACTGATTTGCAGACTAAATTGTTATGACTTCTCATTTGCATTGTATTTGTCATCTACTTTAAAAGTTACTTGAGCAAACTACTGATACCCTGTCTGTAAAGGGAGGACTGACAGAGCTGAGTACCTTTTTTGCTTCAGGATAAGTAGAAAGGATCAACATTCCCCATAAATATCATTTCATCCAGAAATAGTTGCCAACTACCTGATGCCTCACAGTCACCTTCTCCTGATTATCCTGAAGCTTTCCAGCTATATCTTGTTTTTATACCTTTGCCAACTTTAACCCCTAAGTAAAGAGGGATTGTACCACAGCTCTGGGTGCTATTTCCTTTTTCTTTCTCCCCTCATAAGCAAGCAGTGCACGTGCAAACTCAGAGCAAGCACCTGCCATCACATGGCATGTCTCTTTGCAACCAGGGCTCAGATGTGCAAATTCAGCGTCTCACACCCCCAGTGGGCTGTAGAGTGGGGAAGGAAATTGGTTGACTGCAGTTAGTGGAACAGTGTTGCATTAGCAGTCACGGAGCCACAAGTCTCTTGCTATCAGCCCCAGGTAGGCAGGCTGTCAGCACGAGCGTCACTCAGCTGTCTGTAAGTCTGTCCTCCCGAGAAGGTGACAGAGCAGTTTGGTTTTCTTGCCTATTCTTCCTTCAGCATCCCTGCTAACACACACCGTATACACTAAAAAGTTCTGCAACACAGACAGATGGCAATTAAAAACAAGCGTAAATTCAACACATTCCCAGAGACTGATTTGCTGCCTCAGATGAAAACAATTGCTGACCATAAGGAAGCGGGATGGCATCCAAACTGCTGTCCTGACAGCACCAACTTTGGGTACTGCATGTCTTGTTTTCCAAATGTAATGATTTTATGACTGCCAAATGCCTTCCTTTTTGATAGAACTAGAGGCACCCCAGTCCCACTGTTACTGGAGGGGCAGGAAAATTGTAAGCATCGTGGCAAAATGTACTCTGAGGATCAGCAATGCTGCCTCTTGTCCTCTGCTGAACAGCTTCTGAACTAAAAAAACAAACATTGTGTTTTTCTTTTTTTATCTGGCAACTACCTCAAAATGCAGATGAAAACTGCTCACACCAATCCCCAGTGCAATCAGCACCTTGCTACGGGCAGCTGTGCGGACAGGCACAGCACCATTTCTGTATGTATCTCATTAAGAACCAGCTAGATGCACAAGGTTGGCTTGCAACGCAAATTAAGTTTGTGTGATTCACGGGCATTAGTGACAGTTATCTCCCAGCTCAGTCTAGGTCTTCCCACTCGCTCAGCTGAGGTGATTTTACTGCAAAGACACACAAAGTGAGCTACTGACATCTGAAAACTTCAGAGCTAAATAACAGCTTTCCAGATACATAATGCATAAGAGAGGTTTTAGAGGAAGAAGAGGGATTTAATGGAGACATAGATTTATACCCAACCCTACCATCACAACAGAGCCCACCATTTGTCCCCTTTTCCTTTATCTGTCTGGCACGTGTAGATGCTAAGAACTCTAAGGCATAAGTTGTAGTTCAGTAGCTGTAAGCGTGGGACCCACACTTACAATGAATTTTGGTCTTCATTTCATATGGCAATGATGAAATTGTTTGTGGAGTGATCCAGAGGTAAGAGAGGGAAAGTGAGAGAAAAGAGATTGAGCATTTAAGAATGTTCAAGTACAGAAAAACAGATGATGTTGAGTTTTAGCTTTCTTAAAGTTATCAGAAAAACAGTATCAGACAGGAGCATGAGAAAGACAAGTGGAACCTAAGGACCATACAAAGATCAGGAAAAGTCCATTGCTTCACGCCCTCATTCTGAACAACACCAAAAATACATGTTCTCTAAAGTGTTTACCAACTAAAATATTTTAACAAACAGATCAGATGTCAGACAAACGAAGATGGGACTGGGAAATAAAAGAATGAAGGGAGAGGCTGCAAACAGGAGACATTTTTTCCACACCACATGGTTGTGTCACCCAGGTCACAGCACATTCAGATATTTGCTATTTACTTTGCTAGAGGTAAAACAGCAATATCATACTTGTCTTTGTTTGAAGTTGCTAAGTTATGAAACCACAAGTTTCACAGCAGGCTCACAGATGCGTAGGCTTTGCTATGGCCTCAAAGGAGTGACATAATGGTCAAGAGGAGCAGCAACCCCACGCTGGCCTTCCCAGAAGAGGTAAAGGAAATGAAGGGCACAACAATACATGGCTGACATAGACAAGCCAGCATAGTTATATTTGAACAGAGCTTCCATCTGTAGGTACATTTTTTGTATAGTAGTTCAGATCATGGGAGCATGGAGATTGTAGAGATTTCTGAATAGAGATGTCTGTAAAGACAGTCACAGAGCAGCCTCTCCACAGTTCTTGGAATTATAAACGTTGATTCAAAGTGAATTATTTTTGATAATAGCTCACAGGATGAAAAAGGAGAAGAACGTATCATATGTTCTAAAACCACTAGAAATGTCAAGTAGACATTTTACCATTTCTCTGGAGATTTCTGGAGGAATTCAAGAGCTATTTTTCCTACAGGCATGTAGTTCTAAGAGGGGGCCAGGTGCTGCCTCCTTAAGAAACAATCTGAAGAAAAAGCTCTGAACATAGTATTATACTCACAAATGAAATGCTTTGCTACCCATTGTCTTTTCAGAGGATTATTACCAAACTTAATTAAAACATTTTTTCAAATTAAAATTTAATAATTTCAATAATGCAGTGTCTTTGCTTCTGAATGGAATATTTTTTGCAGAAAACTTGCTGTTCCAGTATCTGGATAGATAATACTAAATATATGAATTTGTACTCGTTTCACACTTACGTCATCCATACATATGGTTTGCACTGTCATCTCTGGAGAGTTGTAGCAATGCTCTTGTAATAAAGCTAGGATGTAGAGAAAACAAACAAACAAAAAACACAACAAAACACCTGATGGTTCTGGGAGAATCTGAATGTACCTTACATAAGTTGTTTTCTCCAGATCTTCTTCAGTCTCCTCATATTTTTGAATGACTGAAGAGCTTTATCATGTAAGAAAGTTCCCAGATAATCTACTCAATGTTATCACCCTCCTTCAGGATGCTATTAGAGATGGATGGTTCACTTTTACAGTTCACTGGCATCCGTTGCTCCCACTGAGATATTTCTGACAGTTTAGCAATAATATAAGACCTGTGTGGAAGTTCAGCTAACACAAGACAGGGAAACATCAACTTTTAGCTGAGACAAGCTTAATAAAGTCACCATTTTTCATGTTTTCAGAGCAACTGAACTTTCTATGACAAACTGCAGTTAGAGTCTTATCTAAAACTGTGAGCAAGGCACCTTTCTGGCAAGTTCTGCTGAAAACACTCAAGTAATTCATTGATGCTATTCTTGTCCCTTGGTATGAGTCACCAGGCATATTGGTCATAGCTCCATACACAGACAAAGGCAAAGGAGACAGAATACTGAATAACCCGTGTTTAAATCTAGTAAAATATTTTACTTCAGGCTGTCAGTTGGATTGACTCCTTTGTTTTAACAGCAACACTGGGAGGTGTGTCTGATCTTTCACAGCCTATTTTGCAGGTGCAAAACAAGTGACCACACCTGTCAGTGCTGCAGGATGACTATGTTCACCTTCGATTAATTTAGGCACAGAAGGAAGCACCTCATCTGCACCCATCTAGCACGCAGACATTGTGGGTATCTGTCTTTTGTGGTTTGTGGGAGTTGTAGCATCCTAAATATTACACCATCACATGCAAAAGCGCATATTTTCACAGGGATCTGAGTGATCAGATTCAGACTAGGAGTCAGGGGCAGGCAGCTGGTAGGCTGTCTTCCTTGGTCCTCTGACTAACACTTTGCACCAAATTTAGCTGGAGAGGTTTCAGATGCCATTATCGTAAACTTCTTCCACCCTAGAAACCACCTACATGTTCACCCATCTGTTGGCAGCAGTTGGGCTGACGTAAAAAATATTTGTAAGCTCTTCAAAGCCAGAGTTCATGGTTTGGAATAACAGTGACAGAGAGGGTCACACCATGAACCTCTGTTTCAGTATGCACCAGGAGAACTCAGTGCTTTAAGTCAGAGATGAGAGCTTTATCCATGGGTCAGACCCTACTATAACCCTTTCATGCTCTTGTATTTACCCATGAAATACTGGCAAGGTAAAAAGCCAGCTCCAAAAAGATGTGTCCACAAATGCAAAAAGCTTTGTTGAAAAAGGCTCTCTCTATAAAAATATTTTAAAGTTCACTGATGGTGAGAAGGGTTTCTGCCTCCCTGAATTTTTGTACAACAGAGCTCTCCAGACTGCGTAACAATGTAAAGCCACTTTGACTGCCATCATCACCCTGGAAACATTTTTAATTAGAATAAGAAGGAAGAATACTGTTTGACTTTAACAGCATTTATGAATTGAAGGTGTCTTTTAATACCTGCATCAATCACAAGACAGTTTTCTGGGGAACTGCTTTGTCTCCATCTCCACATTACACAGTTGATGTGTTTTGCCTGGATGAGAGAGGAGGTACCACTGCATCTCTTACAGGAGCGTGAGAGGGTTTCAGTGTCCTCTATGTTCATGGGTCTCTCCAGGCTATGTTTATCATTACTAAAGACAAATATGAAAAACACCAATCCCTTTCAGAATATTTACAATATAATTGCTCTTCAGACCCTTCAGATTTTCTCCCATTTCGTGTGGGAAAAATACTCTTGTATGTTTGTTGCCTCAGAAAGATGCATGCATCCACACTAAAATCGTAGATGCTTGGTTGCCTGAACCTTTGTAAACTTTGTAAACAGTGTCCTTTTGCCCACTGTAGAAGTGATTACCTCATTAGCCCAAGATATATGACTAAAACAAATAAGATATACACTGAGATTGTTCTGATTTTGGAAAGATTTTAAGTTTGTGGGATCTCTTTTACTCTGGGAAACAAACAATATCCTTCGCTGTTTGCAAAACTGGTGATAACTTACTCCACAGAGGACAAAAGGCTTACGTTGAACTTGATTTCAAAACATGGTTTAATCTTGGGGCACCATCTCAAACAGTCTCTCAACTGAGGTTCAAGTTCATATCCCTTTGATACTGCAAATGGAGCATTCCAGGCTTGTTGACGCAGTATAAAATGTACCATGCGCTTTTATAAGAAAAAATTAACCAATTATCTGAGGGTTAGCATACTCTGCTTCATGTGCTGAAAATTCAAGGGTAATGACTTTGCATGCTGGTTTGTGTTATCTTTCCTGGCCTAGAAGTTCATTCGTGTTGTCATAGTTGTTCCTTCTGATCTAGAATACCTGGTTATCTCAATGAAGTTTATATACAAATGGACCACAAAGTTCAAGCAAGAAGGGATGCAAATCCATCTCCCAGTGTTGATCCTCACAGCAGCAATTCACATAGGAGTTGAAGTGGACATAATCCACCACATACGGTCCTGGGTAACCCGTTCTAGGTGAGTCTGCTTTAACAGGGATTTGGACAAGAGGATCTCCAGAGTTCCCTTCCAAATTCTACCATTCTGTGACTGTGAAGTCAAATTTCCCTCAAGAATTAAAGTCTTGAGGTTTTTCTGGTACAATTAAAAGTAGCAATATTGCTCTGATGTGTTCTCTTACATTGGAGAATGTTGAAGATATGGGTGAAGTTTTAAATTACATTTTAAAGACATTAAAGGAAAACCAGTGGTATCCCTTCAGTCCTTTACACCTTTTAAAAAAATCAGATGAACAGCTGAGGATTTCTTTTTTCCCTTCCAGAACATCTCTAAATTTCAAGAGGAACATGTTTCAAATATTTCAAGACTTGACTTATTCTTTCTGCCTTCAGTCTTATCCTTTTACTATATTTTTACATGGTATCCCTCGCCAATAAAGGAAAAAGAACTACAAACCTTTCTCTGTTCACTGCCAGTGTCAGTACAACTATGACATGGTTACATCCCCACAGTCAGTCAAGCAGATAAAAGAGTTGTTTAGCATGGGACTCTGTGTTCCAAGCTGATTACTTTGATACATGCTTCTCTGTTCCTCCAAAGCTTTCTGGGTTGTATCTTCAGACCTCCTCAGGCTCTGTTTCTTCTCATAGATCATCTCCAGCGTTGTACACGTCCTCATACAGGAAATACAACACTGCACACACAAGAAGCTTCTGAAATGTTTTTTACATGCCCATTTACAGTAGGTAGTTCTTCAGCAATTATTTTTTTCCACATCCAAAACATTGCAGCAACAGGCAAGAAATTGCATCAAACATCAAGATGTTGAATTTTAAGCTGTAAGCTAACTGCTGTGTCATCTTTTCTCCATGCTTCTAATGCTAAGAAGAGGAATGTTTCTCGGGTACCATAAAAAAAAAAAAAAAAAAGTTGCATACTGGAGAATTTTCTCACACGCAGCTGATCATGTACAATGCTGTGGGACTGTATATTCTGTTGAGAGCTGAAACATTACAACCCTAATGGAATATCTGGTTCTCATTAAAAAAGCGATTCCAGTCATGTATCTTCCATCCATAGATGATTTGCTTTTATATAACTACAAATTAATTTTTCTTTGGTGTAAGAAAATTCCTGTTGCTGAGAATAGTATCACAGGATGAGGCACATATGTTGAAAAGATCTAGACAATAACCTAGATGCATGGCAGAGACAGAGACAAGAATCCCATCTTTTCCTTCCAAGACAAGTCATTTAGGTGATTTGTGATGGACTGCTTTTAGATTTCATTGCTGCACTATGAAGAAAAATGCTGTTCCAGAAAAATCAGTAGTATGTAGATCAGAGAATTAAATGATGAATTGTGGGCTTCATTCCCACCCCTACCTGTATTCCTGGGGTCATCTGGAGTAGTAGTGTCATTCCCCGACATCTTAATTCTCCTTAAAGGACAATAATAAAGGACAATTCTCCTTAATTCTCCTTGTCTGACAGATCACAGAATTACTATGAGATATTCAGAGGTTTATAACAGAAAGACTAGCTAATTATTTGGGGGAATATTAAAAGAGTTCAAAGAACCTTAAAGGAGCCAGCTCAGCTGTAGCCCTCAGAAAGATCATCAACAGAGAATTCCATTATGATTTGAACACCCACTTAAATACCACAGAAAGCTTCAATCTCTGGATCACTCTGGTTTGTTCTGGAGTCAAAAGCAATGCTAAGCTGTAAGAATGTGTTACTTCTTTCTGTACCAACGTAGGTTTTTTATGAAGAGAATTAAGGAGATCAGAGTGCTGGTCTTAAATTATTTTGAGCAATCCAGATAATATTAAATTCTGGCTATTTTCTGTTCTTTTCTACTCCTTTATGCTTAAGCTCTAGTGTTGATCTTTGCAGCAAGCTGTTGCCAACTTTCATTTCTATTCTCTTGCCCTTCTTTAGTTCAGCCTGACAAGTCAGAAAATGTAATCAACTCAGCAGATACAACATAACCAGCGTTGCTTCAGGGTTGGGAACTTGCCCTGGTAGGATTACACTAGCTGCTTGGGCTGACTGGTCTGACATCCTGTTTGACAAACTATTTTCCTTCTATCTTGTTAAAAGTTCTTGCCTTTTAAAACCTTAGATGCAGAATTTTACCCTTATTACCATACGAGGGATTATAAGTGAGATGGTGAAGGAACTGGGAAAGTTAGTGGTTTTAGAGCTGTTTTGATAGCACCTATTTCTTTTCTGCTATGCAGTTTGCTATATTAAACTTTCTCATCAGAGATGGACCAAGTAGGAGAAAGAAATAAAGAAATCTCAGACAAGAAACACTGAGCAAATCCATTGTCTAGTATACATCTGAAGCAACTTGAATTCTGGCACCTCAGACTACCCCAAATTTACACTGAAAAGGTACACTGAAAAGGAGGATTTGGATATTTGTTCCTATGTGTATTAAATAATACATATGTATTTGTGTGTTTCTTTAGACTAGAGCCTTAAATGGCAAAGTCTGACTGGGTATTAATCTTCCCATGGCAGAGAATTTACTAAGAAAAACTTCTGCTTCTAGTAAGGTCAAGTTCACTGTGAATAGTGACCCAGGCCATGAAGGGAGCCCATTGCCAGTCCCATGGAAGAGGGCAACAGGTTACTACAAGGAGTGTTTTCTGTAGTCTTCAGTAAAAGGTTGATTTCTCACCATTCTCCTGTAGCAACCCCATGTATTCAGCTCACCCAAATCTTCCTGTCTTTCATCTTTCATTGTGCTGGCTTACACAATGCAGAGAAATTAACACTGTAAGTAGGTTCACAGCCTTTAAAGGAATAAGTTCACAGCTGAACAGGCTGTGGTTTATGGTTCCTGTTTTACCCTTGAGATGCTCTGGCCTTGCAGTCTGACTGACCTCTTCCTCACAGACTTTCTTCTTCCACAGTCTTTCCAGCAAGGCCAGGTGAAGCATGTACCACATCACATAGATACCATCTCCAACTATCAACTGGACCTCAAGTCACACACAGCAGCTTTTGAAGAGTGTGGTTAATCAGCAATGTTTAGGAAGAGAGCACTACTAAAACACACATGATCCAGCTAAAAGCTGGACAGGTTTCTCTGGCTAGACTGACAATTCTGTAAGAGGGTTTGATGAGCAGTAAGGGCTGACTGAGCAAGGGAAGCTATGGGATGATAAGTAGTAAGAGCAAGATACTGTATTAAGGACTGCAGGAGTGAGTGCTTAGCCACAGGGAAATGACAGAAGTAGAAACTGCCAAATTGGATACATAGTCTTTAATCATGTCTATTTACAAACTGTAAGAAAAAGGTGTAAGAAACTCAAAAACAAGATGATGTCTTAGACAAAGTTACTGTCAGGTTCATCATCTGAACAGTCTAAGATGACATAGCATGCAATATTTCCTCTAACATCTTGGGACTGTACAGGATTGGTACAACCAGAGGTGGTGGTTTTTATCATGGAAAGATCCAGCCAGACTTTGAATCCCACCCTTGGCCAGAATTACAGCCCATGGTAATGAATTCTTACCTTTTGCATGTGTCAGAAACATGAAAATTTATGTTGAAATTGCTTCAGCTGTACGCCTTTTGACAGCAGAAGTCAGACATGACAAGAAGATTCAGTCAGCAAAAAATGCTGTTGGGGGACAAACTGTCAGAAGCTTTGTGGGTTGAAAAGATTGAGCTGTGTGCCTGCACACTTATGTGTGAGTAACTGTGACTAAAAGACAGCATAAATCCAACCACAAACCTCTGTGAAGCAAAGAGAAGGGTGGCTCTATGTTGCAAATGACAGGAAAACAAATACTTTGATAATCAGGCAACCAGGGGTGAGAACAAATTTCTCTATTGAAAGTACATGATGTAAGTGGATGAATACAAGCACTTTTTCCACATACATTTTATCATGCATTCACAATCTTCTTTTCTAAGCTTTAATTGGCATATGTGCACAAGGGAATTAAGTGCCTTCATATCACCCTCCTGTGACGTTTTACCTACTGCACAGCAAGTTCTGTATGTATTAGCCAGTTCTAGATACTGGAAATGCCTTTGTTACCTTTGCAGATAGCACAGCAGTTGTCAGCAGATCCAGATCTGTGCTACAGCTGGTGTGAGTTCACTGGAAGCTTACCTGAGTGGTGGCAAGCTGGTGAGAAGGTAACAGTGTTCTAGGGACATAGCATAAGGACCATACAGCATGGCAAGCTGCAACGTCAGTCATGAGAGTTTCCTTGTATTTAATTAGCTTTCTAAGTGCACTTCCTGACTCACTGTAGACTGGGCTGAATCCCACATGAAGGATCCCACATGACACACTGACAGCTAGAAACAAAATAGTACAACAACTGGTTCCTGGTTTGAGCACAGGCCTCAGGCCTCCAGCTTCATCATGGCCGAGCAGGGCCCAGGGGAGGCCACCCCTGCTGCTGCAGGACACAACCTTTACCTGTGCTTTAGTGAGGCACATGAGAATTTAACATACTCGTTAACACTTAAAACTGCAGAAGGGCATCGTTTTTCAGTACTAACGTAATGCTTGTGATGTAGTTTAAGCATCATGATTGCAATATTATTGTGCTGCTCAGGTATAATAGCACATTACTGTACATGGACATTCTGATTTCTGTGCAAAGAAATAGTGACATCATAAAGCTTTACAACATCAGTTATTAGGGAAGTAAGAGTTACCTAAACTTTGCAGAATATAAAATTGTCCTGAGGTACAAATAAGGTGCAGTAAATAATGACTAGCTAATGAAAAGTAGAACTGCCAATTTTTTTTGCTGAAGGAGAAGGGGAGGTGAAGACCAGGAGACTTCCTGCCAACCTCATGGGCTTTCCTGCTTTACTCTGTGTTTCCATGCTCTTCTAAGAACGTGACCAGTTTGAAGATATATGGGAAACAGCCCACTGGAGTCCTAATTAAGGCTTCTGAATTATGTCTCAACTTTGTTTCAGCCTTGCAAGGATGGAAGTAATTTAGCTTTGTGGGCTAACTGTAGCAGTGTTCAGAAGAGTTCAGATCCTCAGTCCTGCTCCTTTCACACCTTTAGACTATCCTCATCAGTTTCAGGAAATTTGTTTTCCTCTTACAACTTCTTTTGAGTGAACAGTGAAGAAAGGGCCAGAAGTTTCTCACTCTGCTTTCATACTCATCTGTTTCCCAGGGTGGAACTGAACAGATGCAGCTTCTGGCTCACAGCATCTCTGCAGCCTGTCAGGATTGCATTTAGCTGCTGTTTGCAACTTCTGGGGCAACATAAGGTACACAGACTATTTTTCACCAGCTTCTGGGGATTTTTATAAATAGAACTGGATAGCAGATGCACACCCACTGCCTTTCAGAGAGCCTACCTGTTGATCCTACTATGAATGGAAAATACACAAGTGTACATGTGGGAACTCTACACAGGTAGACCAGGAGGTTATCTAACATGGCTCCCTACTGAGTCCTGCTTTTAAAACTTCTTTTTAACTTCTTTGTAAAGACCCAGAGTTGCTGGAGTTACGCAAACATTGGTCTGGATAATTGTTGTTCCTGAAAGAAATTAAAGCCTTAATTTATGTGAAAAAGATCTTCAAGATAGCAGCAACAGTGTAAGAGGAATTTGTGACTTGGATATTTGGTGCTAATAAAAATTTTATTAATGATTTTGAGGGTAGTAAAAATACACCTCTGCTCACATAAAGTGGTGCGGAACTATAGACAGTGTAGCTGGAGGTGAGATAGTTCATTGACAAAGACCCTTGACATCCTGATTTATTTGGTGGAAAACTTGCACACAACATATAGCACTGTATGTACAACAGCACTATTTCACACTGAGACCCCATACCAAGGTCCACATCAACACTCCACGTATCTGTGGTATGTTTTCATAGCTATCAACATGCATGCCTTATTCCCGTTTCCAATTTTATGTCTTACTGTCTCACTTTCTTATATATTCCCTGCAGTTTCTGGTGAGGACTTTTCTTAAACTGAGTATAGTGATGCATTTTTAATAAAATACACCTGGCCCACTGAGGAGTGAGTAGCAGCATGGCACTTTGGGCCAAGGCAGCCTCAGCATCCTCCTCTCCCTGTGTTACACAGGGAAGTCACCTCTAGTTACTGATGTGAGATAACTTGAAGGAAATGTAGCTGATGTGCTACTTTAGGGAACACGGTCAATTTAAATATAATGGTGCCTAAAACAGATGGCTTCTTTAGTTTGTAAATTCTGATATCATTTTTGTTATTCTAAGCTGAAATTGATTTTTTAAAAAAGCACAGGTCAGTTGAAAAAAATGCTGGGAAAACACAATAGCAAGTGCCAGCTCTTGTTTTTTCTCTCTGCTTCCTTACACAAGGGAGTCCAGAGGTTCAGATAAGCTGGAAAAGAAAACAGGAACTCCATATCTGTCATTACAGGCTCCTAGCAGTTCCCTTTCCACAAGCACTCCCCAGTACAGACAGCAGCAGCCTGTGCTGAGAGGTTGCTGTGCCTGAGTTCACCATGGCCACTGAAGTCATGTGAGGCCCAGGGACTTTGCCACACTCCCAAAGGCTTCAGTACAAGCACAAGATGTTTCATGGCCACTGTTGCACATAAAAATCACCTCAGATGTGAATTGGCAATTTTGTCTTAAAGCCCTGTGCTTCTCAATGTTAGCCAGCTTTCAGCTCAGGGGTTTCTCTGAGAAACCTTGTACAACTTGGTCATCTCTTCTACCGCAGAACTCTCAGTTTCCCCTCATGACTCATAAGTTCAGACAAAAATTTATAATACTGCTATTTTAGTCTAATTTGACTCTTAAAACCTGATTCAGCTGCTAAGCCTGCTTATCTCTGTTAGCGCCAGTGGCCAGTTGAGATTTCTCCCCTCACACCAACTTCCGAGATATCTGCAATCAGCAATTCCCTTGCATCCACTCACAATACATCAAAGAAGGTCCATTACTTTTCTCAGTTATGTCTCACACACCAGGATATCTTAGAATTATTTTTACCCTAAATGAAAGGGAAAAAATAATAATAATAATAATTGCCTGGGTCACTTTAATGCCACTGCTGCCTGGAAGGAGTGGTGCTGTTCCTGCAGGGCACATTGATTTGAATGACTTGAGTGCCAAGCACTACTATCTCCTTTGACTAAAAAGGCAGAAAAAGGCTTTATGGAGGTCATTTCCAGGTGTTTAGGAGGCTTTAATACCACCTGTCCTAGCCTTGTCTACAAATTAAGACAGCAGAATTCACCTGTATTGTGAATATCTCCAAAGTTTTAGGAGTATTTCATTATTAATAATTATAATATTATTCAGAGAAGATGTCTGGGAACAAAAATAGTTTCCCAGGTAGCTCTGACTAGTGTTTACTAAGAACATGAAGTCAGCTCCTTACTTGACTGGGCAACAAAAGCCATGTTAATGCAACTCTGGCCCTTAGAGAAAGGAAACAGCATTTCACCCTCTTGGTAACATTAACAAGACTATTTTCTAGAGAAAAGACCAAGGTATTCCCCACTAAAAGTCTCTGAAAGTGCTCATACATGGCACATTTCAGAGTAAGATGGCTTATTCCTGATCTCTCTGGTTAACCAGGCCTACAGTCTTTTCCACGAAGATGAAGAATAATGAACCTAACTTGTTAACCAAGTGCTACAAGTATTAGAAAGACATTGATATATTGATCAGATGC
The DNA here is from genome assembly GCA_013396635.1 of Penelope pileata. Lineage (NCBI taxonomy): Eukaryota > Metazoa > Chordata > Aves > Galliformes > Cracidae > Penelope > Penelope pileata. The sequence goes on along the minus strand of WBMW01004623.1, from coordinate 643,385 downwards.
TCCTATGCAAAGCCATCGCTTCTCACCATGAGGCATGGTCTCCGCAGCCACACTCCCACCTGGTGCAGGTCACTTCAGGGCCAAGATGATTTCCCAGTTGTGTGGGAGCAAGAGTTTCTGTTCCATGCAAGAACTGCATGGCCAGTATTCCTCTGCTTACTCATCAACTATTTCTGGCTTTTTATTACTATTGAAGGGTAATGTAAGATGAAGCATCTTTGATGGCTAGAAGACAGTGCAAGCAGACTGGCCTATGCTAAGCAGGAACAAAAGCAGAGCGACATGGCAGCAAATCTGATGCAGATCCTATGTGTGACATGCTGAATTGTGCACAAAGCATCTTGACTATACCCCAGGATTTGGCCCTTTGCTTATGAAGCTTGACAATAACAGTGGCATCTTAGATGCAAAGTAAATCAGATCATTAATACCTTTCACTTTTTTGTCAAACCATGGGCAAAAACTCCAAACAGTTTGGAGCAAAGTTCATTAAACTGGCAATAGTCCTGGGAACATTAGCCAGGAGCTTAGATCTAAACTCCAGTGAATTCTGTTTATATATGCCATTACCCAGAATGGTCAGAGATGGAAAATAACAGACAGCACGGCAGGTTAAATCTCCCTCTTTTTTACTTCCTATTGCATTTAAATAAATAATGCAAATAAATAAGCATTGCAGCTATCTCTGAAGTCAATAGTATTCCCAGTGTCAGAAAAAGAAATGTTTAGAAGCCTGTCTTTGCATCTTATGGAACAGAGAGCAGCCTGAACTTCAGACATACAAGTTAACTGGTTTTCCACCCTTTTCACATACCGGTGTTCTATATGCACTTGAATTATACCTGCCTTCAGCTGCTACAAGTCATGTAAGTTTCTACATTGCCATCTTCAACAGGCATTTTACTACTACTTGCCTGCAGCAGCATGGTGTAAATCATATAGGCCAAGTGTCCTGCAAACATAAATGGGTGCTGCTCTAGGCACACCAGGGGAGCCTCTTACTTTTGTAGCCGCAGGTATTTGGCACCATAAGGCCATGTGTGTGTTGCAAAACGCAAACAAGCAACATTCAGGTCCTCATGTTCTGTTCCCTGCAAACACCATGGTAACCCCCAGTGGTGCCAAAGTCTTGTGCCCTCACAGCACACTACAAGATGCTATAAACAGCTACAAAGAGCAAACAGATAAGTAGCTAATAGTTATAAATAGCTCTAAGATTTTTCTCAACAAGGATACAGTTTTATGGAATTTTAATATCTGTCAAGTCACAGGCATCTGCAAACAGCTGCTAAATGATTTTTCCACTCAAATACCCAATTTAATAAACTTCTGTTAGCACTGTGATGATATGTTTGTGAGAAAATGAATCAGGTTCTCTACTTGTCTAAGGAAATGATTTTAAAAATCAGGTCAGTATGAACTTGCTGAAACAGATACAGGACAGAGTTTAGTCTCTCCTTTCCCAGGAATCCTGAAGGCATCTTAAACTCCTAGGAGAGATCCACTGGCTGCTGAAGACCTACAGCCACAGCTCCATCAGCCTGCAAGTACTCCAGCTTGCAAATGCCTCTGGCATGGTTCAGCCAAGCAAACCAGGGAGTTTCTTGAGCTGTAAGTTCCAAGTGGCCACACATCAACTTCCACAAACATCAGCTTCTGAGTGAAATGCTGTGCTGATGCACACACTTATTCAGCAGCACCCAGTATTTGTAGCACAGCAACATCCCAGTGCTGTGGGTGGGTGGCTGTATGCCACTGCCCCAGCTCACCTTGTAATCAGTGAACACAAACTGGCACCCCTTTAGTTACTTAGAGCTCCAGGCTCTAGAAAAGCAGCATACAAGGTCTCTTGGCTTCTACTACTTCTAGGCAGAGTGACATAGGCCACCGGTAGCAATACTGGCAAGGCAGGTGCCAGCTGGGGAGTGGTGGCTTGAGCAAACTGTCCTGGCAAGCAACACAAAGGAGGAGCTCCTTATGGTGGGACTCAGCAGAGCATGAGGAAACCTGCCAGAAACTTAAGTGTTTGGGGAATTTGTCTCAGTTTTGCTTAACTGTCCATGAATAACAAACCGCAATAGCTGGTGAAAGCTGAAATTCAGCATGTTGGCAATTCCAGCCAGAACATTTAGTTTCCAGTTGGAAATGGCTCTTCATTTAGAAATTTCATTCCACTTTATTCAAGAAAATAGATGTTAGAGCACCATACAATTCTTGAATCTGAAATAAAATGTTTTCCCTGCATCAAGTTCCAGAAACTCACGGAGTGGGGAGCTGGAGGGACTTTTAATAATTTTAAATAAACAAAACCATCAATCATTCAAGAAATTTTCTTCCTGGCTCTGTCTGTGACTACTGGTGGGATTTAGGGTCTCTCAGTGCATTTACAAACCCTTTGTCTTGCCAGCTTCACTTGGATCTACAGCCATCCCTGTCTGTGTTTGTGTTCTAGCAGCAGGTTTCTGACCTCAGCTGGGCTCTGCTCTAACAAATACTGCAATGCTCCTGGTAGCTGTGACACAGTGGAAGTTTTTCTTTCCTCTTTCTGTATTGCACCACACAGTTCCCCCATTTTGTACTCCCAAAACCTCCAAACTTTCTCAGCCTCACTAAAAGCACTGGCAAGCCATGGATAAGAGCCCGTCTTCAGACACCACACTCCTCCTGCCTTGCCCCTTGCTCTGCTTGTTGCTGCCTCCTGCACAAGGCTGCATCAGAGGGCACAGATCAGTTGCTCCAAGAGGATGAAGATGATGCCTGCACCAACCCCGAGTGCTATCCCAGAGCAGCACAGTCAGAAGCAAGCCAGCCCTGCCAGATGGGAGCGAGGCCACACAGCCCGCCCCTGTCCACAACTCAGATGATAACCAGTGCAAGATGAGCCAGGACAAATTGTTCTCAATGACAGGCTCTAACTTCTGCTATTCTCCAGTGCCAGCAATTACTTTAGCCAGAGCATGACCGCATTCACATAAGATTAGCCTTTTCCATGAATACCAGTACAGTTTTCCCTATAATCCTTTGGTTTCTTTCTTCTTAAGAGTCCTGAGAAAACTTCTGCTGGCAGAAATTATCCTGACTGTACAGAAATCAGAGCTCTGACCATTTTTATTCCAAGTCAGGTTCTCCCACCACTTGGCAAGGAGACCCACAGGGCATTAGGGTAACCTGATAGGAGAATTCAGGCCTTTGTCCCTGCTCTTGGACCTGCTTTCCTAAGAGGGAAAGTAGAATTAAGGCAGGGAGAGTGAAAGGGCAGCGTGTTGTTTAATGGAAATGAATGCCATCTTAATGTCATCATCATCTGCAGTTGCAGTATATCTATCTTAATGGCAATGAGTTTGAAATTGGGATTGCATTGACTCAGTTTTCATGATCTCAAGCAAATTCTCATCCACTTTCTGCTTGTTTTGAGTAAAAGCAGTCAAATTGCATGGAATAGCACTTTCAGTGGGTGTTCTGGGAAACATGATTGATGGCCTAGATGGATGGTGATACAGTCTATGCTGTCACAGTAACTCTGTGCATGATAATGCTTTGCATTGCACAAAACCTTGTCATAGTAAATAGCAGTTTCAAAGTTTTTTTTTTTTAAAAAAAAGCAAAATCAAGATTAGTACTGAGAAGGATAGAAATTCCTCTTTGAAGTTGTTTCCTTAATATTTGAGTATAATCTACCTTTTTCAGAAACATCTGTCTGTGTGTATAGGGATGTGTGTATAAGGAATACACTTCAGTTCCCTGCAACAGTGTCCAAAAATAAGTGACTAAGTATCATTTCCTGATCACATATAAATGGGGTTTGTATCTATGCCAAAATCTAGAAGTGCAAGCAAACAAGACAAAAGGCACACATCTAAAAGCCTTTAGCTGGCCTGCCCATGCCCTGAGCTTCGCTCATCTGCTCTAATGAAACTTTGGTGATGCTTTATTTTCCAGGGACATTGATATTTCATTAGGAAAATGCAAGCATCTCTAACAATAGCTTTGTGTGAGGCCACAGTTGTTTGTATTCCTTGATGTTAATGCAGACTATTAAAAGCCCATCCAATGCCTCTTGGGTTTTGGGAGAGCCAGACAACCTTTGGTTCAGTCACAGAACTTAAGTCAAAACAATAGATGAAACTACTGACCCCATGTCTTCTAGGAAATGTAGACATCACTGATACATGTGAGTGTCCCTTTATGACACCCAAGGGACTTGCAAGCCTAGAGAGTGCCATAGTGAGAGTGCCAGAGTCAGACCAGCAGCTCATCCAGCTGCTCAGGCTGCAGCCACTGTTTGACCCCCTGTGTACTTCCCTTCTCTGTCACCCAGCTCCTGTCTCCAGAAAAGCACTTCTGGAGACAGTTCCAGATACTGACATCTGGCAGGAAGGGAGCAGAGCATTAGCATCAGCTCGCAGCCATGAATGGTTTTACCTAGGTAGAAGAATTCTCTGGTACACACAGTTACAGGAAGCAAACTATTGCTTCCATCCACCCCAAACTCAAGATATCATCATCTCTTTCCAAGACTGAACCTGGATGATATTTCACATCTTCTCATTCCTAACAAGCTATGAATTAGGGAAAAGAGAACATGTCTCTGAAGATCTTTCCTGTTTGAAAGGGTTTGCTTTTGCATACTTGCTAAGGATGTCTTCATTTTTCCTCATCACCTACAGGACTCTATGACACACACAGGAGGGAAGCACTTTAAGTGAATCACCCCAGCCTGACTTCAAAGGAAAGTGAGCTGAACAAGATGTGCCAAAGGGTTTAACATTTGTGCCATTCCTACAAAGCATTGTTTTGCCCTTCATATTTAATGAGGAGACACCCACATGTTTTCCACTTCCATTGTGGAAGCAGGAAATGTTTAATTAAAATCAAGCTCAGCCTATTTTGTTTTCTCTTTGTGCAGAAGTAACATCAGTTGCTAAGAGGGAGAATCTGCGAGTCTTGGCACTCCAATCTTCTCTCTAGGCTGAGGGACAGAGCTGGACAGATTTGCAAGGATGATATCCAAGGGCCTGGGGTATGGGAACAAACTAGGTCATGCACCAGCAAGGTAGGAGCTTGCAGCATACTGGGGAAACTCAGCACAGATAACTATACTGAGTCAGATTCTGCTGTCATTTATACATAATGCCAGAAAATACAGATGACAAGAACCTTACCAGGAGACCTGGCCCATCTGTCTCCAGTCTGTCCCCTTGAAGATCCAAAGCAAGTTGGAGTTACAAGAGTTTAAGTGAGGGCAGTCCTGGGACTGACTGCTGACTTCATACTCCAGCATGCTCCCTGAATCCAGCACCCATTCCTTAAAGAAATTTGGAGATGTGACTGATTTATATCCTCAGTGGAACAGGACAAAGGAAGAAAACTCCAGCAAACATACTATCCAAACACCACTGTGTAGCACTTTTCATTTGCTAAGGGCTGAAAGGCTTTTCAGTACCCTTTGATTAACCATGTAGTAGCACAAATCTTTATTATATTTTGATAAAACAGAGAACACTCCTACCATCATGAGCAGCCTGGAATTTTAGGGATGGTTTAGATCCTTTTCTCAGGGACATCTCAATTTCCAGTTACATATTCGAACACATTCACCAAGAGTGGTGTGCTCAAGTGCTATTTTGCTATGACACTGCGAGTGCCACTAGCTCTATTAGGAGAAAAGTGGAGCAGGAACTTTCCCTGCAGTTATCATTAGTAAAGTCCCTGGAGGCACTCAGGTAAACTTTGTAGGATCAAGGTAGACTAACTAATATATTCCAAAGAATACAATTATTTCCATGAAAATTTTCACCACTTCACTAATATTTTTGAAATTGAGGTACTCCTCAAATCATTGTTTTAGTTCAAATGTCTTTGTGGACTCTTCTCACAGAAGATGGGTAACCATAGCCAAGTCAGAAGCAAATTAACATTTGCAATTTTCCTAAGTTTCCTTGACAGGTGTTAATTTTCCCATTTACAGTGAAGTTTTGTGGTAGGTTTGTAAAAGCTGTGAAGTGCTACCTAAAACCCATTGGGATTGTCACATTTGTGAACACAGTCACTTTTTTAATCATTTAGATGAGGTCTGTAGTGCTTAGAAGGAAAGCAGCCAGAAAATATAGCACTAGCCATGATCCCACTGAACCCTTTTTCATCAGAACATAATCTCTGGCTCAAATAACACAGTAAGGTAGGCCAAAATTGCTTTTTTGGTTACACATGGAGAAACTAAGGTTGAGAAAGAAGCAAATTACCCAGAAAACCAGATTCCCCTCATCCATTAAACTGCAGCATCTTGCAGCAAGGGGACAGCTGAGAGATGATTGATTGCCTAAACATGTTGTCATGTTTATGCATCTAAAGTGTGATGAGGATGGGTGGACTAAGCTTTATGCAATGACATTAGTGATTGAAACAAACCTCTAATGTTACCTTTTTTTCTCCCCTCCTCACTCTCACTTCAGCCCATTTTGATATGATCCCATACTTCAACTCTTTGCCCCTTCCTCTTGTTTTCCCCAGAGAAGGGGAAGTAAACTGAAGATAACATGAGCTGAGAAAATAACTCAGGTCAGAACAAGAATGTAAGGTACTGTGGCTCATGGAGCTGAAGTACAGCAGTGTTGTTTCCTCAGCTTTAGAGGCTATAAAATTGCAAGCAGCAAAGCATGGATCTGTTGTCATGACAATGAGTGTGATAGAAAATGAGTTTTTTCTCTTTATGGTTAATGCTTTGAGAGAAAGGTAACCAGGACAGCAAAACACTTGATAGATTTCACTGTGTTGGAGAGCAAAACAGCATGGTGTTCAAAACCTAATTACAGTAGAAATAAATTATCTGTTATCAATGAAAGGATTCAAACTTCCCTATCTGTATGGATGGACACTAGTGCTCTAGTGGACACAAGGCAGAAGAACCAAGGCACAGAAAAGGCTCTGTGTGGGCAGCTTTCATGGCCCAGCTTAGTCCTCACAGACTAATCAAAAGTATCCCTTAAATAGGAAGAGACTCTACAGAAAATCAAGATCTACTCTACAGACTAAACTACAGCCCATAGAATGTAGTACAAAAGTTATTGTGTCACCACACATAACCCTACTCACATATTGTATTATTGAGCTTGTATGGAAGCAGCACCACGAGAGGCTCCTAGATGAAATTGTTAGTTGGGTTAAAGTATCACCTAGACAGGCTTCGATATCAAGCAGTGATGTGTTTTTCCAATGGTAAGAGGTTCCCTGATGTACAAGACTCTCCAGAACCTGAGCTGATCTGAACAAGGGAAGGTCAGCCACACAAGTCAGCAGTGCCTGCCTGGTCAAGATCTCAAGTCCCTGCCCTACTTCAGCAGGGCACGGGTAAACAGATGAATTAGGAAGAGTAGGCATGGAAGCTGAGGACTTCTGGTCACATCTTGCTCTCTCCCTTCATTCAGCCACCCTGTACAGGAGAAGATGTTACAGCCAGACCTAACACCTGCAAACTGACTCTCCTGAAAGGCTACAATTCCACACTCCATCCATCAAACCAGGAAAGATGCAAGTGCACATATACATATATATAAATCTAATGCCTAGAGATCGGAAAAGATGCGGAGAATGGAGAGAAGCAGAAGAGAACTCAAATTTGAGTGCTGAGAGACACACATGCTACATGTGAGACTCTGCATGGTACTCTCCACATCTCTCACAAGCTCACTACATCATCACATACTTCACCAGGTTTTCTTTGTAACCTGTTCTTCCTTAACTCAGGCTGGGTAAGTTGAAACTGAAGGTAAAACGCAGAAGTCCAACAACACTAACATGATGACCCTGGATGCCAACTACTGAAAGATGCCAGTGCCTCTGAGAAGTTTTGAGTTTATTTCTCCTTTTACCTAGTTTCCCGGTTAATCAGACCAGGGACAATACTAACACAATGCTATGACCAGACAACAAGCTGTCTCCCTACATACAGTTCTCTGGCTAGAGAATTCCTTATTACTTTTCTCTTGTGCCTATGAACTATTTACCTTCAAATCTAAGGAAGTAGATAAAAGTTCTTTTTGAACCAAGTCAAACTGATAGTAATAGACCTCTGAGCTAAACAATAGACATAAACTTCACAAAAGATTTCACTCACAGAACCAGCAAGCAGCAATCTCCCAGTGAAACAATGCTCCTCCAAAGAGCAGCTGATCCCTGAGAGAAACACACTCTTCTCTGTGCATGGCCCTTATAGGTGCCCAGGGCAGCCTCACCCTGGGCCCACCCCTTCCAGTCAGGTGGGGGACACAGGTGCAAACAGTTTGTCTGTGCTCCCCAGGCAGCCCCAGCCCTGCACCAGGTGCTCCATCACAGATTCAGGCGGTGACACAGCATTTCCCCTACATGTACTAACAGGAAAGAAAAACAAAACATATAAACAAATGAACAAACAAAACCCCACAACCCTGAACTTACAATGTCCCAGTTATTAGCACCACAAAAAAATACTATTTCTCCCTACTCTATCACACTTAAAAGGAAATTAGTGGCAAGGTCTTTTCTCATCTCTTCTAAGTGGAAACTGAAGCATGTTTCCCATTTGTCTGGCCGTTAGTACGCATGGTATTTTTGAAGCTCGCTATCTCCAGGCAGCAGGCCACTGCTCTCACGTACAGTTTCACTGGTCAGAGAAGAAGTCACACAAGGGTTAAGTGATTTGGCCAAGGCTGGGAGCATATAACCAAGTGGGGATTGTAATTAAGGGGCAACCATGCTCCCTTCCTGTGCAGTCACGCTGCTGTCTGCACTGCGATGATTTCATTCACCAAAACACAGTCATGGACAAAGAACGGGCTCTGCAAAAACAGCCCCTTATCTGCTCCCTGCCTGCCTCTTGTCCAAGTCATGTGTGATTAGTTTACTGACACAAACACCCCTCTGGAGCCAAAGCAGCTGCAGGAGCAGGCTGCACTCTGATACAACTCATGCCTTTATAGCAGGGTAGCGGCAGAAGCTGAGTCCAGGAGCTTCACTGTTTATAGAGTTGGCAGAAAAAAAGCAGCTTGATTATAAGGTAGCAAGTAGACCTGGCTGAGCGGGCAATTAGAAAAAAAAAAAAGTAAACCTTGATTTGTAAGGATAATTGCACTGAGTATGAAATAAAAGATTTATGTATAGAGAACAAATACAGGACAGGAAAGTGCCATTCCCAAGAGATGTTTTAACTTGTCTTTTTTATCTTGTTTATAGGAAGTAAAGGGGTTGAGGCTGAGGATATTAGGAATAGGCAGTAGTAGAGCCTCTCTATATGCCATGACTCCAACCAAATCTCTTTTAAAAAATACTGCAAAGAAAATTAAAACTGAAGGAAGTTTTATTTCCAGTAGGTCTCTGCTGTGTGGATTCTTTAATGTCTACTGAGATAGGAGCTCTGCAGTTGCCTTTCCCTTAGCAAGGCACTAGTAGGCTCTCTTCACTCTAACATGTCTCAGAAATTATCTTACTGGAGATATTTTGTCCTCTGTCACCTTTGGTTGAAATTGGACAACAGACAGAAAGACATATATGGGCACATGTCATAGACAGCTGAGTTTATAAGTCATGCTTTCCTGAGAAGACAGGCTGACAACATTGGCTGCTTGGCCTCCATCCTACCAGTGTTCATTTCTGCTGCTAGCAGGGACCGTGGAAGCACGCCCTTCATGTTGACGGCTGCAGCATGTGTCACATCACCAGCCCCTCGTTACGCTGCTGCAAAGTCCCACCATCCAGATAGAAGCTGCAGCAGCTATTTCAGTGCAATTATTTGCATTCATTTAAAATTTCAAGTTCATTTTTTTCAAAGTCTCAGATCAAATGATGTCACAGGATACTCTTATCTTTTACTTCTTTATGGACACACAATGTGAAAAACAAAGCAAGTGCACCCCAAAGGCTCAGAAACAAAAGAAAACAAACAATAGAGTATATTCAAAACAGATCTCAGATTTTCTATATATACAACCTCAAGAGCTTCAGGAGAGTATGATACTTCTGGGAAGACGATATTTGCTCTGCTACAAAACAGTGTTTGTTGTTAATTAGCATAAAACAATTCCCCAGAACTTCCTTAACTCACAGTAATGGGGCAATAGCTAAACTTTTTTTAATGCTACATCTCCTGATCTAGTAGGACAGTCAAATTGTTAGGATGTTGCCATGGTATTTTTTCTAGGTTTTTCACTACACTTGTTTGTATTTATAAAGCATCCTTAAAAACTGAGACTAAAATTTATTTTCTATTTATGTGTCTTTTTAACACACTGGAATACAATCCACCAGGTAAGACATCATTCATGATCAATTATTTTAAAACAGAAATGATTTAGATGATACAGCCTTCAGAACCATGTTTATATATTCAAAGGGCAATCCATGAAACAGTTTGATGCAGTAAACAAATCATTAACCTTCCTGAAGAACAGGAAATATGTATTATGCTGAGGTTGTTTAAACTTCTGTAAAGCAAAGCCTCACTGCTGAACACAGCAAGTAAACTGAAAAGCAATGATGAAAGCAGAAACTGGAGACCACGGCAAAGGAGCCAGTGGGTTTAATGATGAGCAAAAGAGCAAAGACACTGAAGCCCAGATCCACTCCATCTATGGATGCTTAAATGAATTGGCTAAAGCAGGAGACTGGGCTCCCTCACTAGTCAAAGTGAGTTAAAGCATTGCCAGAACTAACACCTTTCTTTATTACACATGGTAGAAGCCTAAACCCTCAAGTTCAATCATGCTCCTAACCTGGAGACCTGGAGACCTTACGTAAGTGCTCAGATTTACTCCCAGGCAATCCAGTCTGGACGTCAGCAGTCCTTGCTGCAACCTAAATGTCTCTTGCTGCAATGTTTCCATTCCTTCTTGTCCTACCTCTAGTAGAGAACATTTTATTCCTCTCTTCTTTGCAGGAATTTTTTCATGGTCATCAAGTGTCCCCTTAGTGATCTCCTTGGAGTAAACAAACCTACTTCTTTCAGCCTTCCACTTGAGCCACGGTGTCAGGACCCCTGGTCATTCTCAGTACTTTCTCAGCTTTTGGGATGACTCCACTATGCTCACATGTTTCGAAAAGCTGGCACACATATCCGGACACAGGCATTGCTAGTAGTGTAATGCCAGGCATTGATTTTCATAGAATCATATCATAGAATCATAGAATGGTTCAGGTTGGAAGGGACGTTAGAGATCATCTTGTTCCAACCCCCCTGCCATGGGCAAGGACACCTCCCACTAGACCAGGTTGCCCAAAGCCCCATCCGGCCTGGCTTTGAATACTTCCAGGGAGGGGGCATCAACGACTTCTCTGGGCAACCTGTTCCAGTGTCTCACCACCCTCACAGTGAAGAATTTCTTCCTTATATCCAGTCTAAATCTACCCTCTTCCAGTTTATAACCATTACCCCTTGTTCTGTCATTATCTATCCTTGTAAAAAGCCCCTCCCCAGCTTTCCTGTAGGCCCCCTTCAGGTCCTGGAAGGCTGCTATCAGGTCCCCCCGCAGCCTTCTCTTCTCCAGGCTGAAGAGTCCTAACTCTCTCAGCCTGTCCTCGTAGGGGAGGTGCTCCAACCCTCTGATCATCCTTGTGGCCCTCCTCTGGACCCGCTCCAACAGCTCCACATCCTTCTTGTGCTGGGGGCCCCAGAACTGGACACAATACTCCAGGTGAGGTCTCACGAGAGCAGAGTAGAGGGGGATTTTCTAGAACTTTGATAGAATAGAGAGATTATCTTATGTCTTGTATTTATTTTATGACCTGCTAATGTTACAGTGGTCACTGTTCTTCATAGACCTTGCAGCATGCCAGGCTGATTAGAACGTTCCATCTAGAGAGAAGCAGTCACCACCCCCTAAGACCTACTCCCACAAGAACTTCTTTTCATGGTACAGTAACTGGTGCCAACAGCAACAAAAGCTGGAAGTGAGTATAAAGAGAAAAAGAAAAGTTTAGTGTAATCATTAGGCAGTGTCCAACACACTGAAGTAGATGATCTTTAAGGGCCCTTCCAACCCAAGCTGTTCTACGCTGAAGCTGTGAGTCTAGCCATATCTTGCAGTACCTTCTGGGCACCAGCTGGAAAGTCATTTAACCTGCCCCTCCCTTTGATTCCCCTCTTAGCTAGCTTACCTGGTTTAGGTCTGTAGGAGGACACTTGGTGTGGAAACAACTGAAGTAAAAAGTTGAACGAGCAATGTCACCTGTTCAACCCATTCTCCAGATACACATGAGTATGAACCTGTGATTTCAGAAACAGTTGAATGAGAGGTTCAGAGACCTGGGAAATAGGAATATATCCAGATGTTCATGTCAGAAGTCCTCCTGTGCCTTCCAGAAATGCCTCCCCCGGGTCTGAGACTCATCAGCCAGAGAACAAAGCAATGCCACATGATAGAGTTTGCAGCAACCCGTGAGTTCTGTAGGCAGCACATGAAGAGCAGCAAATTCACAAAGCAATTAGGAAGGCAAAGAGTTTACAGAGAGCCTGTGGCCTGAAATATGTTTGCATAAACAAACTCCCTGAATGATTATGAATAATTGATGTGCAAAAAAGAACAAAAAACTCCCTCCTGGATAGACTTCAGAATAAAGGGATAAATAAATCATAAGGAACAAGGTGTTTACTGAGTGAGAATACCTAAGCTAACTATGAGCTTAGCGGTTTCAGATTCTGAGGCTGCGATGAGCAGCCCATGGTTACTCTCAAGAACAGCTTGAACACAGAGAGCTCTCAATAACAGTGTAAAATAGTAATATTATTCAGTCTATGGGAACCCATTCAGATGAGGACTTCAAAGTGGTTCACAGCTATTCAACTTCACAAAAGCCCTGTGAGGGCTGAGAGAATATTTATTAGATGCAATTATGGCATTGTTACCAACACCTTACAAAATTATTGGCAGAAATAAGTTTCTGCTTCTCATATGTGAGGGAGCTATGTGCATTAAGTATAATAGCTAACAGAGAAAACTTAGAAAAAAAGATTAAGCTCTCTTATTGCCCAAAGGCATTGTATACAAACAGCAGGTACATCAAGAATTACTTGGATTTCATGGATTCCATCACAGACAGAGAAAATCAGATCCAACTTCACAGCAAAGACTAAAGTCAGATTCCAATACCAACATAGCACAGGATTTTAAACACAGGACTGTAATTTGTTTCAAGAAAGACTTTGGGCCTAGTTATGGTAAAAAGAGAAGTACCAAGACCAAAGGATCACTTTAGTTCTATTTCTTGTTATAGCTCTGCTATAAGATCGTGATCATTTTGTCAAAGGATTTAGAATATAGCTTTAAATTTTGATCGGATTTTCAGAAGTAAGGAGCACATATTTATCCATTTTACCTTCAGGAAACAGGAATGCTGAGCACTTCAGCTTACCACGCCAGGTATCTGCTTCTAGATGCAGACTAAAGAGATGCTTCCCAGTGGGTGGTATCAGAAGTACGCTATTACCTGCAGAGCCCAATTATCATAATTTAATTTGCTATTACAAATAAAAAAGCAAACTAGTGAATAGTGAAATAATTTTCACTGTCTCAGCATGATTTTATGATAGATAGAAGAAAAATGTTCATATGTGACAAATAACATAATCCAAACAAACAGTATTAAGGCCACGTAGAAATGGTCAGCAGAGGTGTCTCAAGCCAGTGAGAAGAGGTTGGGAGAGGCAGGTGCATGACTTTCATCATTGGCTCTGGCCTTTTTGTTCAGAGCAGCAGCCAACAATGTGCTAGCAGAAATATTCTATTTTAATGGCCACTTCAGACATGGACTAAAACAAAAGTGAAAAGAACACTTGGATAAACTAATTTGTCAGTGATGCTCTAACAGCTAATTTTTGACTCCCTGTATCCCAACGAACAGAGACTTTATTAGGCTCCTGTTCATTGACTGAGGTGAAACTCTGAGGTCTCTCATCCTTCAGCTCTGAGCCATCACAAGGATATTTGGAGTTCTAGTGTCTTCAGGAAGTCTGGTGGTTTACCTGGCCACTGCTATGGACAGGGAAGATACAGACACAGAGGGTCCTGTTCACAGCTTCCATGGACAACACAACTGATCCTGTGGCTCTATCAGAGCATCCAACCCTTGCTCCTATGCCTAGAGCTAGCTGAACAGACTTGGCAGCATGGGGCTTTAATTTTTCACTTAATCCTTGAAGGAACTAATGCCAGACCTCTTCACAAAAGTAAACATCACTCCAAGTTTACACGAGTCTGCATGGGCCAGACAGAGACAAACTGCTTGCATTACAGCTGCGTTTTAATGACTATAAAATGATGCTGAACTATGCAAGTTCTTTCCCTCACTTCACATTCATTTCATTATCACTTGTGTATCTTGTCTGGTTGGATATGAAGTTGGCAGCTGCCGTCTTAATTTTATGGCTCTTTAAACAAAGATAAGGGAAATAACAGCACAAGTCTTCTCCTGTGCGTGTTTGGTAGCAACACAATAAACTAATTTGTGGAAACTGGTGAGCAACAAGAAAAACATACAAATAGAGAGAAGGGCACTGATTCAAATGTATTAAAACACTGCACCTATACTTGACCCCCAGGGATGTTGTACACTGAAATCCAACCTGGAGGAGCCTGCAGCTCGTGGGTACTCTGCAGCCCTCAAAAACGTGAACTTCAGAAGCCTCATTTGCACATAACAACTACCCACTGGTCTCCTTGGGGCAGCCCCAGGCCACAACGAACATGTTCAGAAGCAGCAGCTGCAACAGGATGCCAGCATTTCTCTCCCAGCTGCCAGAGGACTGCAGCAGTCTGCAAGTCAGCCAGGGCACTGCATCGCTGGGAAGGAGGGTGTCTTACCTACATCTGAGGTAGGCACCAGTCAGCAGTTTATTCTGTGACAATTGGACAACATGAGTTTTCACCTTATGCCATGCATTGACTGTATCTAAGACTGGTGTTAACGATGTTTCAACTTTCTTAGCAGTTTCCAGGACTAACTATCAAAGACATTTATCAGTGGTCCAAAGCAATTGGTTAGGGGAAAAAAAAAAAAAAAAAAAAGACATCAGCCAGAATTAGACCAAAACTGGTTCATAGATTTCTATGCAGGGATTTTTTAGGATAGTTGTTAGCTTTTGGGTTGTCTGGTGTTAAATAATAGCAACCCCACACAGCTCTGCATGCCGCCCCCCCAACATTGACGCATCCTACTGTTTCTTTCTCTTTCGGCTAATCCTGTGGTTATTTGCACCACATAAAAGCAGTTGGGGTCCCCACACTTTTTGGAGGGGTACATCTCTCATTACTTTAAAATAGCTTTGCTCTCTGCAACGAGTAGTAAAGATAGCATCCACTTGAGCATATGGCATGGCAAGTCGATATGTTTTTGAGAGCTTGCTGAGAGGGTGCACAGGACTACAAATGGATGCTATCAGGGAGCAAGTACTGTTTGAAAAATAAAATTTGCAACTCAGCACCCCCCAAAAGCTTCATAATGCAGTCTTAATGCCACCAAAAGGGAATGACCCTTTTTCAAATATTGTGACACAGTCTCAGCTATTCAGAGCTCTTTCCCAGGGCACTGCCTTAAGTTAGCATGAACTGCAATTGACTTTTCTTGCTTAAAAAAATAATCCAGAATATAGTTTCTCCCAGTGGGAGCCCTAATCCTTTTCCCTACAGGATCTAAAGCCTTGGTCCTATATCTAGAGACACTCAGCCAGCAACACAGGGCTGTCCAGACATCAAAATCATCCAAGCCATGGCTATTCTGCTAAATTCAGTCGTCTGCTGTCCAGAACATACACAAATTTTCCAGACATCTCAAAACTCTTGTTCCACCCCAAGCCGTCTTTTCACATGTCCCAGCCATTAGCTTCCATGCTGTAGTCCCTCATTATGTGAAGAGGAAGGAAAAGATTTCTTGGCGCACACATTTCACCAACACCAAAACACCATTGCCATGCCTTTCCGTTGTACCTCACATCCATACCTTGGCAGAGCTTGTAAAAGATTAGCTTTGTGTTCCGATGACACTGTGAGATGATATTTCCCAAAGCATCCAACTTTCATCCTATAGATGATGCTTACATATTGATACGGGAAAGTAAAGCACCTCCTTACAGCCAGCGTGTGTCAAAGCAGGAGTAGATTGGAAGGAAATCTCCAAGGATTCCTTGTCACCGCTCTTCTGCTCTGCACTCTCAACCACATTCTCCCTATATAAGCAAAGCCTCCAGCCATCACAGTGTTTTCTGGTCTGCCACAAAATGTTTCACTACCTCTCCCAAAGGAATTGCTTAAAAAAGAGGCAGTCTTAGTCAGGCTGTTCTCACAGCGCCAGTGTCTCAATATAGGAGTCGATACATCAAAAAAGTATAAGAAAATGCAGAGAAAGAGACTTGGAAAATGGAGCAAATAAAGACAACTCTTAGTTATAATCTGGATTATGGACTGTATCATTATTGCTCCAGATTAATACTAGTCTTGGTTGTAAATAAAAGGGGAATTAACTTTATGAAAACTATATCAATAGCAAAACTAACACTTTGCTTCCAGAAACACCAATTCCGTCTTGTTCTTAGCAATGTTTGAAGATAATTTGTTTATGCAGGGTGATTGGAAACATAATGGTAAAATCACTCTGAACTGGGACATCAGTGAAGGGCCAGTCAACAACAGCAAATCTAGTTCATGGAAATACCAAAGTGTCACTGAGAAAGGTGAAATAAGAAATTCTCCAGAGTGAGATACTTACAGGCTGAACTAAGGGCCTCCTCTGAGATGTATGGAGTGAGGCTGGGGAAAGGAAAGGTGGAAAATATCAGCCAGACAGAAATGGAGCCTGTTCTTCAGCTTACATAAATTGGTACAACTCCCTTTGAATCAGGCTTAAGTATGGCAAACAAATATAGCCAAGCATGAGCCAGAAGTTTTATTCTGAGTCCAAACTGCTTCTGCATGTACCAGTCCAAGCCCACCCAGTGAAAGAGGCACATCTCCACAGCAACAACAGCCCCTGCCTTCATTCATCTAATGATACACTGGTCCAGGGCTCTACACTTGTCCTAAGCTGTGGATAGGATTACAAAAACCTTCACAATCCTTATTAAATATAGGAAAAACAGAAACCTGTCTTAAATTCTATGGAGGAAATCAGTCATCACAGTTTACATCTATGAGGAGCCCTGGGAAGGAGTCCTGGGTCCATTCTGGGAGGACTGAGCAGGGCTGAGCTCAGCGGGCAAACGCAGGCTTCTGCAGTCTGGCCTGTTAGCAACAGCACAGCACAGATTTAGGGAGATAAGCAGGCCTTCAGCTTGGCTGCTCCTCAGCATCTTTTTACTCAGTGTGTGAGAGAAATACAGAGAGTCATAGCACATCTTTAATCACCTGGAGGTAATTAATGAATCAGCATTCTTGTAAGTGCTCTGCAAGGCTGGGTTACTGAGGTGGGGTCTCTTCATATCTGCATGTGTCCAGACTGGTTTAGAGCTCTTCGAAACATTGATAAGCTCAGTCCCGTACACACTAAGTAACATTCCAGCCCCAGCCCTCAGCTCAACAGGAGCCGGTAGGACTCAACAGGGCCCACCAAGGGAACTCAGTGTGCTGCCATTAACCCAGCACACCCTGCCACACATGTACCTCATGTTCCTGCGGTGTCACACCAATGGTATGGGGCTGGAAAGTACGTCCTCTTCTGGTATGAGATCCATTCGGTTTATGTCTTCATGGCATTGTTCAACTAAAAGCAACTCCACGCAGTGCTTGGCGCACTGGCACATGTAATCGAGAGATAATGTCAATGGAATTGCATGTTGTCACAGGAAAACAGCCTCCCGCTGCTGCAGAAATGCCAAATTAAAGCTGAGGCATTCATGGAAAATAAACGTCAAGTCAAAGCCAAGATGTTTATTTTAAAAACAAGAGACATGGATCTTGTGGCAAGGTTCCATCGTGTCTCTATTTCTCCAATAACAAATGTCCAATGCGAATACAGCCAAGGGACAGCTTCTTCCTGGGACAGAGCAGGGCGAGTGAAGCCTGACTGCTTCATGTGACGGCTTGCGGAGCCGCTTCTCATTTGCTTGTCTTCAGTCGAGGTCTTAGGGAAACTGTCTGGATAACCAACACAAAATGGCTTCTCTGATGTATGTTAAGTTTACAAAGGGATTTAGGAGGATAGAAAGAAGAAAAGATGACAGCAAGCGCATTCTTCCTTTGCCTTTACATGGTTCTCCAGAGAGGAAGGACAGTAACGTGTAGCTCACTGAAATTGATGGGAGGCCTTCCAGGCGTTTCTGTGGGCTTTGCTTAATGCCTTAAAAGAACAAACAGCTGATATTTAAGTTGGTATTATGTTGTTAGTGGTGGTGCTATAATTCAACTGCAATGAGGGCATGACTGGACGAAGGCTGGACAAGCTGAGATTTTGAGTTTTGTCAGACCTAACCATAAGGGCCTAAGTGGTACGAGTGGTAAGACTCCTGCCAACCTAATGGGGCTGACATCCTTTCAGATATTTGTATCATTTTTTCCCTTTCATCATATTACCCCTCATTAAATTTCCTTGTATTCTTCCATTCCTCTCTCTCTCTAACAGTTTTCTCTTCCTCCAACTACATTAAGAGATTATGTCTTAAGAAGCTGAAATGGTCCCTTCGCTCTCCACGTTTGCTAACCCCACCATCCTTCGCTACACTTTCCTTGTCCCTCACCAGCCAGCCACACAGGCCAGGCGATCTCCCTGCAACATAAAACTGATCTGTTCTAATTAGTACCGATGCTTTTGGTGCTTTTTTTAATGACTTCCAAAGGAAAAATAAATTAGCTGTTCATTAAAAGCTGTGATCTGGAGAGCAAGTAGAAACAATTCATTTCAGTTTTGGAAGTCCCTCTCCTGCCCTGACATCCTTAAGTAATACGCAAATAAAGATCTGCATTAAAATCATTTTAAGAAGCTATCTGAAATTCAAAAAAAGCGAGGAAATTCTGACTTAAGGGTGATTTGCAAAAGCAATGCTCTGAAAGGGGTTAAGCCTTCAGTCAGTATTTGGCTGCTCTGTGCTGCAAGGGCCAGAGGGATGTTCTGTACAGAAATTGTAAATTTGCTTATTTTTTCCTTTGGAGATGCATTATTTCCCAAAGATATTCTGGCTCCAGCTCTGATCTGACATTCCAGATTGACTCTTGTTGAACCGACAAAGATACTGGGAAGCAAGGCAAGAGTATGCTGCTTCTGCTTTATGGCATACTCAGCAGTAATTTCCTTTACTTCTCCAGCCTTGAAGCTTATCTGCCCTTACAGAAGGATGGGGATCTCTGGACCTCTGACAGGACAGCCCGATAGGCAAGGAGCTGGCACTTGTTTGGGTTGCGGTGTTTATTAACTATACAAGGATACTACAGCAAGGAAGGATCCAAGAAGATGACAGATGGGTGATGCTTCAGGATGAGCAAACAAAACAGCTGCATGGCACCCCTCACACTGCTTCCCAGTGCCTGTGTTGTTTGGGAAAAGACTGCAAGATTTTATCACTTTCTGACCTGGCTGGGTTTTGTGCTAAAGCAGAGGATCCACATTCACAAAATCCATCCAAGCATCTCAGCTCTGGGGTGTTGCAGCACTGCAGGGCTCATAGCTGCTTTAAAAATTCCAGCTAAAAGTAGGGGAAAAAATTGTTCCATCCTAAAGCTGCACCATCCGAAACCAGTTTCAGATTTAATTTTTTAATCAGTGTTACAGCTGCCAGTCCTGCACAAATATCCCCAGCCACCACCCTGCAGCACCGGGCCTCCCTCTGCTCTGTGCCACGCACTGCCCACCAAAGGGCACTTTGGTCCATGGGAATGCGGGAGTGCCCTGCCAGGCACCCGCTGCCAGCCGGGGTTAAACAAACAGCGTGCAAACAAACAAACAATTCCCTCCCGGGCTGCGACCTTGTAAATCACGTCCGAGCCTGGGAGGGATGGTGGTGGAGCAGCTGGAGCAGCGCTGCGGGCTCAGCACGGTAAATATCGGTGGGGAAAAAAGCACTGTGCCCTCCGGGCCGGGGGGGATACGGAGTGTGGCAAATGTGAGAGAGGGGACCTCGCTCTCGTATACCGTGCAGCTGTTTCACGGTACTGTGAGAGGTTTAAAAGGAGAGAGCAACACATTTAAATGCACCCGAGAGTAAGCTCCCAGCGTCAGAGCCGAATAGAGGGCTGAGCGAGCACACGCCAGCAGGCCGGCCCGCTGCACGCGGGGCTCGCGGAGGGGATGGCAGCGGGGGCTGTGCGGGGCTGCTCCAGCCCGGAGCTGCTCGGGGGCTCGGGCGCTCAGCCCCCCGAGCCCCAGCCCNATGGGCGATGGGTGGCTGCCGTCCGACTGCGGCCCCGAGAACCGCTCCGGCGGCGGCGGGGCGACGGCGGCGCCGAGCGGGAGCCGTCAGGTGTCCGCCGAGCTGCTGTCGCGGCAGTGGGAGGTGGGCATGAGCCTGCTCATGGCCCTGGTGGTGCTGCTCATCGTGGCCGGCAACGTGCTGGTGATCGCGGCCATCGGGCGCACGCAGCGGCTGCAGACGCTCACCAACCTCTTCATCGCCTCGCTGGCCTGCGCCGACCTGGTGATGGGGCTGCTGGTGGTGCCCTTCGGGGCCACACTGGTGGTGCGGGGCACCTGGCTGTGGGGCTCGTTCCTGTGTGAGTGCTGGACCTCACTGGATGTACTCTGTGTGACGGCCAGCATCGAGACCTTGTGCGTCATCGCCATCGACCGCTACCTGGCCATCACCTCGCCTTTCCGCTACCAGAACCTGATGACCAGGGCTCGGGCCAAGGGCATCATCTGCACCGTCTGGGCCATCTCTGCGCTGGTCTCCTTCCTGCCCATCATGATGCACTGGTGGCGGGATGAGGACCCGCAGGCACTCGAGTGCTACCAGGACCCGGGCTGCTGCGACTTTGTCACCAACAGAGCGTACGCCATCGCCTCGTCCATTATCTCCTTCTACATCCCCCTCTTCATCATGATCTTCGTGTACCTCCGGGTGTACCGGGAGGCCAAGGAGCAGATCAGGAAGATCGACCGGAGCGAGGGCCGGTTCTATGGCAGCCAGGAGCAGCCACAGCCGCCCCCTCACCCCCACCACCAGCCCATCCTCGGCAATGGGCGCACCAGCAGGCGGAAGACATCCCGCATCATGGCCATGAAGGAGCAGAAAGCCCTGAAGACGCTGGGCATCATCATGGGGGTGTTCACCCTCTGCTGGCTCCCCTTCTTCTTGGTGAACATCGTCAAGGTCTTCAACAGGGAGCTGGTGCCGGACTGGCTCTTCCTCTTCTTCAACTGGTTGGGCTACGCCAACTCCGCATTCAACCCCATCATCTACTGCCGTAGCCCGGACTTCCGCAAGGCCTTCAAGAGGCTGCTCTGCTGCCCCCGCAAAGCCGACAGACAGCTGCACGCCGGTGGCCAGCCCACCCCGCTGCCTGGGGGCTTCATCAGCACCCTGGGCTCCCCCGAGCACAGCCCGGGGGGGACATGGTCCGACTGCAATGGGGGCACACGGGGCGGCAGCGAGTCCAGCCTGGAGGAGAGACATAGCAAAACATCCCACTCGGAGTCCAAGGTATAGGGGAGTGTGTTTGTGGGGCTGGGAGACACAGGCAGGGGACAAGCAGGGGCAGCAGCCCAGACCACGTAGTGGAGAGAGAATCCCATGTTTACTGACCAATAAAAGCAGGTGAATTGTATATGACATACCTCATCTGAACCTAAAGCAAACAGGAAGCCCTCTGAGAACAGAGAAATGAAACAGCCTGTCCCAAAGCTAACCAGATTACGTTGGGGTCGGAAGGAGACTTAGATGCGGGTGGGCTGGAGAAGCACTCTCGCAGTCCCATCCCGTGGGTGAGTTTTCCCTGGCACTGCCAGTAGCCAGACCCCATGCTGGAGTAGCGAGAGACAATTATTCTGTGATTCTACGATTGATTCGATAATTCTGTGAGGCTGGGCACTGGCTGGGGCTGCAGCCAGCCTCCCGAGGGCAGGGGGCAGCAGTAGCCCCAAGCCGTGATCCCGAGGGCTCCAGCAGCAGCCCTGCACACGCGCAGCGAAGCAGCCGATCTCTGGCTGCAGGGCTGGAGCTGCAGGTGCTCTGCACTCTGCTGTCCTAAACCCGTGGTTGCTGTGCTCCCCTCTTCTGCCGAGCAGAAGCGATAACAAAATTAAGAACAGGGAACACTGATCTGTTTTGAAAGGGGGGGGGGTGGAAACCACAACACCAAGCAACCCAAACTCTTCTGCTTTTTCTTGCTGTGCATCAGCAACCAGTGAGTTGTTGTGCTTATCTCTTTGGCCAGACAATAGCAGTCAGGCTGGGAAACTTCTACCTCAAACTGTGCATATTGTACAGGGGAATAAACGGGCCATGTTTATATTAAACAGCGTATTTACCTACCACTAGGAGTATTTTATGGAAAAGGAGGGGGGGTTAATGAGCCTTCTGCAGCTTGTTCGTTGTAATTACAGATGGGCAGGGAAAAAAAAGTCCTGGCAACAACAAGAATTTACTGCACATTTTTGGGAAACGGCGACAAAGCTGGTTTTTGCACAGTATTAAGAATTGTGAAGTTATTTGAAGATGCTACTTGCACATGCATACACACGCAAATTAAAAGTGAAGTGGAGGTTTAGATAACACCAAGCCTGAAAGTGATTTCTGTTTTTGTCTGATCTGTTATGGTTTTACGGAGAGAGTGACTTTTTATATTATTTTATGAAGGTACTGTAAATAGATCCATATTATAAATTAAACTGTCTTAAGGGATGTTCATTATTTTTATTTCCAAGTGCCCACGTGAATCTGCTGTTATTTTCGCACTTGTGTGTCATTTCCATTCTCCTCTGTGTGTTTTATAACCTATTTATACTCCGGTGCGATTTACTACTGTGTAAGTAATTAGTCTATGTGCAATAAATACCATTGCAGCACAAGTAAGCGTGTCTCTATAGGTTTTGAAACAATACCTACCTGTAATGGGAAGAACAGCATTTGTTTTTCCCCGAAGATGGCTCAGATTACCGATACGACTCTATCTAATGGCTTTTCCTGACACAGGATTGTAAAAAATGTGTTTGAAACCCAGCAAGGTTGCGTTCCTGTCGCACTGAAGTCTGCTGACTTCCCTTAAAACTGATGGCTAACGACAAGGTGTTTCCAGTCTGATAATGAGGACACTCGTTTTCTGTAACCGTGCCCTTCTGAGTTGCGTTCCCATTTTGTTAGAGGCTGGGAGCTAGGGTACCAGGACACTCAGGACTCCGGAGGATGCTCATTTGGAAAGCTGAAAATGTTCTTCAGTGGTCAGAACCCTCGTGGTGGGCAAATGACAGCTGTCGTGCTGCTGGAGCAGCACCGGGCTCTCAAATCAGTGAAAACCGCTGCTGTGGTCGCTGGGTGAAATGAAGCTGTCCGCTCTGCAGACAGCCAGCGGCGATGAGAAGCGCGGTGGCTTTGCAGTTGTGGCACTGTGACAACTGACTGCTCTGGGACCAGTCCCGGGGAGCGGCTCCGTGAACAGGAAGGTTGAGAGTCTGGGTGCTTGGTTCAGAAGACTGAGTTCCATCGTTGCTCTGGGAAGGTACGCTGCATCGCTGTGGGTTCATAAAATGTTTCATTACTGCAGTGAATACATGCCAGTGTAGAACACCTCCTAATGTCAGAGCAGAGTGAAAGCGAACCCATTTTTAGCTTTATTAGACTCAGAAGCATAGTTAAATGAGAAATCAGCTCCAAGGAAGTGTGCTTCCCAAGGTGAGAGCTTTAGGACAGCAGCCAACTGCTTTTGGAAACTGTTTGTTCATTTTTTTTAAGTTAAGGAATTTGTCTTCAGCAATTTCTAGCCATGTGTTTTAAGTAGAAAATAAAAGAAGTTGTGTGTTTAATGCAAGGACAAAATAAAGGCACTAGGGAACTACATAATCCTTTGGAATTGATTTGGCTGGGGTCCGGCTGTGAGCTGCAGGTAGTGGTTTCTCCCTTGCTAACAGTGGGATGGGCTCCTTAAAACACTGTGTGATGTCAGGTGCTCGGTGAAATCTGCTCTGCTGCCATAGGATGTGCTTTTTCACCCCATGGACCTGGTCTTGCCTGTGATTCCAGCAAAGTCAGCAGGGCTCCACAGGCGCAGGGCACAGTGGCACAGAGAAGTGGTGGCTGCGTGCATTGAGGATGGGACGGAACAGGATGGGAAGGCAGCACTGCCCGGTGCCAGCAGCACCAGCCCTTCCTCCCTGTGCACATTGCTGGGTTGGGCAGGGCAGGATCTGGCCCCAGCATGCGTGTCCTTAGACTTCAGCAGGTGATGAGTGTTTTAACTCAATGGGGACTTTAGGTGGAAAGTTTAAGGGCAGAACTCGCTGAGCTCATCCTGCTGAACAGCTTTGCCAGGTCATCCCCTGCGTGAGCATCATGGCAGTAAGCAGGTTGACAGCAGTGTGAGTGTTGCCCATTGACCCCAGTATGGCCACCTGCATGAGCACAGCAGTCAGGAGGGGTTCCCTACTGAGATGTGGCCAGTCAAGGACCTGTGGGGAAATCCTAGAGCCTGCACATTGGAGCTGGTAGCAGGCAGTGAAGAGGACGCAGCTGACAGCAGATGGGCTGTGGGTCTGTCATGCAGCCATACCAGAGGGGTGGCACAGTGACCCTGCAGGCACAGAGGGACACGTGGCAGGTATGTTTGTGAGCATGGGAACTGCATGGATTGTCTTCAGGACAGGCTGTGCTCTGCAGCTGCAGAAGGAGCAAACCCACAAAGTGTTACAGGGCAGCCAAAATGCTCTGGAGAAAATGAGTCAAACTCTTGGATTGTGTTGGGTTTTTTTGAAGAAAGCCAGACTTGGATTAACAATCAGAGCCGTGTGTCGGAAAGTATAGGTGGCAGCACGCGGCTGCACGCGTATGCGTGCGGAAAAGTCACAGCAAAGAGCTCAGGCCTGCAGGGAACGGAGGAACAGGCAGAATAAATCCCTGCTGAGAGGACATCCGGTGTCTGTCAGGACCAGGGTGCCTGAGACATGCATGTGTCAGGGGCCAGTTCCTCTAAGGCGCTGGTGGCTCTCTGGCAGTGTTTGTGCAGCAGGACTGAAAGGCAGGCTGCAGCTCTCCAGGTGCCCAAATGGGAATATCAGCTGGGAAGCCTGGCTTCACTTCTTGCTGTGTGCAGGGAATTGAGGAAGAGGGAAGAGGGGTGATTCCGAAGTCAACGTGCTGACAGGCACCCTGCACATCAGCACAGGGTCTGCAGAAGTACCCCTAGAAACTTCACTGGGCTTCAGACCTGTGACCTCAGTACTTAGCTGACTGTAGGTTTGCACCAAATGATAACTGATGAACCAACAAAACTATGCACAAAAAAATGTGGCTTAAAATTATGATCTGAGCAGTGCCCACAGCGCACACAGGATTTGACAGCATCAGGCGTTGGCTGGTGATACAGCACGCTCTGCTGCTTCTGCAAACAGCTGCTTTCCCTTTTGGGTAGGCATGTGTTTTCAAGTATAGGGACAGCTTCTTCATCAGCTCCTTTTTTTTTCCCCTGCACGAAACCCTATCTGAAGTTGGCTTTTTATTAATAACTTTTAAGTGGCTATTTTGCAAACCTTCCTTGTGCTGCACGCTTTCCTCATTTATTGTAATTTCCTGTCTAGTGGAGTGCACTTACTTCCTTTATGTAACATATCAGTTGCAGGGCTGGAAATTGTGCAGCTATGAACTAAGGGAGCAGGCTTTCTTGAGGCCAAATGCGGTCAGGCATCATTGCCACTGGCAGCAGGATTTGACCTGATAAGCTAATCTTTTTGGAGAGACTATCTCCAGGAAAGTATTGTTACCAGCAGTAAATGACCTCTGTTAATGAAGCTGGAGCAATTAGTCCTATTCAAAGCTGTCAAGAAAATGTTAACTGCTAACCAACAGTTAACGCTGGATCGCTGAATAATAAGTGTTTTGTTTGTCGGTGTGTGTTAGGTGATGTGTTGGGAAATAATTATCCGTTGACTAGCAGCCAGCTTTGTACTAATCAGAAAGGAGAAGTCATGTTCTGTTTGAAGGATTATACCTAAAAATAGTTCTGCTACAGCCCCATCAACGAGTGAAACGAAGCAAATTCACAGAGACATACACACCTTCTTAATATTTCACTCTGAGTCCTCAAAGCCCTTTGTTCAGCTGGAACTTTCTGTTTGATCGTGTCAGGAGCACTAATGCGATCTCCTGGGATCGCACTCAGCATGCTCTCCCCAAGGAGCATTCCCCTATGCACCACTGACTCGCTTTCACAGCCTGCCAAATTCCTCAACGCCCGAGGAGGAAGTAAGGAGTCCTCCTCTTCGGGTAAACAGTTGCACGTAATGTAAGACCAATACTATTTGTAATAATCGCCTCACAGAAGAAATCAATCTGCTTTTTGTTTGCCTGCCCGCTTGAGAGGAGCCGTTGGGCTGGGAAAAGCCATCAGATGGGAAAAGGATGAGAAAGGCGGTGCTGGAAGCAAACCTGGAGCTGTCCCCTGCAAGCAGCAAAATTCGGGGCATCAGCGCCATGCTGAAGGTGTTGTCTTTTGCTGAGAAAGTCTC
Source organism: Penelope pileata (assembly GCA_013396635.1). Classification (NCBI taxonomy): domain Eukaryota; kingdom Metazoa; phylum Chordata; class Aves; order Galliformes; family Cracidae; genus Penelope; species Penelope pileata. Next base: position 616,790 of record WBMW01004623.1, on the reverse strand, counting down.
ACCACTTCTGCTAGGGGTGCGCCAGACCGATGCGCTGCAGAAACATGAGCTGAGAGGTGCAGGAGAGAAGACACCTTCCATACAAGCTTGTGTCACCACGGGCCTGGCAGCTGAAATGTGCCCCAGACATTCCTAAAAGTTTTCAACTCTTTTTGGGCAGCAGCCATAAACCACACCAAACCTGAGCAGCTCTCCAGCAGATGTGCCGCTCCTGGGGGCCACATCTCCCCCAACACCTTCCCTCTGAGGCCTCCACCTCACACCAAGCTTTATGACCCTGAGGCTTCCCCAGCCTGGTCTCATGCCACATCCTCAATCCCAAAGAGGGATGGAAAATGAGAGTGTTTGGGTTCATTACATAAACTGGCCTCAGCTTGTCACTGCACAGTGAGCGCTCGTTCCCTCACCGCCTGCCGCCATCTTGTGCCTGTGGCTCACTGCAGGCTCCTTCATGTTGCTGTCCGCTCACTTTGCCCCAGCGCCCAGCTGGGCCCTGCCCAGGAAGGAGCCCCCAGCGCTTCTGGGTGCAGCCATGCTTGGTCCTGATGGGTGGTGTGCTCAGTGCTCTTAATGCCAGCTACAAGTTCACCAAACAAACAGAAAATGTCCTGATCTTGAAGTCAGCAACCTGAAAGGGAAAAAAGTGTACCGAGGCTTCTGCCACTGCCGTGAATAGCAGCGTGTCGCGGTCATGGTGGCGTGCCTTTCCTCTCTGACCCTGTGTAATGCACCGAATCCTGTTACCCTTAATGAGATTAAATGGGGATTTTCTCCCGGTTTGGTACTTCAGCCATCAGCCACAATTCTGCACATCCAGGCAGCGATGTACCTCTGCATGCCGTGTGTCTCTCTCAAAGCCATGCTATTTCAACTTCTTACCAAAACTATTTTGATAATTGGTCCTAAACTTGTCGGCACGGTGCTTTGAAAAAGTGGATTTAAGGGAATACAGCAAAGAGGCAGTCAGAGCCACTGTGTGGCTCAAAATCTCAGCAGCTGCTGGGTGAGTAAATACCGCAGCTAGAAACAGGCCAGATTTTAAGGGTGAGAGCTGCAGACTCCTTAGGGGCTGTCAGCTGTGCTTCCTTCTGGTGGGACTACAGAATATGCTGTGGTTTTAGTAAAAATTTTCTGGGACAACAGAGCATCTCATGACAAACAATTTGCAATGTGGTAAAAATTTTAAAAGTGCTTTGTGGTCAAAATTTCTAGAGTGCTTTTCGAGAGCAAGGGATTCAGAGAATCCCCTGGCAGTATTTCCCAGCAGGCAATGGAGAGCAACGTTCTGGCTGAAAGTCCGTAAGTGCCCCTCCAATGCCATCCTGCTTCCCTGCTGGTCTCGTCCACACTGCTCAAGGGCTTGGGGCCATCGCTCCCTCTAGGTTCCCCTCACTGCTGCGTTTGGTGGGGAGCTCAACCCATGGTGGAGGTGGGACCTTGAAGGTTCCTCCCCAAACCATGCTCCAGGAAGCCAAGTGAGGCCACACGAAAGCATGTGCCAACCTATGTCCCCGCTCGGGATTACCAAACCAGCCATTGTGCTGGGGAGGGAGGGGCGCTTCCTCTTGGACTAGAGCAGGTAAATTGGGAGAAGTCCCACAAAGCTCCCATTGTTTAGCGGCCGGCCGCTGTCTGAGCCTAGCTTTCAAGGAGGGATGTGTTGTTTGTCTGCTCTTCCCCTAACTACTCGCTTGGGAGCCTTCAAATAAAGTCTCAATTAGCTCGCTTACGCCACTGAAAGCAGCGTTGGACAAGTTCCCTGGCAGGCAGTGCCCTCACAGCTGGGCAGCGGGAGACCTCATCAGGCTGAATGGTGGCTGTGGGACAGGCTGAGCAGCCCACCTGGCTCCAGCAAGGTGGCCACAGGACATGGAGCTAAGATGGCCACCCTGAGGGTCCACCTGTGGCCACACTGCTAGCAGGGCCTGCAGCTCCTTGCTGCTTTCCATGGTCACCACAAACAGGGTGATAGTAGCACTCTCAAGCTTACAGGAGGTAGGATAAAAAAAAATACATTAAAGTGCTCTAAACGCCAACAGAGACCAATAGGATTGTGTAAAATGTTCAGGTTTTTTGGAGCTTTAATGTAATATTTGGCTCAAAGCAGCTGCAGCTACAGTAATTGCAAATAACAACAGGTATTGTAACAGTGCTTCAAACAACCTCAAGAGCATCCATAGGAGAGCTTTTGTTAATTTTTTGCTGCCAGCTGGTAGCCAGCGAGCTGGGAGCAGGATGAGCACATCTGTGGTTTTCTGTGCCAGCCCAGCCCCATGGCGTGTCCCTGCCGGCAGGGCTCTGCTGCCTCTGCAGCCACGTGGGCAACAGGCTCGTGTTGGGGAGAACCAGCCCTTCCAGGAAAGACTTATCTCAGTTGGTCCACATGGGTTGCATGAACATGGGCAATGGCACATGGGAAATGGGGAGGTGCAGAGTGACGGGGCTGAGATCATCTGTTTTGGTTGCAGCCCAGATTTCAATCTGTTGGATGTGATCACAAGCTTTGTGTCTGATGATGCTGCAGAAGCTGAGATCTAGACAAGCACCCTCTGGACTGTTATTTTGCCAGCCCGGGGTGAAGTTACACCCCAGAGAAGATCATAGGACTGACTCATCAGCCCTTGGCAGAGCTCTGGACCAGGGGAGTTGGAAGAGCAGCTCAGGTAGCTGGTAGCAGTAGTAGCTGAAAACTAAGTTGTCCTAAGCTGCAGGAGGTGGCATGGCACCAAGCCACAGCCAGTGGATAAATAATTCCCCGGGAGAAGCAGCTCTGCTTCACAGTGTCATCATGCAGATCCTGACGCTGATGGGCACTGTTAGTGACTTTGAGCAATGCACATCATGCTTGTCCTCTGGTGGAAGAAACGTCACTGCTTTTATTCCTGTGTGCTCCACTCACGCAGGAGCAGGGAATGCAATGATAAAAAGGCTGGAATAATTTCAGGGCTGGATTGTTTCCATTCATATATCTCTCATTATATAACACTTTCATTACTCTAGGACATCTCAGGTGCCTTTTAGGAACGTTTGTGTATCACCATAATTGAGAAACTAGTATTGCCAAGCAGGCTGAGTGTTGATCAGATGCTTTTTAGTTGCACTGAATGTGCTTGTACTTTTGCATGTTATGGATTTCTTTGCCTTTATGTTATGAGACACCTCATAAATTAAACAGTTGATGTTGTCAAATGCATGCCATTAACACCAGGAGCAGATAATGCAGGGTCTATCACAGTGCCTGTCTCCAGATAAAGCCCCTGGAAGGAGAACAATGGCGCTCTGAATTCCTTCTGACCTCCACTCTTTGGTGCTGCATCTCAGAAGAGAAAAATTATCATTATTGGCATGGCCCAACCTTCCTTTGAAATGCAGTTATTTTTTACTCATACATTCCAAGTATTTTTTGTACGATATCAGTGAGAAACTTGAAACCCCCTTTGAGGAGCACAAGATTTCCTGCAGCCCTACTATTAAGGAAAATTGATAGATCAAGTAGTAAAGTTCAATGACTTACTTAGCATTAAATAAGAAAGAGAATAATGAATAGGATTTTGTGTGCCTGTTTTTCCTCTGCAGGGAGTAGTCAGGGTAATGGATTTGCATTGCCTTCTGCTACTGTTCTCCCATTTAGGTGAGTTCAAAACACTGTTGCCTTTTCTTTTTGCTCTCATTTCCCTGCAAACTTGGTACAGCTTCTAGTACACAGAGCCTTGCGCACAGATGGGTTTGCCACCATCCCGACTGTTGGGGAAAACACCCCTATGTCCATGATGACTCGTGCCCTGCTGGATGGACATCTGTGTTTTACACTAGGTAGCTGTGAGTAGGCAATTCCTCGCTTAGGGTAGACACTAGTTTCCTACTATTATGAGCTCAGTCTTTAGTGTCCTTCAGGAGAGACTTTATTTCCTACTGGGTTCACCAAAAAGTGTTTGGGTTTTCAGACCCCCCTTTGTTTCCGGGACTTGCCGAGCATGCTGTTTTGATTTTATTGGGGAAGGAAGGGAGGGGGTGTAGGAGGAAGCTATCACAAAGCCATATAACATAAACAACTTTCTCATGTAAGCCCCAAGCACCACTTGGCAAGGAAGAGGTTAACACTTGGGGGAGGACAGGGGACGTATTAGGACAAAGACATTAATAGCAACTGGGGAAGCCTAGGGAGGGACATGGGGAAGCAATGAGCACTGAACCCAGATGGTGAAACCCCCCTGAAAGCCCTCTGCTGTGCTGCCCTTGGGGCTGGGACCTGGGTGCTCCCTGCAGCATCTCACGGCAGAGGATGCTCTGACAGGATCTCCATGTACCTGACCAGTTGGTATGGTGAACCCAAAACGCATTCAGGTCACCCAAATACTTTGTATGGAGCCACAAGCTCTGCTGCTTCTGCCTGCCCCTGCCTGCCCCAAACCTTGATGGGTCCCAAGCTGGGAACTGCTCCCTGCCCACTCTGATGCTCAGAGCAGGATTTCCGTTTTCCTACCAGCCTTGATGCCTCAGGCCTCCTGGTTTGTTTTTTGTCTGAATGGGAAACGCATAATGAGAAACTGTTTAAACAACTCATGGTACAAGGAAACTCCTGGGGTAGAGCACAGCATTGTAATTCATTTCCAAGGAATTGATGCACTCTCCAAAAGCTCTCCTCTCAAGCATTCAGTTTAAAGTTGTAGGATACTTACTGGTCCCTTCAGAGCTGCCTTCAGCCCTGGACCACAATGATAAAGTGCAGTGTGCCCAAACAAATACACTGCCCTGACCTGCAGTTACCCACACGGGTGGGTCTGAGCATCCTGGTGCTGCTGAAGGAAAGTCCTTGAACCACTGAAGCACAAGAGGAAATGTCTCATGCTATTTCCAGCCCTGCTTTTTAGATACAAAGAGTTTCAGATCAGATGCATTTCTGAAGCTTATCTGTGTGATTATTTGACTGCTTATCCAAACAGAACAAAAGCCTCCAAACCTTCTGAAGTCCATCCATCACGAGCCTTATCTTCCCATGTCGCCACATGGCTCCTGGCCGCTGAGAGCCTCCCACTGCCCATGTTCTCGCACCGTCTCTTCTCTCAGAGTGGATTCACAGCATTATTCACAGTGTCCTGCTTGGCTCGCTGCCACTCTAGCAAGAGGCTCTGCATGCAGCCAGCCAGCATCCCAACCAGATGCAACGGTGATGCTCCATTGCTGCCCATCACCTCAATCCCCCATGTATGTCCTCTCATGGAGCCAGTAGGTGGGATGCTTAAGATCTTGAATCATACCCCAAAACATCCTGGTACACTCAGTAGCTGAGCTCAGTGTATGAGCCTCCAGAATGCACAGTGAGGTCTGAGCGAGTATGTGGGGACAGATGTCGGTGTTAGAAGCCCCGTGGAGGTTTCTAGCTATGTAAAACAACTGTGTTGATGGTGTTAGGCTGAATTTACACACCCAGCCTTGTCAGGAGACCCTGTATGGTGCATCATATTGCACTCACAGAACATTTCTTACTTTGAAGTTGAGCTGGCAAAAGAATTCATCTGCAGTCCTGCAGCCCTGTCAAAGCCACGGCCAAGAACAACAGGGTGAAGACATCGAAAAGAGCCACCCACCCACAGCACAGCCTGGCAGGCTGGCTCAGGGCAGAGAGCGGCATTTAAGCAGGTCATGGCTTCAAAGCCAGTGCACAACAGCAGGGATCAGAAGTCTCTGCTGCTTGGTACCATTTGGTGTTGGCCTGCTTCTACATAAGCTTCAGCATTGGGGTGGCCTTTTCTGATGGGCACTCTATTCTTGTGCCCCTTTTCACAGCACAATCTGTCCTGTGGGTTGCTGTTTCTCTCCTCCCCATGGTTTTATTTTTTTTCTGTTTTGTTAGCAAGGAGGCTAAAACTAATTCCTGTCTCATATATGACAATAGCAAGACCATTGTTGACTCAATAGTAAGAGGATAAATGTATTTTTATACTGTGGGGTATGGTAAGCTATTTATAAATATTATATCACTTCTGGGTCATTTTCAGGGTTTAAAATAAAGTCCTAATTTAAACATAATTTTTCAGTGTTGACAGATGTGATAAATACATTTTTGTTCCAGTAAAACCTAATTTCAACAATGTTTTGCAAAATTCATTGCAAGCTAAGGATTATTTCCCTGATTTTTTGTTTGTCTCCATCTTCCAGTGTTTAATTTAATGCCACATTCCATTATATAAAAATCGTCTGTGACTGCAGTAATTTGTTCACCAAATCTCTGCTTAAGCAATGGGAGAAGAACTGGAGGGAGAAGTTAGCTTGTATCATGGAGACCTCAGGGCAGTCACAGCACTTTTCTGCACCATAGAGGACTAGCAGACAGTTCCCACCACAGGGAGATACCCTGCCTTGAAGGGGCACAGGGCACTTGGCTTCTGCTAGCACAACTGGAGCACATGCGCTTGGCTACAGCCTGAGGCATGGCAGCACTTAACATTCTTTCAGGGATTACACGTTTGTGCAATGGCCTGGGACAGAAGACCTGTTCGTAGAGCCCCAGTGGCACAAAGGACATCTTCTACACTCAAACCTCCTCTCTTAAATCATTCCCATAGATACGAAGATGGTAGCCACCTCCTTCCCTCTAGAGCATCCCTCCACTCTTCCAAAGGCTTCCAACATTTCTCCGGACCTTCTCTGGTTTTCCTGCTTTCCCATGTAAACAGCTGTGAGGAAGATCTCTTTTTCTGGAAACAAACATTTTCATTCTCCAGTAAAATATCATCCTCTTACCACAGTTACTATTGAATGTGGGTGTAATTGCAGCAAAACAGCCTTTACACATTGTGAGTAGGGCAGATCCTGCACTGGTACAGCAAAAGTACAAGGAACAATGAGCACGAAAAGCAATTTGTTTTGAAGTGCTTTGGAACTGTTGCCTATCTTCTGAGCCCCGCAGCATTCAGCCCATACAGCCCACATCTCCTCCCCGTTGGACAGTCAATCAAGAGATGATGCTATTTGGAGAGCAGCCATGCGTGCTGGAGACGTGCAAGCAGTGACACTTGTGTCCATATGGACTGCCCTCCATCTGCTCAGAGCCTCCAGGTGCCAAGTTGAAAATACCTGGGAAAAGGGCATGCAGAAAGGGAGAGACGTCTTCTTCTGGTGGGTTGCCATGGCGGTGGCTCAGGCTGCTTTCATGGAGACACCCAGAGGACGTCACTCAGTGTGGCCAGCTATGATAATCGTTTCAGTGAGAGCAGGTGCTGGAAGGTAATCCTTCTGTTTTTTTCTTGGTTATGGTTCACTTCAGTCATTAAGACTGAGCAAACAGGATTATTAGAGCGGCGACTTGGGAGGGGAGGTTACAGGAGCTGTGTCCACGGCTCTGCTGATTCTGAGGGCAGACACTAGCCTTGCTGAGCAGCAAGCTCTGGCCAGGGCAGCAGATGAGCTGCCTGTACCAGGGAGTTTCACTGGCCAAATCCTGCCTGGCATCCCTTGGTGACGAGGGCTGGATCCCAGATGCAAAGCTCTGCTGTCATGGAGGGATGCCTCCCACAAGCCCTGCCCTTCCCATGTGGGATGATGAGTGCCAGGCAGTGCAGGTCTGTGGTGAACCAGCACCTCCTGACTCTATGAGATTCCAGATTGCCCATCCCTGTGTGCACACAGGCTCATGTCTAGAGCAGACATCAGTGTGCCATTGGGTTTGGTTTTAAATCCCCAGTGTGCTGCACTCATCCACTCCCCACCAGTCCTCCTCCACTGCCTTCAGTGACCAGCATGCACTCTGGTGACACTCCTCGCTACTCAAAGCCAAGACCCCTCAGTTCCTGTTTTGCCCTCTTGCTTCTGCTGATAATCCCTGGCTCCCAGCCATTAATTTCTCCACCAGCAAAAGAGGAAGCATAAGGTTTGCAGCACGAGCCTTTATGCCATCCCTGGGTGCTACCTTGCTACTTTGCTTCAGTTGACACCTAATTTCAGAAATAGCAAAACTATTGAGCTTGGCTTCCTAGTTTTGTGGCAATCTTGGCTGGAAGCTGTATTAAATAACATACAAAAAAATAAGCATACATTTAAAGAGCTGTAGGAATAGGAACAAGCAACATGCAGCTCAGCAAGGCTGTTAAAGCCCCAGCTTGGAGCCGTGCTGATAAGACAGTTTCCAAGAAACTGCCCAGCCCTTAAATTCTACAAACTGTCTCTTCCCAGGTCAATAACCTTTTATGGGCTGAGTCTTGCTGTCATCCTACAAGAAAACATGGTCAAGGCAGGGCTTTCTGCAAGGAATACCAAAGGAAGGAGAACCCGTGTTGCTATGAAAGGCTCCAGAAACTTTCTGGCATAGAAAACCCAAACATACAAGGAAAGGCAGATTTGGTAATTCTGGTAACTTAAGAAAGTGCAAGAAAAGGTGCTGTGCAGCTCCACTGCTCTTCAGCCAGATCCCTCTTTGTTGGGGCCACGCTGCATGCAGCCATGTGGCCAGGCTTGGAGCCCCTCCAGAGTCCTGCCAGGAGCCCTCAGGTTCCACCACAGCACTGTTCTGCCTCTCACCAACCTCAGACTCAGAGAGAGCAGGGACTCCTTGAAGAAGTCTTCCATAACATCTTGCAGCTCCATGAGAGAAAATGTTGCGTGGCTCAAGTCAGGACACCAAGAGGAACCTGATAAGACTCACTTCATTGCTTGGCTTCCTCATTTCATAGTGATTTTTTAACATACTGTATGCAGGTGTGGGAGTTGACACAACAAAGCATGCAGCACTTTAGAGTCCATCCAGCTTGTGTGTAAACACTTCTGGTCCCTTTTTAAAACTCTTAGGAGCTGTTTCATAAACATCAAACATTTGTCCTATTTCCAAGCCACATGCTGTCAGCCTGGCAGTGCTGGAACTGTGCATGTGGTGCAGCACTGTGTCTTACAATGGGGTGATCCCAGAGCTGCTGCCAGGCAGGATGGCCTCAGGGCCAGGCTGAAGCCTCCACTGAAGCTCCTGCACATCCTCCGCCGTTTGCCAGCCTTGCCCAGGGCTGTCTGGGAGCCACTGTGTGCTGAGCACCATGGCAGAAGCACTCAGCACCAGCTCTCTGTAAATAACGGGGTGGCTGAGGTGTGAGCAGCCCCTGTGAGGAAGCCCAGTGCTCAGCTCTGTGGGCATGACCTGCCTGTTGCCCATTTGGGATCTGATGTGTGTTGTGCTGGCTCTGGGCTTGCTCTCACCCTTGCTGAAGAACAGAGCTGCCTTTCTGAGCTGAACTAAACTGCCGGAGTTTTGTTAAACTGAGGCGTAATTTCATGATCCAGATGTTTTTGGTGGACCTGCTCTTCTGAGCTGCCTTGAGCCTCACAGGTCATGCCAGCTCACACCTGCAGCACACCAGGCCTCGGCTGCCCCATGAGCCAGGTCCCAGGGAGGTCACTGGAAGGACTCCAGTGCCCTCAAATAGGAGTTGACTCATGCCCCGAGAGCTCAAAACAAAGTGCCTCTGCATATTAAAAAATATTATGGAAACTCTATCATTCATGCACAAAAGCCACACTTCAAACTTTATCGTATAAAATGCATAATATTATAAATGGAAAGGAAAATTGCAATAAGGCCTGGTATGCATTAAAATTGTTGGCCTATGAAAACGTCCCTTCCCATAAACACAGCTGTGTCCTGGGGTCTGGCACACGGAGGCATCTGAAGCTGGAGATCTCGGCCCCTGGCTGCACTCCTCTGAGGAGCCCATTTCTCCACAGCAGAAGTTTGTTCCTAGGCTCACCCCTTGTCTTGTCAGGAACAACCTGAGCGAATGCTGTCGATGGAGCTGTAACTACAGCCTGTGCCGTGCAACAGGTTCACTGCATGGCCTCCCAAACACCACAGCAGTGCCAGGGGCTGCAGGGATGGGGCCCGGAGTATCAGCCTGCAGGCATCAGCCAAGCACTCAGCTTGGCCGTTGTGGGAGGCTCGACTCTGAGGTTAAATCCTGCCTCACAGACACTGGCCAGGATTTGGCCGTGGTGCTCAGCAGTGCATCGGGAGCTGGCTGGGAGCACTGCAGCACAGTCTGTCTCCTCGCAGCGCTGCTGGACCCAAAGCCCTTTTCATTTCTCACTCTGCTTTGCCTCACCAACACCAGCCTCTGACACCTCTGTGGCAGAGGGGTCCCACTGCACACCTACCAGCAAAAACAACTGGGTGCAAACACATTCCAGCTTCCAGCAATGCAGAGACTAGCAAAATAGCTACTATTGCAATCAAACTGTCTCATTTTTCCCCAAAAACATTCAGTTCACTGGTCTAAATGAGGCTCGGGCCCATTTATGACACTGTGCAGGCTCTGCACACACCTGGAGCATGGGAGCTGTGGGACATCAGACCTCAGGCTCTCCTGCCCCAGCATTATGGGTTCGCTGTGGGATGTGGCTCACTTAACTGGGCTGTACTGGTTCCCTGATGGAGTCTGCTCTCCTAACTGACACCAGAAGACATCCAGCTGCAATGACTAAGCTCTTCTTGCTTTTGAGAAACGAAACAAATAAATACTTCTTGAAAATAAACTAGTGTTTTTGGTGGGAGAAACAAGAAACATCAGCTTGGGTGATCTGTGTACGGAACAGTGCTCCAGAAGCAGTATGCAGTGCTCCCAGCATCTCGCCTGCCCTGCCCTGCCCGCCTCTCCTCCCGCAATGGGCTTGGAATGAACACTGGGATCTGACTGTGGAGAGTAATGGGGTGTGAGCACTCACTTTCATTTTTCACTCTACTTTTTTGGAAGGTGGAACATTTTACAGTTGACAGCACCATGCTAAACCCATATGAGGCGAGCAACTATTTTTAACCAGACGGAGGCTATCTGAGAGTCTATTGCTGAATCATTTTAAACAAGGAAGAAATGATGGGATCCAAAAGTGGAGCTGGTAGGAGGATGCGGGAAAGCTATCATGCGCTTGTTCCAGCAAGTGCTGAGCTACTTCAAGAACATGATGACGACAATCTTGAAGACATAACGCCTGTGGGGTCATCTCCAGAGGCGGCTGCCTTTTACGAAATACTTGTGCTTCCGGAGAGAGATGGGAGCTGAAGCTACTGCAGCATGAGGGGCTGCCTGTGCCTGGGGAAAGCTGGGGTCTGTGAGGTAAATCCTAGGCAAGGTTTGGGTTGTTCCAGGATACAGCAGAACCTGTGGATATCTGGCAGCCTGGGATCTCTCTCCAGGCTCTGCTTTGATCCCACTCAAAGACAAGGGACAGCATCACAAATCCTCTAATTTCTGGGCTTTTCCAGGGGACATTACTGTAGCTATTCACCTTCCTGCAAGGACAGAAGACAGGAGACCTCCTGCAGGGTTTGGTGCTCCTGCACAGAGCCGACCCCTTCCTTTTGCTGGATGAAAGGCAGTAATGGGGCCTGACGTATTTTTTTCCAGAACACAATCTCTTCAGATCAAATTAATTCTGTGATTTCCATCTGCTTCCTCCTCGACACAAATGATGAAGACTTCCTGCAGGTAACGGCCAAACTTGCTCAAAGCTAGGACATTAAAATCAATCTTTTGTTCTTGGGCACTGATTACTCCTGGTGTCAGTTCTCCCTTCTAGCCTGCAGATTTGTAGGTACCAAAGCAGCAATGAGAAGAGAGGGGCAGAGCAGGGCAGGCGGGGAGTGAAGTGGTTCCTCTGTGAGTCTGAAGTCTCCTGTGGGGAGGTCCTTAGATCTGGGCCTCCCACTGCTTGAGAGGTTAAGGCACTTTTGTGGCCCTAGATTGTGGCCCTGATCTCAGCCATGCAGCCCCACTTTGCGGTCTCCCAGGCGGCTCTGAGATAGTGGCAGCTGAGGGCTGTGGTTACACCACCAGACAAACTGCCTTCCCCATCTGAGGGGGTGTGCTACAAATAAGAGATTTATAACTGAACCCTAGTCACGCTGTGTCCTGTAGGTTCTATTTGTGTTAAGAGGAACTGAGATTTTGATGGGAACCTCTTGCATTGTGTGTGCTTTTCCCTTCTCCCGCTTATCATGGGTTGCGTCATGTTGCTTATACTGAAGTCTAAGTTACAGATGAAGCTGTGGAGCATGAATAATAAATGCTGCTCATCAGTAGACACCCCTGCAGCACATCCTGTTAATAAAGGATGTTGGGTGAATAAAATGCCTTTTATTCCCTAATCAAGAAACTTTTGTTCTCTGCTTTTTAGCAAAGCATAAAGCTGGGACAGAGCCAGGATATTCCTATCTTTATGTGGGTCTACATTTGAATTTCCTCACATCTGGTTCTATTACCTGAGTGCATTGCAAGTGTAAGCAGTGCTGGCACGGCTAAATCGGCACAGTCTTTGGAAGGCATGGAGCAGACATCTAGAGAACATAGAGGGTTCTCCCAAATGCACTGCAGCCACCAGGACTTACCTTACAGGTGAGACCTCTCTTGGTCAGAGATCTCCAAGTCCTCACAAAGCGTGTTCCTTCTTTTCTCAAAAGGGCACGATGCTAATCACGTCCTTATGCAGTGTTTTGGTTGCTGAAGATGCAGTGTCCTGGTACCAGACTGCAGCTTTCTTGGCTTGCTCTGCTCACCAGACAGGTCTGCTCTAGTTTGAGTTTTAGGTGCAGTGGATTTAAGTCAAATTAATTAAAAATTCATGAAGCTGGGCAAGCAGCCCTCATGCCTCTAGTCAGTATGCCTTGGAGAAAAGCTGGCTGATGCTCTTGGCAGGGTCAAGGTCCTGACCCATTCAGGGGAAATGTTGCTGTGATTTGGATCTGCTCTTCTGCGTGCAGCTCCACAGGTTTCCCCTTTTGCCTGTGAATTGCAAGGTCTATATCCCTGTTGTGCTAACTGACATCGGTGTTTTCCCTCTTGATTGTTCAGCATGTAATTGCAACTCTACTAGCAGCAGTTGGGCTATGTCATTGTACCATTATAACTGTTTTCCTTAGCTGCAGTTTTGATTTTCTTGGTGCTGCAAATAGGGCATCTTTGCAGATGTGCACACTTGCTAGTTGCACAGTCCATTTCCTCTTTCGTGCACCTTGCGCTTGCCTCTGCAAATCCAAACTTTGCAAAGCACTTATTTTGCAATTCTTGCCTTGCTTGTTCACAAAGACTAATGCAATTTCTCTTCCCCTTTAATTTTCACACGTCATTACATATCTTGGATTAAAGTTATCCTTATATTACATACGTGAAATCTTTAAACTTTCCTTTTTGATAGCAGTTTCGAGCAGATCCAGGCAAGGATCGGGAACAATTTGTGCTGGTTCTGCACAAGCAAAACCCAGCCCTCTCGGCCCCCGAGTGCTGCTGATCTAACCTTCACCCAGGACAACAGATGGATACGGGCAGGAAAACAGGAGCACAAGGAAACGATGATGCAGCATTACCCAGCATGATAGGTATACGTGCTTGGCATACAAACCATTTTCAGACCTTTCGTGAGTGGCAGTGCAAAGGGATTTCAGAACTGTGAATGGTAACTAGGTAATTCTGAGGCGATCTTTCTTTTGTTTTTTTCCTTCATTGCATCCACAGATCCAGTGTCACGTTTTGCTTGTCCTGCCCTGGATGTGCACCTTCCCAACAGAAGCAATCTGGGGTTGTGTTTTCCCTTGGCAGTTCAGCAAAGCCCATTCTTTGCTCCTGGCAGTCCTGCCTCCAGCTTCCCACAGCATTACTGCAGGGCTCTTGCTGGATTCACATCCAAATCCTCCCGTGTTCCATCCCCAGTGCTATTATAGCACAACCTGGCCTTTCTTGCAAGAGCTGGCAGTCAGCTTGGGCATGTATAGTATGGCAGTAAAGAGTTGTCTATTTTCTTATAATTCCAATTATATTTCTTAACGGTGCCTGTTGTAAAGCTTAAACAAAACCAAAACGCACCCCATTTATTTTTCCTGCTTTAAACCCATCACAAATCCCATGCCACGCTGCCAAAAGCAGTCAGCCCCTTCTGTTTCTTTTTCATCTATATCCACTTAGAAGTGGATGTTTGGGATGCCCAGGGTTCAGCGGCTCAGATGGCGCTGCCGGCTGCATGCCAGGCGTGGGCAGGCAAGGCCCCTGCATGTTGTGCTGGGACTGCTTTTGTTAAAAAATAGCTCTGATTTTTCCCATCTCTTGGCCTTTCTCCAGTTAGCCTCACCTCAGCCCCTCACACTCTGCCCTGTGCCTTGTTGTTCAGCCTTTTCTGCTTATCCGGGATGAGCAGCTTCCCCTCAGCCAGTGCAGCTGTACTCAACGCAAACTCAAGTCTTGCGGCAGCTCGGGCAATTTCTGGTCAGTGCTTCTGCACATCTGACTGGCTGGTTTTCCAGAAACCAGAAGTAATGGGGCCTACTCCAAACTTGCTGCTTCCTGAAGCCTTTTAACAGCACAAAACCAAGCTGAACTAAGGAACTGTTTTGGAAGTACTTTCAGAAGTACTGAAACAAAAGTTTCTTCGCTTTCAGAAACGAAGCCTTTGTTAAGGCCCAGCCTTTGCTCAGGCCTAGTCTCCATGCGTCACGGACCAACCCCGCTCCTCCTCTCACGGGCAGGCCCCACAGCTTCACCGTGGGCTCTGCTCCATCCCCACAGTGCAAGCTAGGTTTCTCTACTTCCCAAGGAGATCTGCAAGATCTAGGCCAGACCTTATGGCCTAGGCAAACACAGCTAGGCCTGGTCTCTCTCCGGAGAAGCCCTCACGGAAGCCCCATGGCTGGAAGCCTGTGGGGTGGGTGACTCAGAGCCGGGGAAGTACCTTGCTTCCTCGCTCGCCAGCCCAGGAACTTCCCTCAGTGCCTGGTGCTAAGCTCGCTGCTTCCCAGTGGGAGGGCTGTGGGTTTTTTTTCCCAATGTTTGCTCTAGTACACAATTAAACAAAAGTCCCTCCATTTTTTTTTTTTTTTTAATTGCCCTCTGGAGAAACCATGCTGGCTCGCGTGCCCCAGCCTTTGGGGACAATTCTATTGTTTCAGCTACTGCCAAAGTCAAGGAAAAATAAATCAGGCTCTCCTTCAGTGCAATGAGAGTGAGCTCCCTTACCAACATGCCTCAGTACAAGCTTGTGATTGCCCAGATTTTTCTTCAGCAAGAGACGCATGCAATGTGTCTGAGGCTGCCAGCAAGGTATCAGCTGCGCTACCAACCCAAGCAAGGTCAAATCAGTTTGAAATAGTCAAATGGTCTTTCACTGTCAACAAGCAGCCTTGGAAGACTGCAAGGAAAGTCCAAGAGGGGGAAGTTGTTTGACGTCATTCGAGTAACAATAAAAAAAAGTAAACCAGGAGTCTTGTGCTACAGAGTTACTGCCAAATCCATCATCTCTTTCCCAAGGGCTTCAACTGCCCTAGGAGCAGAAGTAACTTGATACAATCTGCACTTTGCAGGGTTAGGGTACAGAGGTACGCCTGCTTTTCCGAAGTGCCAATGCAGTAGCTGTTCACTGCCAGCAGCCTGCCTCGATGCATTTGGTATCGGGGTTGCAGGGCCTGAGCTGCGTGACTCCAGGAAGACCACAGAGGCTTCAGAGCATCCCCAGGGCTACAGCCACCTGGATGGGTTGCTGCTCACTTCACCAGCGTGGTGTGCTAAGCTGAGGCTTTCCTCTGCCTGTCCTTGATGGAAAATGCCTGTTTGGCTCCAGCTGGGTCTGTCTGTGTGCCCAGAAATACGTGATTAAAGCCAAGGGAAACACAGGGCTGTGGCTGCAGGGGGTTTACCTGGAGCCACACAGCAGGTTTGCTGCCAGCTGTCCTGCCTCGCTCCTGGAGCTCCTGTCTCTGCAGCATGAGAACCAGAGCTGTGTGACTGCCCCAACACGCTGCAGGTCACAACACAGCAATGTACACTCCTCCCTTTCCCTCCAAACAGTTAGCAGTGACCTGCAGCAGGTCAGGAGCTGCTTCAATGGGTGAATAACAGCACAGCTTGGGAGCAAGCGCAGAGCTGCAGGGAATATCCTCACTGGCTTTCTGTATGAGCCCTGGGCCTATCCTGTCTCTGTCCCCACTGCAGTGGAGTCCTGCCCTTTTGAGCTGGGCTGGCTGATGGAGCCTTAGGGCAGATGGGACACACAGGCACCAGGCAAAAAGGGAAGAGACTAGGAAAAAGGACAGTGAGCCTAGCTGTCAGTAGCCTGTGTCCCTCCCAACTTCAAGCCCAAAAGAAGGTGACAGCAGCCTGCTCTGGCCCCTCACTTCAGCTAATGGCTGAAGAACCCTTCCGCTTCCTTCTCTAGGAGGGTGAAGTGATATTCTGACTACAGTGAAGCCAGACCAGCTGTTAGTACAAGCCACCTACAGCACCAAGGGGCTGGCTGCTCCCAGCTCAAAGTCAATGTTTTTGTCTCTGACATGCCAAAGTTTCCAGGGCATTTGCAGACCCACAAAACAGGTTTAGGCTGACCAGTACTAGGCTTCCTCTTCTTGGCCCGTAACTTTGCCATATGCTGCTTTTACTCAGTGTTGATGTAAGGGATTCTCACCTCCTTCCTCTCCCTTGTGCCAGGTGCTGGAGTTGAAGCAATTCAGTTTTAATAATTTTCTTTAAGAGTATTTTTAACCAGCTGCTTCTACAGCACAGCCTCACAAACACCATTGTCAGTGCGTGGGCTGCTCCTTCCAGCAAGAGGCAAGAGCAGTCAGCAGCCAGGCATGAAGCCTCTTGAAATCAGATGCAGTTCCCTCTAACAGACTGCAGCTTGAAAAACATTGCCCTAAATTCACACCTTGCTTCAAGCCATTTCCATCTTCAAAGGCAGCACCTGTCCCTGCATACCTGCAGGTTAGACAGCCCAGGGCAGTATTTAAGGAAATACCAGCAACCCCAAAGGGAAAGGCTGTGCCTGCAAGGCTGTGCTCTCCTACCTCCCATCAAAACACCAGCGTTTTGTTACAGTTCACAGACTTCTCAGGGCTTTCATGTGCTGCTTTTCCTTATTCCACACCCAGAGGATTATTTTTTTTTTAAATAGAAACTTCTTCTTAAGCAACCCATAGGCATTCAGATCAGAATTAGTTCGGCTTTTCAGGCAGTGAGGTCCTTCACCTGAGGCATTACAGCAGCCCTGAGATCAGCGGGCAGCCATACACAGTGAGGAGCCCTGCAACACCTGAAGGCTGGAGCTTTCCTGACCATGGGGCATCCACCAGAGCAGAACAGCCATACACATATCCAGTAGCAAATTTATACACATTGGATGAGAATAACTTTTCAGTGCTGACTTTAATAGAAGTTACTTTATGCATGCAAAAAATCTTGCAAAATCTGGCACAGACCCACTGTGGTTTAATGCAAAATAGCCTAAAAACAACCACACCAACAAAACCCCAACCACACCACTCCAGCAAAAAAACCCTTAAAATAGTGCAGGGAGAAAAAAATAGCAGTGCTGATTTCCTCTTTCACAGTTGGCTAGAGAAGCAGACTGCTAGCATGGGGTTGTGTATTTATTACCCAACAGCTCCCGTCAGACTGGCTTGCTTCTGAGTACTGAACACGGCTGTGCCATGGGAGCCCTTCTTCTGCACAGAGCTGCGTCGGTTTGAAACACCGATCTGTAAAATGGGGGTGAGAAGTTGTTTGCCAAATGGCTACTTGCAAATACCAGCAAGCTCAAGACTCATTTTGCTTCAGGCTGATGTTTCTAAATAGCACTGCTAAGTACTTGGGAGCACAAATCCTGACTTTTGGTACCATCTGTCAGCAAGAGCTGCACCCAATGAAAAAGGCCAGAAGAAAAGCAGCAAAACACAAAATGATTTCAGCAAAGTACTATTTGCCATTAAATTTCAACAGAAAATAGGACCTCTCCTTTCACTTAAGGTTCTCTAAGAGATACTAGAATAAATTCTGTAAATTATCCCCTTCTTGGTCTTCTTTTCTCTCCGTCTCCACACAACCAGTTTGCAAGGGCAGAACACACTATACAAATCTGATTCCTGGACTTCTAATACAAGCATGGCCACAATGAGCAGCCAGCAATCTCACAGCATCTTTTTTTTTTTTTTAAACTATAGTATCATGACTAAAATACAAACTATGTTCCATCTATATAACTGAATGAATAAAACAGAGCAGCAAACACAAATCCCAGATGCAGAGCTCTGACAAGGGAAACCGTCCCTTGCTGCTGGGACTATGGGATTGTCAAATTCACATTACACAATGACAAAGCGGATTCCAGCATTAAGGCCACTGACTGGAACTGGTAACTTACAACAGTATTTAGTTACAGCACACCTATCGCCTTCCTTTAGGGTGGAAAAGTCTCAGCCCAGTCTCCCAGAGACACAATACAGCATGAGAGGTGCACAGCTCTACTTCCCCTGGCTTCACTGTTCGAGTGGCTGGCAGCACCCGAGGCATTCAGCAACAAGGCACTGCCACCCCCTGTGTAGGCAGGGCCACAGAGAAGTGCATCAGGTATCTGCACAGCCCAAAGGTGAGCAGCAGCACATAGGCAATGGCACAAACCAAAGACCCAAAGCCAACTTTCACGTATTTATGTGTTTATTATTTCAAAGTACAATATATACATCATGTATAGTGAGATCTTCAAAAACTTTATACAGAAACAAGTATCTACAAAATTAAATCAATAGACACTGTATATTCAGACAACATACATATATTGGAAGATTTAACATAGCTTCAGTTAGAACATAAGGAAAAAGAAACATCTTGGAAACGCTGTAAATACCACCCAACTCCCTCTGCAGCTCAGCCTTCTGAAAGGTTTCAGGTGGCTGTGCAGACAGTAAATCTGCTTTCTAGTGCCACCTACTGTTGGTATTTCCCATCACAGCTGTTTGCACTGAGCCAGAAGGGTCAAAGCCCGTTCCCACAGGACACATCAGACTTTGAGCTCTGAACGCTTCCTAGATTCCTGCAGGTTCACTGCAGCAAACAGGCTCATCTTGACACTCAATTCGGTGGAAGCCAGAGATCTGATTTTTGCTATTTTTTTTTTTTTTTAAGTTACTAAATTATTGTAATGAAAACTATTTCAGAAGATTAACTTCTGTTTTAGTAGATGGAGATACTGTAGGTGTTGCCAGGAACAAGTTAAGATTAAAGCATATCTGAGGAACAAATCGATCTCCATTGCATTCTGGAGACTGAAATGATTACTACAGCATAAAATGGTGTTCTCCAGATCTAACTTCAGACAGCAGCACGGGACTTTACAGAGGGTAGAAAAGCATCAGCAGCCTTCCTGTAGAAGATGTAAGGTGTAAAAGATGTAAGAACATCTGGATGTGTGATGTTTCAGTTAAAGGAGCACCCTGAGTGTTTAGGAAACAGATGTTTTCGCCTGCAGGATACAACTAGCCACCACTTGGAACTGTCAGATGAAGCCTGTAGCAATCACACATCTCAGGGACACTGAATTTCAGTGATGGGTATGTAAGCTAACAGCCTCAGCTGTCTTCAAAATGAGTTTATCAGTTCATCAGCAAAATTATTTTCATCTGAGGAGGGTTTTTAATCTCTGGCTCATAATATAAAAAGTATCTAAGTAAGTGAAATGTAACGAAGCAAGCCTTGCACATGCTGGTGTCCACCTGTGTGAACCATCCAACCAAAACACACCTTTTCACAAGTGTTCTTGTGATGTGCATCAACAGTACTACACCACTGATGATCTACCCCACCAAACAACAGGTGGACTGCCTGGCAACGTTTATATGGGTAACACACTACTGGCTCTCGGGAATGAGCACCATCATTAAGCAAAGTTGCTGGCTGACCCCGTCATGTATTCATCACATCCTGGGCTCACTGTATATAAAGTCATTTGCCAACGTGTGAACTATGATGAAATTCCCATCTCTAACAGGTATGCTTAAAATAAAGCCTCTAAAAGATGACTTTGGTCCACGTGAATACTGTACACAATAAGCAAGGTGAAATTTAGGCTGTTCTGTGCATCTCCGTAACCAATGGAAAAGAAGTCTGGGAAGTTATTAGTGCTACAGAGAGGAAGCAGCATTTCCAGCAGGGCAGGAGGACAACTAGCTAGGTTTCTCAAATAACTTAAAAGGAGAAACAACCATGCCAAAAAGAAATAAAAATTTTCACAATGTCATTGCACTTGTTCCATCTGCATCACACCTCTCCTTCATTCACACCATACACCTGAAGAATGTACATTAAATGATTACAATATTAACATAGCATCTAAAATACTGGAGTCATTCAGCTGAACACCTGAAAATATCCAGAGATCTGATACATTAAAGCATGAAAATGCAAACATACAAGAGCTAAGCTATGTCTTGACATGCAAATCGGTCTTTTGAGATAACTTGCCTTCAGCAGAAGGTCTAGTTCAGCTGTGAGACCAAGTGCCTGATCACTCAGGGTTAGATCTCAGCTTCCCAGAAGTTGCTGACAGGTCTGTTTCAGCAGAGCCAGGAATTTTCCTCTCCACATCATTTAAGCAACAGTAAAGCAGAGGTAGTCCCATGACTGTGCTGGTCAAAATTCCTTAACATTTTGCATAACCATTGCTCTCAGGAGTTTAAAAAATATATATATGTATAAAAACACACCCAGATTAAAGAGTCACAGTTTCTCCAATGCTCACCAGGACTTAAATCATGTTTCCACTCCCCCCTTTCTAAACACACAATCCATTGACACTGAAGGGACCAGCTATCCAAAGACCCCATGAAGCTCTCTCGATCACAAACCAGGTCTTGATCCTGCAAGCAGTTTCAGAAATGTCTATCTTTGAAGTAAAAAGATAGTCTAGGAAGTCTCACTGTCTTGTACCATCTACTCAAACAAACCCAATTAGACCCTTCGGGCTCAATTCGGTTCATTACAATGTTCAAGCAACTCAGCAGCGCACAAGATGTTTTCACAAACTCTCCCTCCCTGTATGCTGCAGGATTCAAGCCCCATTTTGGATATGATGTAAAACAGGGTAGACAGATTCCCCCTCCCACCCCAACGTCCTTTCTAATTCAAATAGCTAAAGCATTTGAATACTCTAGCATATAAACGTACACAATCTTTTTCATAATAGAAGTTCAAGTATTTAAGAAAAACCCAAAATATATATTTACAGTGTGAACTGGTCAATACATTTTGGTCAAAAGGCAATAAATACATCAATAGTGCATCTACTGCTGGAATAGACATTTCAGATCCTGTAAATTACTTATCCCGGAATTAAAATGTGAATATGATGTTGTGAAACTAGAATCTTGCCACCTTGATCCTCTTCTGCTATCACCCTTTCAGACATTGAAGAATTAGTTCTCAGTTCATGCCATTTTGACCATCTAATTCTTCACAACAGTAAAATTAAGGAGTCACATTTCTATGCCACTTTTATAGGCCAACCAACAGACTGAAACTCCATTCAGGAATATTTTCTATTTCTTACTATCACTTTCACTGGCTGGTCTGTCCACAGCTAATGAGAAAACTTAGTAAGCTCCTATTTGAGAACAGATTTTTTTCTTCATCCGAACACAGATGCAATCAGAAAGTCTTTCTGTACATACGTAACAGTGGGTAGCTGAACTCCTACTTTTAAAATGCTGTTAGCTATGCCAAAGACTGGAGAACTTTATTAACCAATTATCTGAGATCAGACTTCATTAGATCCATATGTCTAAAGATCAGGGGCTTACAGGATTTGTTGAATTGATGTTTATACACAACAATTGCATCAGAAAGTCTCTTAATCCCTTAACTTCACTGTTGTTTCACTTCTTTTCAATAAAGAAATTACTAGCTGAAGGTTAATCCAATGCAGAAAATAAAACATATTATGATCATCACTTAAAAAACAATTTTGTGACAAAGCATTTTTCCATGCATCTGTCAAAAATGCTTAATCAACCTAAACATTATAGTATGCAAGAAAAGAAATGTTTGAAAGCCCTTAAAGTTCAGTAACACTGGATATGTTCAACAGCATTTAAAACATAATTGGTTTATTTTTAAGCTCCATCATCAAGAGAGTGATTAATTATACAGTGCAGAAATGAAAATCTCACTGCAACTCAAAACATAGTACGCACTGCAAAGCATCTGTATGTCATTTCAAATAAAAGTTTTAGATCAATGTAGTGTGTAGTAAAATTCAACAACACCTCAGGCTGGTTTTGGACAGACAGAACCACGCAGATGCCAAACCCTGTTGATCTCTCAAAAGTAAGGACAGCCTATGTGACTAAAGGCTGTGTACACAAAATACTGGATGCTTGTGCTGGCAGGCAATCAAATTTCAGAAAAAATATTAAAAAACAGCGGTCTATAGCACCTGCCTTTTCTCTATCTTCACGTCAGTTATTCCTTAAAGTCTTAGTTATGTCTGCTTTATTCTCTGTTCCAGTTCATGCTTGTGTTTAGTAAGCCGTTCTATTTCTGTTCCTAGAGTTTGAAGGTTTTCCTTTGGGGAAAAAAGGGTAGGTTAAGTTATAGAGAGAAAACAAGGAAAATCACAAAACACACTAATAAGTTAGAACTGCTGTTTATGTCAGCAGATTGATACTTTCAAGTACTCTGAACAAATGCAAATGATTAGACAGAGGTGGAGAAAACCAAGCTCATTTCAATAAAAGATTGCAAACCTCTGAGCAAGTCTTTGTTGCAGTTACTAAGATTTCTACAGGCCATCTCTACACAGTATAGCGTTCAAAGAGAATGGTAGCTTTAGGAAGAGATCTCCAACTTTTGCAGAACACTGCAGTTCAGCTGGCAGCCTGCACAGCTCTTTCCAGCCTGCCATCTCCTCACAGTAAACATGCTGCCCCAACAGCTAAATGTGGTACCGAGCGACTGTCACGGGGCCAGGGATGCGGAGCCCATGCCACCAGCTCCACATGACTGGGAGGAGCATGAAAGGCCCTTCCCTGCTGAACATGAAGGCAGCCCAACATTTCCTGCTGAGAAACAGCCCAGCATGTAACAGGGGTCCCCAAAAAAGAGGTTCTGCGCAGATGATGTTACAGCACTCTGATTTACCCAATGCTACCAGTGTCACCAATTCAGTGAGCTGACTTCTAAAAAGCCTGCTCCCTTTAACAGCATGCATCTTTGAAGAGAGCATTTCAGAACTATAAGAACATACAGAACAGAAAGGACAGATACTCACTTTCAGTGTAATATTTTTCAGTAATGTATCTTCTAACACAGCTTGCAGCTTTCTGTTTATCTCTAAGGAGAGTTCTAATGTGAGACCACTATCTGCAGGATGAGATGTATACAGCGATGCCATAATCCCTCCTCGCCTACTCAAGTGTACTTTGTTGAAGTCAGAGGCTTCTGAGGACAGTGCGCCAGCTTCTTCCCGCAGAATGTAACTCTGAATAATTCTAGGCAAAAAATTCAAAAGACATCATAGAATTACAAAGTAGTGACAAGGCAGACATTGAAACAACGTCAT
This sequence comes from Penelope pileata, assembly GCA_013396635.1. Lineage (NCBI taxonomy): Eukaryota > Metazoa > Chordata > Aves > Galliformes > Cracidae > Penelope > Penelope pileata. The sequence goes on along the minus strand of WBMW01004623.1, from coordinate 593,450 downwards.
AATCCTCACCTACGACGAAGTAGTATGCAATCTGAACTTGTCACATGAAGTGCAACAAACACCAATTTTAAGATGACCTCACTGTCCCACAGAACCTGTCTCCCTCAGCACACAGGACAGATCTATCACGTTAGTGTGGCTGCATATGCTCAAACTGGAAACAGTGCTATAAATCAGGTGAGCCATGAGAGGCAGGACAGTCGGACAATGACCTGTACACCCAGATACTAAGCTCAAACTTGCTCAGAGATCTCATGCATACAAGAAGTGTTGTTTAAACCAACTTTTCTAGTAACAGCTCCAACCATATGCTTTATCCTCTGCCTGACTCAAGACCCTGGGGGTTAGGTTTGCAGCACTGCTGACAGTTTGGAGTCGCTACTTAGTTCTAAGTGACATTAATCCATAAAAACACTAAGTGCAAGACAACCAGGGAGCAACGTTTTGGTTTTTCATGTTTATGTCAGCACCCATAGTTGGACTCATTTGTTACTGAATAGCTCTCACTGTTCATTCAAGACATAACTTCTCGAATCATTTTAACAAAAGTCAACAATACTGAAACTGTACTAAGAACTTTTACAGAAGAAGAGACTCAAGTATACTGCAGTATATGTACACTAAACACTGAAAACTTTATGAACCAAACTCAGAACATACTTGGTTTTTTTCCTGATTTCCTCCACTAGGTGTTTAATGTGATCCTCCATAAACTCCATCTTTTCATTTTTTCGAGCATGTGCTTTCTGTAGCCTTAGTATTCTTTCAACCAAGACAGACTTGTCCACCTCCGGGAAGCTATCCACAGCCACTGAAGATCCCGTATTCTCAGGTGACCGATCCTCATTGCTGCTGCGCGCGTTAAGGGACCCTGCCAAAATATTCCAATTTTAAAAGCTGTTTTTACTGTTTTTTTTTTTTTAAAGCTGTTTTTACTCCAGGTAAAACGTCTCCACCAGTGCAAGGCATTCATTACATTTCAGTAGCTTATTTTCTTCAGAACATCAATTTCCATTATATGTGAGCAAGTTTCTATACATCTCTATATAAGCAGTATTTATAGCACTTAAGTGCATGCTGACACAGCAGTGTAGTCCCCTAGTACGGGCATAATCACATTAGCATAACTGTGCTTATTTCAGTAACGCTTATTTTTGCGGAAGTACCTTCATATTCATTACTACTACTTTATACAAGACTGAGCTAATGTTAAACAAATCTGTTCTAGAGTCCACTAAAATTACAACCATGAGAACTGTGCACAGACTGAGATTTGCATTATAAACACTCTGCATCACTGACCACTTAGAGACTGAAATATTTTTTGCTTTCTCTTCACCTCTAAGTACTTCTCTAATACAGTGAGATCACACAATACTTTGGCAGACCTAACCCAACTTAAAACCTTAATCTATTGAGGAAGAAAACAGATGATGCTTTCATCATTAAAGGTAACTGTTTTATTGCTAACTGGATAGTAAAGTAATGAATTTTACACAAATACATTGATGCCTCTAAACATGTTAATTGATTTTTATCATTTACACAGTTGCAACTGTCAATAGGGCAAATGAACAATGTTGGAAGCTGCTGCTAATTTTTGTTTTGCCTCTGGCTGCATTTAAGAGGGTCCTCTCCACACTCAAGAGCTCTGAGCTTCCACCAAATATAGAAGCAACACACTAAAGTCAGGCATTTTAGAAGACCGGAAACACATAAACATTAAGCCTTAATCTTGTAATAAGAATAAGAACTCTTAACTGCATTCAGCCACATGCATTTCGGTGTTTGAAGGCTATTTTGACAGCTTTAATAGGAGACTGCCCACACACTGCATATGCACAAACCACAGAAAGAGCAAAGCTCATGGCAGCACACCATGGCAACCTTATTAAGATCAAAGGATTGCTTTGGCAGCCCTGCTATTTGCTGTATTACCTGATGAACTGGAACGGCTCCCCATGCTGCTGACTTCTTTGTCATAATTACCATTTTCAATCTGATCCAATTTCCTCCGTGCTAAAAGTATAATAAAATGATGGTTACCAACAGGAGATTAAAAACCAAGAATCATAGTGTGATACAACAAACAGCCTAATCCTCTGTAACCTGCAATAACTTAACATGGTTTGATTACTTAAAGACAATGGCAGCAACTGAAGTGTAGGGGCATGGGGAGGAACAAGCACCAAAAACCAACTACCCTACTTCTCTCTCTCCCTCCAGCCATGCAGTATCTGGATGCAACATCCACTAAGATCCCTAAACCCCACAGCAGTTTCCTGTTGAAGGGGGTTAATGTCATACAGAATTAATTTGAAACAATATGACTTAAATTTGATTTTTACCTTTGATTAGAACTGCTAGAACCACTGAGTGACAGAATGGCAGCTCTGTTCTGGAATCTCATGACTATCACTACTGGGAGCTGAGAGTAGTACTTATGCCAGAAGCACCACTCATTCAGTAGGGATGAAAAGGGAAAGTGCACAGCTGTTCATATACGTACAAAAAGGGACAGATAACTTCTCTTGCAAAATGCCAGTAAGAGATTTTCCCTTTCAATTACATTTGAAACAGATCTGAATACATTAAAATCTACCTGCATTGAGAGCATATGCACTATTGAGTATTTAATGATTTCTATTTGTTGTCAGAATTAGTCTCTCCACATTCATCTTTATTAACTGAAGTGCTCTGTTTAATATACTAAACAATTAACTCTCAGCAGTAATTCCTGATACAGTTAGAAGCAGAAAACTTCTAGCAACTTTTGAATACACTCATACACAGATGAGGATCCATACACACCCCACAGCGACATTTAGGTAGTCGCAGAGGAAAGACCAAGCCGTCTTGAGATGAAACTTTCCTTTTATAAATAAGCCCATTTCAAAAGTTTTAGTTAGGACCAACAATTGACACTAAGGGTTGTTTACTGCAACTGCAGTTTCCCCAGAACCTATCTTGCTCACTCTTATTCCCTTTAGTGACAGGGAGATTTTGAAGGGCCACACTCAAACACTGCACATACACAGGTGTGACCCTAGTCTCTCCAAGACTGCATGGAGGGCCTTACAGACTAGGCTGACTCATTATATCAAAAAATAATTTCAACCTAGTTGAAGCTGTTTTGTGAGATCCTTCAGGTTTGCCGCATGCTTGCGCTTCTGTGTAGTCAGTTCATCTTTCAGTTCATCCACATGGGTCTTCAGTGCAGTTAGTTCTTTCTGCTCTGAAGCTAGTTGAGCCTGTAGTGTCTCAACCTCTAGCTTTCGCTGATCCTCCTCCTTCTGCAGCTTAGTGGCCTGAAATTATAATTGTTAGTCATAAACAAAAAGGCACTTGACTTTTTACCTGAGAATCTCCTGCATTTTACATTTATTAGGCTAAACACTAGCACTGCAAACGAATACGCAGCATAGGGCAATGGTGCAGTGAGAGATTCCTGAACTCTCAAACATCTCTGCAGTACAGCACAGAGCTGTGTAGTGCAGTCACATCAACATTTCTTTGGCAAAGTTCATTAAAAAATGACATTTACCTTACATTCAAAGATGACCTAAGAAACCATTTACAGTAGTAAATTTCACACATGCATTACAATCTTTTGACTGTGTCAATGACAATTGCACAGAGAACTCTGTCCTCCAAGAGAGGAAGAGGGCGCGTGTTACTGTGTTGCTTTATTTCAGTGCAGTGCACCTTATGATTACTTTCACCTTAAAAAGATGAGGTGTTCATATCCCACTGCTACTGTTCTACCACACTGGCAAACTCAAGAACTTGCAGCTAGGTAAGGAAAGGTGGAATTCACATTCTCCAGACATCTTAGTGCAAGAAACAAGCCGCGTGCTGTACTCACCAGATCATCTTTAGCCTGTCGAACACATTCCAGCTGATTCTGCAGCTCTCTTTCACTGTAAGAAAGCTTATCCACCTGGCTCTGTAAGGAATTGTTTTCAGACTGAAGCTGTGCATTCTTACTGGTTAACTTTTCAGTGAATATCAATAGCTCAGATTCTCTTTTCCGACTACCTTCAATGTCCTTCTGGAGATCAGTAATAAGAGAATTGAGACCATCTATTTCTTCCTTTAGAGCACTGATATCTTGTTCATCTCTGTCAAAACAATTGCACCTTATTAGGGATAACCTGAGCTTGAAGACATCAGGTATGAAATCTTATTGAAATAAAAGCATTTGAGATCAAGTAAGAACAATTAATGACCCTAGTGTGTAACTGGATGGTTTTAAATACCAAGGGAGTTCACTGATCCCATTTAATGACATGATGCAATGCTGAAGTGACACAAATCTGTATCCTCTGGTAGGGCATTCAGCCATTAGCATCCTCAAGGAGGATCATCTCTCAGTACTCCATGTAGAGAGTACAGGCAGTCCATACAAGACTCTCAGAAACAATACTGTAGATAAGAGAAAGGCCAGCAAATCCAATACTCTCCCACCATTACTAAAAGAGCATATCTGTACCTCTGATGTTGATCCTGTAGACGATCTACAGTTTTAACTTTGTCCAGCAAACTCTGAATTTCAGTTTTCTGTCTATTAATGATTTCTTTATATTTGGATAACTCATCTTCTGTTCTTAAGCGCTCGTCCTCTAGGCACTTAACCTAAATAGAAAAATCAGAAACTACTTTTTCTCCCAAGCTTTGAAGCCGAATTGTTCTGATAAGATGTCTACATTTTTGTACAAAACACTTGCAATTTCTCTTTCACGACTTCAGGTAGCTCAGAACAATATCCTGTTTTTCACACAAAATACAGTCAGAAAAACATGCAAAATACTACATGCAAAACCCATCAAATTAAACAAGAGGGATTAACATTAGCCTTGTCCAAAGGCTCAAACTTATGAGCCTAATGCACTAAGGTTCAAAGACATCATTTCCCAGTTACAAAGCCAAACTCCCAATCACATCTTCCTCCCATTTTCTAAGGCCCCATTGAGCTCTAGACTAAAGGACCAACAGGCTAATTTATAGACTGGTCACAAGTTACGGTGTCTTGCAAATGGAACAGTGAGATTGCTTCAGACAGATTTTTAGTGATCTCAGGTTTATTTGAGGGTTTAACAGTTCTAAACAAGAGTAACAGAAGTTTTAGACTCACATAACAGTGATCTCCCACCAAGATGACAACAATTCCCCAAGGAGCAGCCAGTTCCCACAAGAGATACATTCCCCTTGGTGGCTGGCTTTTAAATGAGCCCAGGGCAGCCCCACCCTGGGTCCACCCCCCTTCTGGTCGCCTTAGGGAGGGCACAGGTGCAAACAATTTACCTGTGCTCCCCAGGCCAGCCACCACCCTTCACCAGGTGCTCAATCACAGATTCAGGCCATGATCTAGTGCTCCCCTTACACATGGGCAGCATATCCTCCTCACTAGACATCACTTCTGTGATGTCTACAAACCCAGCTTGAAAGATATGAAAAGGTTTACAAATATTTTTCATTTCTGAAGTTAATAAATTCAAGAGATCTCTATTCAATGCATTTCTCATAACTTCAGTCAAATGGGGTGCATAGCATGAAACAAAATGTTGTACTACATTCACTAACAAAGGCTATGCACAGTCATAGTTATGTACTCTCCTTCTGCTCTCACACCAGTCAGTGTCTAATCACATTACTTATTCAAAGAATTAAAAATACAAGTAACAGATTGAATATAGTCTTGTTCCAAAAGCCAACACTGTGCCTTCTGCTCCCCTACAATCCAACCCTACCTTTGTTCTCAATGTTCGAAGCTCATCCATGCCTTCTTTAAACGTTCTCTTCAAGTCTTCCAGTTCTTTTATTTTTGCATGATGCACCTTTTAAAAAGAGAAGTTCCTTAAGAAATCTACATTGTCACTGGCATTTCTGAGATGTCAAGAAAATCTAGGCCAATAGGGATCAACACAACAGCTGAGAGGGCTTAAGAAAGAACAGGTGCCTTAAAGGCTTCTTTACTACAAGAACCAAGAACAAAAATAAGGTTTTACATTTTGGTTTTAGTTGTACAACTCAACACCTCAACAGCCCCCCGGAAAAGTTCTCAGTAAACAGACTTTTGGTTAATTGAAGGTGATGTGCACATATTAGTGGGTAGTAAATCATGAGATAATTTAGCTTCTGGGATATCAAGTCTCAACAGAAAATGGAAGCTATTCCCTGTCTCATAGCTTAACAAAACGCTGGTCAGAAAAAGGCAATTCTGACTTAGCATTTTCACTCTAAACTATACCAACATCCATGTTCATAAATGAAAGAGCAATTATTTTGTCCTCATTGCATTACACTTATCCCTTAACTTTGTTACTAAAATTGGATCCAGTGATAGCGAAAAACCTCCTCCAAAAATCAGGGCTAAAGACAGACACCTGGAATAGAATATTAGGCCAAAAAGAAAATGTTTGGAAAGAATCTTAGCAGCTTAAAAAAAAGAACAGATCTCAAATTAGAAACTTGCAACATTCTTAACTACCAAGTTGCCAACTGTGCTACCTCCACACACATTTGCCTCCACACATATTTACCTCCAGGTGGTCAGACTTCTCCTGCATTTGCTTCTCTAGTTCACCTTTAGTTACCCTGAGTTTTGCATCCAATTCATTTGATTTAATTTCTTCTGACTCCTAAAAGCATAAAAGATACAAGGACAGTTTTAGGGTTTTACATACCCCTTCCCTGTTTTATGAGCAGAGACAGCTTTTAACATCATTAAAAGTGTTTCCCATAGGTATGTTATCTAATGATTCTGAACATGTGAAGACAGACTAGCACACCAAATGACAATCAAGACAATTTTTTTCCCTTTTATTTATCAACTTTCCAAGTAAAGTAACGAGTGACTGGTCATCTCAGCATTGCAGCTCACACAGGACAGTTCTTCTCTGCTACAGCTTAAGACAGAAATGAAAGAAAAAAAAAATTAGATCCCAAACACTAATTTTGCCTTCTGAGAAAATGTGCCTACTTGATAGGTTTTTATCATTTCTTTACAGTTTTTCCTTATCTGGTCTGCTTCTTCTTTTGCTTGAGTTAACTTTGTTGTTGCATCTTTGAGACGTTCTTTGGATTCCTAGGGAAATAGGAATTAAAAATAGGTTAAACCTACTTAACTAACATAATTTAGAAAAAGCATTATTCATAATAAAAGTTTTCTACTTCAGTTTGAAATTAATCAAAACCAACAAAGTCCAGCTGCTTCTCTTCCCTCATGCTTCCATTCAGTACTACTTTATGCAATTTTGTCTGTTCTAGCACTGAAAGCACAAAAAATTGGGCTGCACTTATTTTCAGATGACATATCACTTTAAATGTATCACATAACAAATAAAGCAAAAAAAAAAGTTAAATCTATAGTACAAAATCCAAATTAAAAGATGATCTTTGGACTGAAGCGATTCTTTCCTACATGCTTCCCTCATATCCTTCCAACATTTCCATTTCAATATCAGTATCTTTAAGAGCATTATTCCAACTTCTATTGCAGGTGTTCAAATTCAAAATATTTTAAAATAGATTTTAGTACTATTTAAAGAGAATAGTATAGCAACCACATTCCTCTGAGTGTAGTTTCATGTCATGGTAGCAATTCGCTAACCTTGTGTGAATCCATTTCTGTTTTTAACTTGTTCTGAGCCCATTTTACTTTGATAACATGAGAATTGATTTCTTCTTTCAATTTTTCAATTTCTTTGTTGAGTCGAGTGGCTTCAGCATCCTAAAAAAAAAAACTAATCAATTTTATTCTACGGATTTAAATTATCTAGTGCTTCTACAAGAAGACTCCTGCTGAACTGCAAAAGACACAATTAACATTCTAACGTACGGATTTTGTAGAACTGTGTACAGAATAAGAAGTACTCATAATGCTTTAGTCCAGAATCCAGTAAAAAAAAAAAAAAAATCAATGTTCTGGTTTGAGCAGATAGGTAAGGCTGCACTACTGCTAACACACATTAATGCTACACTTCTGTTTAAAGAACAATAAAATAACTATCTCCTTAAGCTGACCAGTTTTTTTTTATTCTTTTTGGCAACAGGATGAGGAAACAATTGCAAAGTGGCAAAGTCACCTATTACACAAGGCCACAGACAGAAAATGGAAGGGTGTTACCAACTACCAAGGTGCAGACTAGAGCCAGCACTGGCAGCAAAGTGTATGCAGGTCAAACCACCAATATGTAAGTCAGTATCAAGTAAGATCTTAACAGAAACACATTGCTGGCTGAAACTACTGTATCAGTTACCCACAAATTTGGCATTAAGGCAAACTACAAACTGTTTGAGGTAACAGGTTCACCTACCAAAAAAAAAGTTTACAGAAGCACCGTGTGAGGACAGTACAACTCCTGTAGGTCTCCAGTGCAATCATGATGTATTATGAGAGCACTTAGTATGGCACATTCTGTTTAGCAGACCTGAAGCCATGCTCCCACTTTGTGTAAGAAAGGACACATGATTTGTTGCTTCAGAGGTGTGACTTTTATGACTTAAGTTGCATTTTTCTGATCCTTCTTTTGACAATCATGCATAGTAAAATTGCTCAGAAAAGACCCAAATCAGCATGAACTCTACTAATTTATCAATGTGGGGTTCTTCCACATGAAACAAAGTTGTGGAACAAAGCTATGAAATCCGATACAGAAAGATCTGGCTAGTTTATGAGACAATATTTTGGAATCAGGACCAAAAAATCCTACTGCTTTATCACCAATTTTTAGTAATGCAAATGAGAATACACAGTGCAGACAAAAATTGCAATGAAGAGTGAAATAATTTAGTATCATTACATCATTTAAAAAAATCCAAGCAAGTTAAAAGTTCCTCCAAAACCCAGGAACCTGCAAGAAGCAGTCTTTTCAATTTTTGTCAGAAAAAGTCATGTACCACAGGCTAATAATTCAGGCAAGTATTAAAAGAATCGTCAAAAAGATGACAATGAGAAATCAGTTACTTCCTCCTCTTCCCACAGACAGGATTTTTCACAACAAAATCAAATGAAAACAGGTTTCTTTCACCAAGCATAACAGCAAACAAGTGTTGATAAGGTTATTCTGATAGTGCTTTTTTAATCATTCACTCAAGTCATACAGCCATACTTAGAGCACCTTAGTTTCATAGAGCTGGTGCAATCTTCCTTTTTCCTGAGAAAGCTGTTTTATTTTATTAGTATGCTTTTCAATTTCTTTGTTTGCATCTCTCACTCTTCTCTCCAGTATCTCCTTTTCCTTTCGGAGGTCAAGAGACTCCTTTTCTCCTCGGACGTATTTCATCACCATTGTTTCCTTTTCATGGCGTGCTTCTTCACATTTCTTATTTGCCTTGAAAAATATTAAACATGAAATACAATTCTATTTTGCTTTTGTAAGACACTGTTGCAATGCCAAAAATATCCAAGACAGTAGCATAACAAAGTAGGACTCAACAGCTCCAGATCTGCAAAGACTAATATTAGATCACACGTAAGTATGACAAGAGTCCAACTGATTCAGCTGGAATTGCTCACAATGGTAAATAAATATCTAAGCAGCTGCAGCTTCTTAGCTAAATATCTCGAGTGAATTATCACTACATTTGTGATTTTTAATGTAATTCGTTATTTCAGAAGGAAAGTAGTGTATTTGACAAGTTTTCTGCAGAAACCCAGTACAGTCCAATGTCTTCCTTTGCCTACATGCCAACTTCAGTATTATTTGGTGCCTTATTTCACAGATGGGCTCTCCACTGCCCCAGCATTAATAGATTTTGCTTCATATAAAAAAATCAGAAAGTGAGCTTTAGACTTTATGTAATAAATACTTGGCATAATATATTAGGAACAGAAAAACTCAAAGCTCTCAGTAACACAGGAGAAAAATAAGATCTTTGTGCTCTTTTTGAGAAAGATACTTCATGCTAACTTATCTGATAAATAAGAGCCACTGGTAGCTTTTAACCCCTCTTGAATCAAGATCAGCTTGCAGACAAGGAAAACAAGATTTCCTAGCGGGCTCAATCGCATACATACATAACTACGTAATTTGTAAGATAGCATCAGACACTCCAAAACATTAACAGGTATGCAGAAATTCATTAATGCTAGTTATCAAAAATGTATACATAACTGCATGGTAATAGTTCCTATTTTGCAAATTTTTGGCTTACCTGCTGATCTAACAACCTAGGCAGCATGTTTCCTACAAAGATCAAGGTCATTCATGAGATGAGTAACTAAAGGTTTTCTGTATTACCTGTTCCATTCGAAAGGCCATCTCTTTATGCAACTGCTGAATAGCATTTTTGGCTGCTGCATCTTGAGTTAAAAGTTTGTCCTTACTTGCTTTCACTTCTTTATTAAGTTCTTCTATTCTTGCTTCTAGCTAAAAGACAACATTCAGATATAATTATAAGGAAAATAAGACTTTGATCATGTTTTGTACAGCCAGGAACATTTCACACAAAATTATATGCTACAACAGATCTTTACCTGTCAAGCTGCAACTAACTACATCAACACAGCTTTGTATTAAAGTACAAGCACGAAAATTGTCAATTTTCATCTTCAGTGAGACAACTGCATCAAACGAAGTAAAACGAGGCACAGTGATTTATTACAGAAAAAAACAGATTGACAGCAAATGCAGCAGAGATGGCCGTTGTACAAAGTTACTCCATCTTCCACCCTTCTGTTGATATCTGTGCCATAACCTCCACTGTGCCAGCAAAGAAGTCATGCATCCAAACTGAACTGGACTAGCAATTAATTCAGTGAAAAATAACTCATCAAATACAAAGGTGGCACTTACCCTGATCCAGCTGAAGGATAATTACTGACAGTAAACTGGAACACTTCCCAGAGCACATTCACTACACAGCCCCACAAGTGCAGCACAACAGAAGCAGCACAGCACTACCACAACTAAGTGGTGGCTACGTAAGCTGTAATGTTACACAAAGGTTGCTCAGAGTGCCCCTTAATGACGACCCTCCTGTTTCACGGGAGAGCCAATTCCCCAAGGCCTGCCTTTTTTTATTTTTTTGTGGGGAAGAGGGTTGCAAAAAAGATGTCTGTGTCAGTACCTTATTTTTGTGCAACTCCAAGCTATGACAAAAGGCAAGAACAAACTAAAAATATTTGTCACCTCACAATGGATTTGATCACACACTTCAACTTTGCAAGTGCATTATTCCCTAGCATGCAAGAAAACGTTTTTACACCTGCAAGCACTCATAGAAGTTTTGCCTGCAGTTGAGAGTGCTGTCAAATTTTCATGTACCTGAAAGCTACCAGGACACACTAACTCAAAAGTCACTACATTAAAAACACACTTCATAAATGAGGAAAACACAACCTCAAGTACGTCTTACTCCAATACGTCACACAACTCGTTATCCAGCTACAATATAGAAGTACTACACTCCATACCATTATTTTCTGAAATCATCTCAAAGCACGTAGTATCACAGATCTTACTTATCTGACTAGAAACTGAAGTTTAACTCCCTCACAAGTTTTACCATAAAGAAGTAGCGACACAGGACATGATATTTTTCTTTCCCACGCTAAAGCCAGCCCACACCAATGCAAAAATCTATGTTCCTCTTTGGCCTGCCATGGTTCTAACCATTCACTGATCAAATGCTTGCATACAGTAACTGATAATACCAAAATAATGTGAAAGATCACAGTTAGTATCCTCTAATTTTTACAGATATTTCACGTATCATTAGCACTTACAACTGTAACTACACTCATTCGATTCTATTAGCAGATGCAGTAGTTAGTGAAAGAAAGATTTCTAAGAAGAAATAAGGCATGATAAAACACTTGCCTACGACCCCCCTAAGTCTACACGCAAGAAATAAATCATCCTATCAGGATAAGAGATTGAACTTGCCATTCTGCAAAAATGTCTCAGATGCTTTTACCATACACCATCTTCAGCAGGAAACCAAGGTATGCACAAGCTACTTATCAAGGCCACGCATTAAACTGAAACTCTCTTGACTAAATGACTTCCAGATATTGAGCATGTAAACTGTGTTTCTGGATTCAGATCACTCAGCTGAAGATGCCGAACATCTCTGGCCAGGTAATGCTTTATCAGAATGGCTTTATCCTCACAAAATACTCAGGATACATGAGCACAAGCATTCCCTCCTTCCCCCTGATGCTACCAAGTACATCCTATTAAACAGTGGCAAAATATACAGGTGAATTATAACCTGCCACTTCTGTTTTGTACCTGTTTAATAATGTTAAGGTGCTGCTTTTCAGTTTCTGTTCGTTTTTTCAATTCATCTTTCAAGTTGTCCTTTTCTGAGCAAATTTCCAAAATCAGTTCTTGATGCTTTTTATTTTCTTTAATTAATCTGTAGAGAAAAGAAATACAATGAAGTACTTCTGTACTTTAACTTTGTGATGAGTGTTTTCCCATCACAAATTTATTGCAATTACAGACAGAACATTAATGAAATCCACCAAAACCTTACAAAACCGAAAGTTCATCGTGCCTATGAAGCTTAATCCTAAACCAGCACCTTGTGAGAAGACTGACTGCTTCCAGCATTTTGCAGTTGCTACTATCAATGATGAAGTGAGACATTTTGTGCTTCTATGCAACTACAGAACTAGCAGCGAGCTCTGTAAAGGTTAATAGTTTTAAAGTACTCGTAGACAATAACTCCCAACCATATAGCTCCCCTAATCACAGGTCTCAAAACACAGATATTGCATTTATTCCATGGACTGGCATGAACTGCTCAGAGTGGCCTCTGAAGTTCATAAGCTGGTAAGAAATGGAACCCCAATTTTCTCAGTCCTATGTGACTACAAGTGTCCACGGTCATACTCTTAAATAAAAGTTAAAATTTTTTAGCACCATGGTTTGTTCTTTTGCAGCTGTTTGAAGCCTGAGTTAAAGCTAACACCTCAACAATAACATATCTAGCTTGACCTTCTAGCACTGCAAGACAGTTGTATGTAAAACTCAGAAGTAATATTGTCAGAATTGCTGAATAAACAGTCTCAAATGCAGTTAAACGTTTAAAGATACAGTTAGATAGTCAGTATTTTCAAAAGCACCTAAGCAAATTAGGCCACTAATTGCATGAATCTGTGAGAGGCATGTGTTTACCCAAACAAGATATTTAAGTATCCCTTTAAATAACATCTTTTTGAAAGAGAAGCTGAAGATGAAAGTATCTAAACAATCAAAGCCTTAAGATAACATAGATTTCTAAACCACCAGTGAAAGAAAGCTTAGATTAAAAAACAGTTCAAATGTAATGAGTATTCCAAGATTACAAATTCTCCAAGCAGAGCAGGATTCACATAACTACTGCTCACTTATGCATTCTATCTCTGATCACCAGAGACAGCTGGACTATTTCCAGAGCAATGTTACAGGAAATTCTACTGATCATAAACAAAGGGACAAAAATCAACCAGGCCAGAATGCCCTTTGGACCAAACATAAAACGTTCCACAGCAGCTTTACACTCTTGATGCGAGTCCCCAAAAGTCAAAGGAACACAGCGAGCCTCACTTCTGTAGGGATACCAGCTGGCAAAAAAAAAGAGACTCAAGGTGTGATTCTATTAAAAGAGCCTGTGTGTATATGCAATAAACACATATAGCTACGTTTGTCTTTTAAGTCCACTGCTGAAAACACTGACCTGCCTTTGAGTTTACTGTAAACAAACATGTAAAAACCCAACTAACTTGTTCACTTACCTTTTTCTGGAGTTAGAACCATCTACACACCCACCACTTTTGATTCCCATTCCTCCTCCACACTTACTGAATGTCCAACCATGTGCATCCAAGCTTTTCTGTCATTAATTGACCTTCCTCACACCCACATTTTGACAGAGGCTAACTGGTGAGATGTAGGACAACACTTCGCCTACTATATTTTTAAGGAGTCTCTGCCTCTTTTTCCCTCCCTTTGACACTGTCCTGCCCTACCCTGCTATGAGGATGTCTCTTATGAAGAATCTGACACTCATTTTCAGCTCTGTAAGTAGGGATGAATTTAAAGTTAGACACTACATTACGTTAATAAAAACATTTCTGTAAAGGTAACAGAATGTTGAAGTGGGAAAAAAATCCAATGAACTGACTTTCAACAAATATAAATATTCTTCATGTTGCAGATGGCACTGTAAAACTATCAAGCCCAGTTTATTATAGGAAAGTTTAAGCATTTCAAAAGTCTTCCCATCAAATGCAGCAAGACAGGAGTGTATATATGGGGAACATTTCAAACACAAGAATAGTTCTCCATCAGAGCTTGCTGGATTATGACAGAAGATTGAATTCTAATATTGCATGAAAAAGAAACAAGGAATTCAAACTTATAAATGAAGCAAACTGTGAGAGTTTGTAATTGCAAAGGTTCATCTCTCCAAAGACATATGGACTGAATGAATCCTCTATTACTTTTATATCACCATCACTTGCAGTATTTAAGTAACTGTAGGCACCCGCAGGCTATTTAACTCAGCAGTTGTCTATGCAGTTCCTGCCAAATTTCATCAGAATCTGGAGATCCAAGAACACATTTTTGTTTACAAGTACATATTTCCAGTAAAAATAGTTTCTCACTTAAGGATGTTCTTTAAAAAAAAAAAATCAATCATGCTTTGAATAACTCACAAGACACTGTTTCCTACCAAAATGCTGCACTCACTTTTCACAAACTCACTTTTTTTCACAACTGAAATTGTTCAGTACATACCTCAAAATCTGTGATGAGAACACTGAAATACTCACTTTTTTATAGTTTGCTCCTGCTCCAGGTATTTATCTTGCACACACCTATCAAACACAGCCAAGGCATGTTCACCCTTCCTCACACCATTTGGGGATTTGTGTTCTTTGGAAAAACCTGTAGATAAGAGTTCAGATTCTATTTCCTTCAGCAAATCTTCCTGCGAGGAAGTATGATGCATTGTGGAAATAAGCTTCTTTGTGCAGTCTGTGTCATAAGGGCTTTCCGAATAGATTTTATCACTAGATTTTTTCACAAAGTCCGATTCCTCCCTTAGCTCCTGTAGTAGTTCCATTAATGATTGCTCTGCCCGATTCGTTTTTGGATCTTGTCCAAATTGTTCACTAGATAAACACCCTGTTCCCACGGAGCCTTCCACCTTTTTTTCAGAGCAGCTACTGGCACTGCAGTCCGACCCTCCACTGCAGCCACGTGCTGCACACGGCTGCTCCTCTCCTTCTGTCAGGCCCCCACCACCACTCATGTCAGCATCTGTTGAATCCTGGTCTGAGGGCAACAACCTTGATTCCATTTCCAGGATACCAGTACCATCTCCAGCACAACTCATGCTTGAGCAGCCCTTCATTCCAGATGTTTCACCAGACTTCTTGTTATCTGGGGACTGGGAAGAGGCCTCGTCTGGCAGACTGACTGGCTCCAGCGTGCTCTGCTTTGCTGGTAAATATTCCTCCATCATTTTCCTTCAGAAATCTAGAATGAAAATTCATATTAGACAACATATTATAATCAAAATTAACAGATTGAGAAAGGGGAAAGGCAGGCTACTGGAAAGTAAAATTCAAAGGGCAAAAATATTTAGACAAGTGTTATACAGAGGTTGTTGATTTTCCAGCTTGCCTTTAGTCAATGCTCCAATACAAGTTTGGCAGAAAGAAGGTGAGAAATCAAGGAAAGCAAACATGAAGCAGTGGGACAGTAAATGCCAAGGCAATTAAAAAAAAAAATAGTCAAGCTTTTTGGAATTAATAATTCTATTATTTAAATCCAGAAAGAGTCCATGTAATCACTTCTTAAAAACATTACAGAAATAAGAACCAAAATAATCTAAGAATCTAGTTCTCGTTTTCCTATACACGATTTAAATGGCCCCGTATGCCCTCACTCGCTCAATTTTTACAACACAGGGTGATTCTCTCATGCTGCCAGGAAGATACAGTTTCTTAAGCACATCCTCACCTATTACCCACGCAGTGAAACATAGCTGTATCCGGCAACTCCAAAGCAGCAGCGGCTGGGGGTGAGATTCTTTCTTCCCCATTCGCTTGCAAGCAGCAAAAATCCCTCACACTGGGTGAGCACAGATGGTCTGTGGCAGATCTGCTCTCTCAAAAAGTAGCTTGCAGAGCAAAAATTTGAGGAGTTGAAAATCTGCATAGAAAGTGTTCTTTTAGAAGGACACCATATTGTGATCCAGATAGCCAGAACATTTTTGGAAGAGCCTGGGTATAACGCTGCAACTTCTTTTTCAGGAGTCCCAGCTGGTCAGGTGTCTGGAAAGACTGCTGGCATTTTTGGCAAGCACAAACAGCTCTTAATGTACCATTTTTCCATTAGGAGAAATTCATTACAGCAGTCGTAACTTTTGGATGCAATCCTGTCCCCCCGATACTGGATAAATTAGACTATTTATAAACAGAGGTTTTTGATGGTTTTTTCCCCCTCAATTTACAAATTCAACTTTGCTTTTCCAATAATTATACCAAAGGCAACTTTGCCATCTGGCAACACCAGGCATGCTTTCATACTTGCTTTCTCTTGTTCAGCTTTCTCTCTCATATTCCACACAACCAGGCTTGTTCAGCTACATGCTCCAGACTGTGCGCTTTGACTCAGTCTGGAAGGAATCCCTTCCTACCGTCCAGCTCCTCCAAAGTCCCTGCCTTAGTAACCAACCCTGAGCACTGTGGCTTACACTGCTGAAACAAAGGGATACGTGAATCCCAGTGTGTCTGTGACTCACTGCTACCATCTTCCACTAGTAGGTATTGAAATCAGGTAAGAAAAAAGCAGCAGCCTCAGCTCAGCCCTTCCTACCAGCAAACCCTATCAGAACACACCAGCAGGGCCCAAGCCCACAGCCAGTTAATCAACAAGAGGAAAGTACAAATAGAACGTAAGGCTGAGAGCATGAAAAGGAACATGCTATGGCAGTAGTCACAAACCATCACAGGGCAATTCTACATCCTTAAGTAACAAGATGATCACCCTTTTTGGTTTCAAAACAAAACCTGAACAACACAGCCTCTAAAACAGTACACATCAATAGGAGCCAGAAGACCAGTAGTAACTAAAGCTACAAACAAAAACACAGGTAGCCAAGGTGAGAGCTGTTCACACAACATACCATGTGAAACTTACACAAGTTTTCCAAGTAAATTTACAAGTAAATCTCCTCTGATATTAGTAAAATCAGTTATTCCTGTTTGCTTCCAAATATTTATACTTTAGTCAACACTGGAGCCAACAAACCCATCCACTTTGTACAGCCAAAACAACTGCTCTGTTGGTATCTATCTACTTTTTGGTGACTTCTCCTAGCAATGAAAGTGCACAGCATACTATTGTTACTCTAAACACAAACAAACCAACCCTAATAGCAATGTAAATCAGCAAAGAAAATGAACACAGCTATAAGAACAAGCATACAGTTGACAGCAGCAGAACACAGCTAGCACCTACTTAAGCACAAAGCTGTTAAAAATAATAGATTCAGACTGGTGGATTTAACAGTCAGTAACCGTGACATAATTTGCAAACAATGCAGTTGTTCAGAGAAGATAATTTTACAGTCTTGTCACAAGCAGCTTATAGAGCCCACACACTCAGCAGATCTGTCTGCAGAAAGGGGCTGCATTACTGTAAAGCTAAGGTGCAATTTTTACCTACGGCAGCTCCTCTAGTTAAGCCCTGACACTTTCTCTGGAACGATCAGAGGGAATTTTTGGCTTATTTTAAGCCTTTTCTAAAGTACTTTCTAAAGTGTTATAAAACCCCCAAAATGTGTAGCTGTTTGATGTATTACTGCCTCAAAGCTGCTCACCACTTCCCAGCTGCTGCAGTTAACTCCCACAGGGAAAGAAGTGGTAAAATCAGGTATGTGAACTTCCATGTTGGTTGCCATACCCAACACCTCCAGCCCAGTCAGCAAACGGGATGGTATCTCTCCTCGTGTGAGAGCAACAGGTGAAAAATACAGGCTTGATAGACCATACACTGGATACTCATTTTTCACTTTACTTCCTTCTGTAAACATGGCTGTGAATTAATGTCCGAGACTAAGATTGATCTCTTCAAAAGCAGAAGTAAAATTATTTGTGTAATTCAAGTAATTACAGAACAAAGTGACATCAACTCCATCTATGATTGCTTACTGTCAAAGTAAGCTAAGTGTAGGTTCCATAGGGAATTTGAACAGTGACTACACAAATCTGGTAAAGCATAAAGTTATGAGGATTCAGTGTTTCCAGTAGACTTGCTCTAACTTTCAGTGGTGCCCAGAATATAGTTTACTGCATTAAGAACATTCCCAGCCTTCCCAATTCCAAATACTGGATTTTACATTTATCTGCTCGAACCTATCTAAAGCTGTTCATGCCCTAAACAGATATTTTTTCGCCTACTACCAGTGGGAAGTGCCAGTTTTCATATTTGAATTACTATCTTTGAAATTGAAATAAAGCTTAGCTTATAATAGGATCAGAATTTATCTTCATATTGGAAATACCCAGCCAAAGAAATCCCATTGAGTAACTGTCAACGCCAGTCCACTCTGACAGTCAAACAGCTCTCTTGCATATCCAGTTTGTCACATCTACCTCAGGTAGGAAAATACAGCAGATATCTCATGTTAAGGCCAGAGACAGAAAACTGCAGTAACAATTGTAAAGAAAAGGCCCCCACTTCGTGGGCAAAATGTTTTGTGCTACAGCAGCTTAAGATAACATCACCAGCCCAGCTGCAGCCAGCTGAAATGCAACCTTAGTATTTGACTGTTTCACATCCAACATGCAAATACAGCAGATCCCAAGTGGCCCAGGGACCTATTTGACAGCAGCTCTTTGTTTTTCCAGGTTTTGCACTCATCTTCCATTATCCTAAACATTGCTATAAATTACTCTTTCAAAATTCAGGGAAATAAAGTTGTGGCCTCACTTTCTTACAAAACACTGCATGAAGAAAACAAGGTATCTTAGTGATCTTAGTGTACTTTGATATCTCCAGGTATCAGAAACTATCAAAAGAGACATAGCCTGACTCAAGCAAATCAACTGCTTCACTCAGCACTACGCTGTTCACGCATCAGACAAACGAAGGAGGGCAGGCCTGCACACAGCACGTCCATGAGAGCCGCGCTGCCAGGTGAGCGCTGCCTGACCCCTGCCACCCTCCTGCCTCACCTTCTACCCACCACCAGTTGCTCCGCTCCTTCCTCAGTGACTCATCACCTGAGCAGCACACAAGTACCACCTCACTCCTCCAAGAGGTCTGACAGCAGGGTTCAGCCCCTGTGCTGCCTGCAGCACAGCAGGAGGTAACCAGGGCCAAATCAACAGGAAACGCCCTGGGCAGGAACTTCTCCAATTAGCATTTTGAGATTAGTCCGGCCCAAGAGTGCCTGCCTGCATACCCGGAATACCCAGCCATCTCCTGAGAGTGCCACACGTTTGGTGTGGCACGTGGCAGACTTCCTGCTGCTGTGCCAGGACTGGCACACACACAGCTGGCTGGAGCAGCCCTCTTCCCCCCACTGCTTCACAGCTCCCAGCTGGTGCCACCCTGGCTACGCGCACACCTGTATCGGGTTCCTGCCCTATGCCACAGAGCCAAGGAGGCAGCTGCCTGCCTCCTCCCCCAGCACAGAAACAGAAAGTAAAGCAAGAGGAAGTGCCTGATTCAAAACCTGGTGGTATGAGGAACTAAGGAGGAACGTGCACGCAGCCAGCCTCCTCCACAGCACCACTGGGCCCAGGGTCTGAGCACAACCCACCCAAATGCCTCACTGCGTTTTGACACTAGAATATTGTCGTGTCCACCAAGAGCAGAACTTTGTTTTTTTCTTCTTTTGTACTGACACTGTTTTGATCATCATAGATGCATGTGTACTTCAAAGCAGCACACAGCCTTCCTCCATTATCTCACAGGATTTGGAACAATTAAGTTTAAATCTGCATCAGCGCATATTATGTCCAGGTTAAATATTACATGAGTACTTGGAGAAGCAGCTTAACTCCAGCCTCAGCACACAGAACATTAAAGGCTACCACTGTAAGGCTCGCAAACCTTCTCTCACACTGCTGCAACTTAGCTGTGCTTGTCTGCCAAACTGCTGACAGCAAAATTGACTGGGATTAAAAATCAGGAAGACTTTGATAGCCTGCAGATACAATGAAGGAACAGCACAACAACTTTAAAAGGAAGATGTGCCTCACAGACATATGTGAAAGAAAGCAAAGACTTGGGAAATGAGCAGGATTTTTTTTCATTCACCGTACTTGGAACAGAACAGAAACATGTTCTATAAACTGCCAATCAAGTGATAAATTAAGATCAACTGTGACAGTCACTCAAGGTCCTCAGTTAAGCATCTGATACAAGATAGGTATCAATGATCCAAGGTGAACATCAACCACATTGATGCACAATCCTGGAAAATGACAAAAAAAATTCTTCTGGGTGCCTTCAGTAGCAGGCATGCTAAGTGTCTGTTAAGCCCTGGCCTCAAGGACTATTCGAAGATAAGCTCTGAACACACATGCAATAACTCTGCAAGCATTTTTGTAAGAAGTCAAAACTTGCAGATGAATAAAACACACAGGCTACTGGAATTTATCTGGATTATTTCCATTTACATTCCATTGTCTGCAAATAATCTATCTCAAGGTTTAAAATGACTTAATTTTTAAGTCAAATAATGTTTAATATTTAGCTACTTTAACAGTACAGATCAACAAGTAAGGCGAAGATCTGAACTTGTTCCACTAAATCCATCTGCAAAGGGGACTAGCCCAACAACTCTTTTTCTTACTCAGGATCTGTTCTCACTTTTGCAAGCTGAGCATATACTGCACTACATCATGGTAGTTTGATTTCTGAAACAAAGTGCCTCTATCGTTATGGCACTGTGTCCTCGCTATGATATCATATTATGTCAGGTAGGTCCATGATTACAATTTTATTTTTACAGGGAAATGAAAACAGAATTACCAGCAGAGCCAGTGATAATATCTCTGAACATTAATTTGACTGTTCATTAATCCAAGATTTATTGTCTACATAAAATAACTGAATTATGTCACCAGACATAAATAAATGCACAGAATCAGAACACACTATCAATGGATGGCTGCTACAGGTACAGCTCTAGTAACAACATTATGAATAAAAAATACTTCAAACAATACCTACACTGAACCACCATACTAATTTCTCTATTCAACTTTGCTAGAGGAATACTTTGAAAAATTTAAGAATTCTGTTGGTTTTTTTTTTTGTATTAACAGAGAACTAAGGCCTATCTTTTAACCTCAAAGTTTAAGTCTTTTTTCCCTTCTGCTCTGTTCTTCCCCCTCTTTCTGCTCACTACCAATCATAAATTGAAAGAAAATGCAGCAATAAGACACTAAGCACTAAGGGGCACTAAGAAATAAATAAGCCAAATCACCTCCACACGATTTTAAAGTAAATTCTCACTTCAAAGTCCACTCACTGAGCAAGGGAAAAAAAAAACAAACAACTTCCCCCAACATCCAAACCTCCCTTTCCTCTGCTAACAAGTACATACACGCTACTTGTTGAGGATGCTCCGGACACATTCAGCCCCCACCTGTCCAGCAGGTTAGCCACTGCATCACTAAAAATCTTCACCCTTTACAATTCCCAGCCACTGGAAGGTCATTCATGATGAAAGCAATTCCCTTTGTGCTTCCCACTGCCTGCACAACCCCAAGTGGGAACACAACCTTCTACAGCCTGCTGCCCTGTTCCTACAGACGTGCCCCAAGAACCTGGCACATTTTAATTCAGCACCATGCCATTTCAAACTGCCTGTCTTCTCCATCTTCTGGTGGAACATAAACATGACCGTGCTAAATTCCAGACTTTAAAGAACCTGCTAAGCAGCTGTGCTGTTAATGCTACATTTGATTTCATAAAACCGATAGTTTGAACCACGTCATAGTATGTTGTAAACAGTGGAGAGCAGAGAGGCTTTGTCTTCAGCCAATTTCAAAACACATGGAACAAAACATTAAATGATAGAACTATAGAAAATGTTTTCTGAAGTTGGGCTCTAGAGAAAATTTCTTGACAATAAGGGAAAAAAGAAAACGTGTCTTGTCACCTAGTAACTATCACATTTGGACTTTTACCAGAAACAGAGCAAAGAATGACAGAAGCGTGTGCCTGGGGTGGTACTGTAAGCAAAGAGACTGCTAAGGTCCCGGGAGATAAAAGTCACTGCTGGAACAGGAAAAGAATAGATTTAAGCTGCAAAGCACAGCTATGCAGTAGAGAAAGGGGGGAAGAGAGAAGCAGGGACTAATGCTTCAGGAGAGCGTGCATGTAACAAAGACTTGTTCAAACCAGAGCAGATTTTAAGAGAGAGTGAAAAGTACTCAGCTAAGTGACTCTGGGGTACATAACCTTCTGAAAGAGGAGTACACATTCTGTTAACAAGATGTTGATACAGTAAATACAGTTCACTGAACACCAGGCATATCCAACCATGCATTAAAAAATGTAATGGTCAGTTGCAATCAATTATGTCCGTTCCTTTCAACGATAAAGGATTCACATCACATCTGGACAGATGCTTTCCCCCTTACAGCTGTGCTATGAGACCCTGCAGCAGAGCCACTGCCAAAGAGATCAACTCCTCTCCACCAAACAAGTATGCATGCAATCCAAAAAAATCAGGAAACCACGCTTCTCACATCATTAGCCAAGGCCATGAGTGCTCTCCATCTCTGGAAATGTGAAAAGCATCCAGACAAATATCATAGTCTCTGAAATAAGCTTATTTTTAAGCAGAAGGCTTGTACATTCACAAAGCCATCTTCACTTCCTATCTGTCACAGATACTGTGCAGAGTACTGAAATTTCCTTTAAGCAATGGACTGAAGTCTAATGACCCAAAGCTGCAATACAGGCATGGTATTTCAGAGAGTAGGTGGGGGACAAGGAAAGAAGTGATGAAGCATTCCATGGCTCATGAGCAGATGACACCAACAGGCAGCAGGGCACTAAGTACCACAACAACCAGGCCAGGCAAACAGCTAACAAAAGCCTGGTGCCATCAACACGAGCAGCCCACACTCCCAGAGGTATCTATCTCAGAATAGACATCACCTCAGCATTCACACAGTTACGTTGTCACTGTAGCTCCTGCTGTAAACTGAGCAAACACCGCACACCTCTAAACAAAGTATATTTAGAGGAAAACACCTACCCTTGAAATTACCTCAGAGCAATTCAGGCCCCTTGAAATGGCTTCAGAGCAATTCTCTCTATATTGTAATTGGAAATCATTATTTCCTGATCCCTTCTCAAACTCTGTACTGGACCAATTGCTGCTGTTCTTATTTATTCTGCTTTTCTAGATGGCACCATCCCAAAGTAATCTCTGTTGGAGATTCATCATGAAATCCAAGCAAACACCCTTAAGCAGCAGTCTCTTCAAGCGGCCTGTAAGACTCACTAACCTTCTGCATCAGTGCTGGTTTCTGAACTCGTGGCAAGCTTTAGTAAGAGAAGCTTCATTTATCTCCCGTACTGTGCTGTTCAGCTAAATCAAAAGGGGTTAGGGACAGAAAGGTGCACAAAGCCAGGTATTTCACATAATCTAGCACAAGACATATAACCTGAAGCCAAAAAACAGAAAAAAAAAGCCACCATTTTCTTGGTTATATTGCCACGCTTGAAGCTAATCAAAGCAGCAAGCTGCTCAATTTTAGAAGTAATGAAACACAACAGAAGGATGAACAGAGCTGAAAAGCATCAAACCATTTAAGAGAAAGCCAGAAAAAGAACAGCTTCAGAAGAGACTGTGTTCACCACCACTGCCAGCGTTCCATTCAACACTGACAGAGGATGGCCACAAGGTCTTGTACATTTATGGCCCTCTGTATTTCGATTGCTTATGTAAGGAAACAGAAGAAAACCACTCGAGTCTCACCTATGCTGGGCTCTGCCCAGAGTTCTACCTTAATTCACTTTCACCCTAGACCAAATACAAGAAGATACTGTTTCTAATTTAGGAAAAATACCTGGGACTTAATGGGGTATCAGCCAGTAGTGCTGAGAGGGAAGATGGAACATACGTGGTCCCCATCTACACTGAGAAGCTAGAGGGCTACCATGCAGGAAGGATCAGTGCGACTCACAGTACAAGCAGGGAAGCCGGCTGTGTGCTGGGACAAAGAGTTCTCCAGCCCAGGCATAACCTGACACAACTCCCTGCTTCAGCTCACACAAAGACTTGCTTTCATGCAAGTTCTTGGAGAGAGAGACAAGTGTGTACACATAGTGGACAGTCTCTAGATTTCTTTGTTTTTGTCAGCTTAATACCTAAACTCACTTTTTTTTTAAATCTTTATATAAACACAGATTGTGCAGCCCCACGGCAGTGTCAAGGTGCAAAGCTCAGTATCGCTATCAATTCTTTTAGCATGAGTCAAGTGCTTTAGAAGACAAGGCTCACTCATATTTCAACTTTACTTAAGTCACAAGTTAAGTAGTTGAGCAACATTGTATGAATTCCTCTGAAGTATCGCTACATCTTCCACTGATCTCTTGCAAGTGGTTAATACGGTGGTCCTATTAACTCCACGTACAGAGACAAGTAACAGTACAACTCCAAAATAAAGTTTATCTGTCAAAGTTTAACAAGTGGGACTGGATTTGTTCCCCATCGTAACACAAGTCATTGGGTACCCTGAGAGTTTTTGGCTTTTTGCCACACTAGCCCCAGGGTTGGAAGCCCATGTCTCAGGGGAAAACCATACATTAGCAACAGGGTCCTTTTACCTTAAACTTCAAACAAAACTTGAATAATTACTCGATTATGCACAGACTTGCAATCTTCTGTTGGCAGTTTCTTCAGCATAGAACTCTTATTCTTCTAAGTAAGGAGAACTGGTCTCACTTGCAACACTCAGCAGCTGATACAATATCAGCAGCAGCACTGCTATAACCTCTCAGGAGTTCAGCACCATGCCTTCAGCTCTGTTCAGAACAAGGCTACTCTAACAGCAGCTACAGACTGCTAAGATCTTGTTTGCATTCACACTCTGACACTGATATTATCACTTGTGCAAAGCAGAACGCATTAAGAGAAGGAAAGAAATGCAAATTGTGACAGATCACAACCTGGACAAAGCACACATTCTATGACAGGTCTTTTTTAACTGAGTAACAGGTCTCATGCATGTGATAAAGAGCACTGGCAGACCTTTGTACAAAATTACTGTCACAGTACTAACGAGATACTGGTCTTAGCTAATCTAGCATTGAAGATGCCAGCATATTTGCAGTCAATGCCTATTTTCAAATGTCGTTTCCAGAGTTGTAAAATTCCAATCACAGCATTACCACCTGCCCAACCTCTGCATACTGAAAAGCACCACTCATGAGGATGGCAAGGCACTGCTGTTTCCAAACCTGAACTCCCTGCAGTTTCTCCAGTGTCCCTGAGGGAAAAATAAACAGACAAAAAAAAAAGTATGTAAAGATCTGAATGAGTCAACTGTAAGCTCTAAAGAGGATGGACTTTTGCTAATTAATAAGAGGAACTACTACGTATGGTATTACAACACTGAAAGTTAAGATCACGATTTTCTCCTGCATCGCCTCTCTTCTGAGACTGCTTGGTTTCCAAGAAGATTTTTTGCTTTCATTTGAGGCAGCAGGGTCTCAGTTTATGGCTTGAAGATGTTATCCTGAAGGCTTTCCAATATTGCTTTTGGCAAGAGAAAAATAAGTTCAGAACAAGCCAACACAGAATGAAGCACACGCTGTCACCAACTACTGGAGCCCACACATCAACAAAAACTGCAGAACACTGATTTAACATTTTGTCTAATAACAACAGCGTATCCAGAAAAGAACTTGCTTTTTTCCATAGCTCTTTAAAAAACCAGCTTCAGGAAATTCAGTACTAGCCAAGGGTCACGATAAGCAACATACCTATTAGGACCAAAGAAACCATTCTCTGTATTTGGTTTCTGAGTCCTCTTCTCAGCACTTTGAAATGGCGAACCCCGCTGCACTAATAAACATCTGTCAACAATACCAAATCAAGTAAGTCTTCTAAAACAACAGAAAATATTGTTTTAAAGCCAAAGGAAGAAAGAATGGCTGAAGAAATCCAGAAGAGAAGGACTCAAAGGCAACAAAGATCAAGTTTACTTTCCTTTTTAATAAAACAAATGGTATTTCAAACAGACTGTCTCTTAAAGCACCGTCAGAATTTCAGTTCCTTACGCTTTTAGAGCTTAACCGTCTCCTCCTAAAGCCAACAGCAATGCAAGCATTCAGGGCAGTCATTCCTTAAAGTGATTACATTTCCTTTTCAATATACTAGGACAGCTGTCTTTCATACTGTTCCAACCCTACCCCTTTCACATACAGGGACACCAATGACACATGACAAGCAGAACACACTAAGAAATCCACATTTTAACTTCTGGAAACCAGGTTGACAAGATAAAGGAGTCAGCAACAAGGCCAGGCTCTCGCAGCTCCCATCCCACACAGATCTGGGTCCTGCAGGAGATCCGCTCCCAGCCTGCGCTGTCTGCCTGGAAGCAGCCCCGTGCCCGACCCCCCGGGCAGGCAGCTCCCCAGGACAGGAGCCAAAACGCACCCATTAACACCACAACCGCCCCGCTGAAGCTGCAGGAGCTGCTTCTGCCCTTCGAGCTCTGAAGGCAGGAAGCTCCGCTGCAAACACCACCTGCAGCAAGACGGGCACTGCCGCAACGCTGCGGCGGGCTCCGGAAAGCAGCCTGCACACCGGCACGGGGAAATCACAGCACGGGAACAGCCAAACGGGACGAGCCCATTAACAACGCGGCTGTCAGGAGACACCGCGGCTCGCACAGCACAGCAGCCTAAGCCCGGAGCTGGGGCTCTGAAGGTGCCCGCGCCGGTGCCCCCCCCCGCCGCCCTGGGGTCTATCCTGAGTGCCCTCACGGAGCCGCCCCTCCTCGCCACCGCCGCGGGACTCCCGGGCCCCGCCGCCCCCTCCCCGAGGCCGCCTTGCGAGCGCCGCGCCTCCCCCCGGCCCGCTCGGCAGCCCCCCCAAACCCCTCTGGGCCGAAGGGGCCGCAGCAAGCGAGCACCCGCGCTCCGCTCCCCCGCCCCGCGCGGGCTCCTCACCGCTCGCTATGGGGCCGGCGGGGAACGCGGCAGCGGCTCCATGACCGCGCGGTCGCGGCGCTCTGACACATCAACAAAGATGGCGGCGGCGGGCGGCGCTAAGGACGGACCTGAGAGGGCGGGGCCGGGGGAGGCGGCGCGCGGGGCCGCGCGGGGGGCAGGTGGGGGCCGGCACCGCGCTGCGGCAGCTGCAGGGGCCGGGGTCGGGCCTTCAGCGTTTCTGCTCTCAGTCTCACCGACCTTACCTGTGTAGCTTTGTCTGTCCCGCTCGGCAGATTATCAGCTCATTTTCACCTTTTGTGGTGAACGCTTTTTTTTTTTTTCTCTGACTGAGATCAGATCGAGATTTCAAGGCAGTGCTCCTTAGGGCATCTCTCCCTCAGGCAGACTTCTGCCCACAGCCCCAGCCCCAGCACCCAGCCCCGGGCAAGCTGACTCAGAACACCCGTGTTTGTGCCCAGTTTCCATCCAAACACCGCTTTATCCCTGCGAGGCAGCTGCAGGTACTTAGGGAAAGGTAATGCCGAGAGCACAGTGAGCCCCTCCCTGAACTGCCTCAAACCAAACGAGAACGGCTGTGGTACCTCACTGGTGGCCAGCAGCAGCTCTCATTCAGCATGCACACACGGAAAACAATTTCTGGGTGAGGGAACTTACTAAAGCACAGCATATGCCTCAGACTTGCCCTCCGCTGCAGGCAGAGCTCTGCATTGCAGAGGCAGAAGCAGAATGTGGCCTGGTTTTTCCAAAGGTCGCAGCTGGGGCTGTCGGCTCTTACTTCATTGTCTTAAGAAAAACGAGTTCCTTCACTTGCCCAATTTCTAGCTGGCATTTGTTAATTATACACAGCACCTTTATAGCTCTGCCCGCTGGAAGAGCCCGCCATCAATCCTATGTTCTCTCCTTCAGCTGTGGAAGGTGTCAGCACCCCCACTCGGGGGGTAAATAAACAGAGAGGTTGCTGGAACAGTAGCTGTGCTGAGCAGGAGAGGTGCTGATGCTGGAGGGCTGAGCTCTGGGCTGCCAGCCTCCCATCCTCTGCCGTTGTAATGTCGTTACTGCAAGCTGATTTAATTTCACGTAATAGCAAGGTTACATAAAGAGTTATTACTTTCTTCATTAAGAACTGCTTTCATTATCTAACTATTTTGTTCATTGCTTGCTGCGAGTCTTCAGGGTGCACCAGGAAATGGGCTCAGCCCCGGTGCTGAGGCCTGGCCACTGCTGCCGTGTCTCATTTACGCAGGGTATAGTTCGCTCCTGAGCAACTGTAATTGCACAACTGCTCTGAACAAGTCATACCAGGAAAAAACTATTTTCATTATACGTTGTTCAGGCTGTCCTTTGTTCAGCATGCAGCACAGCAGTATCCCAGCCAGTTCCTAGGCACGTGGACCCTACAAATTAGAGCTAATGACACACTGGTACCATATTACCAAACCTGCATGCAGGCGAGCACAAAGCCCTGACCTGAAACTGCAGGCAAGCAGCACTGACCTCCTGCAGGTACTGCAGTGCTGCTCCTGATCAGCCCCTGTGCTGACAGCACTCCCCAGCTGCCTCAGCACTCCTTCCCATTCCCCTTTTTCCACTGCAGAAGCCAGAACTGACACTTTTCCTTTCAGAATTGGTTTTTACTGCTGCCAGCTCCTGCCCTTTCTGGTCACAGCATCCTAAGGCGTGGAAAGTCCCAAACGACCTGGCAACATTTAAGAAACAAAACTGAGGAAATGAACGTTTGCTGTGGCTCAGTCTTTTTTTGGAACTTTTCAAGGCAAGAAATCATGCCAGATCAAAGTTGATGAAGCTCCATCCCCAGAGGGATACCTGACTCTGCTTTTCATTATGTCCTGCCAATGCACTTCCAGCTCACTCTATAATGTTAATTAGCATCATTCCAAAGGGCTGTTCACACTGGCAGCATTGTTTTGACTCATCCCTGGGGATGCGAATGGTCAGCCAACAAAAAACACCTGGGTATTTTAACTCACAAAGATAGCTGCCTGCAAACAACTTAGCCAGGCTTTAGTGAGATTCCTTTTCTTTGGGAAATACCTGGTAGGGAGCAGCAAACTGGCAAACAGGGGCCTAGCTTTGTGTCTTTTCTGGGACAGACTGTGCTTCCTGCCCCGCAGCGCCTGTAGAACACATCACTGGGTTTGCATGTTAGTCACCGTGCATCACCTCAGCACTAACACGGGCCAGGCACTAACACAGGCCAGGTTCATGTTTTCCTGGTGAAGTTTCATCGTGCCAGCTGAGGCTGTGTGCTCCCCATAGGGAGAGGACATAAAGGCCAGAACAGGAAGAAGCACCTCCTCTGGAAAACGAGGAGCAAGGACAAACAAAAGTGAGAGAATGGCTTGGGAAGAGGACATGAGGAGCTGAGCTTTCTAGGCTGCAGGGTGAAATTCAAACCCCTTAAAATAAACATCTATGGATCTAACATACTGAGTATCACACTTCTTCCACAGACCTTCCAGCCACCTTCTGCACCGACACAACGTCACCCATCTCACACACCCCTGCGGGAACGGCCCCATCACCGCTGAGGGCGCCTCAGGGCGGGCGCCTCAGACACGGGGCCCGGCCCTCCGCCGGCCGCAGCCAGCTCGCACCCGCCCGGGCCGGCGGGCAGCGCGTGTGCCGCCATGGGCGGAGCAGATTTCCTTCCGGGGGAGGGGAGAGGCGCGGCCGTGAGTGTGGGGGACGCAGGTGTGTGGGGGGAGCGCTGGTTGCTTGGGGCCGTCGAGTGAGGGCCCGGCCCGGCCGCGTGTTGCAGCGTGCGCCGTGAGGAGGTGCCGCGGGGCGGCCACGAGGGACGGTGCGGCCCCAGGTTGGGCTCCATCTCCTCGGGCACTGCTCTGGTAGCAGTGGTGCCTGTGCTGGGGGGGTGGGCGAGGGGGAGTAGGATGTAGGGCCTCCTCGGCCTGGTGATAAAGTGTTTTGTTCGTTATCAAGTGAAATGGGATCTGCTGGCACCATGCAATTTCAGTTGTAAAAGCTGATTTGTGGTTGGCATGAGTACAGTGTGCATTTGTATGTTCAGAGGCTGCTTTGCTTTATGTGCAAGCTTCTTGAAATTTATTTATTGACTCTAATGTTGTTAGAGAGTCTTTTTGTATTATAAATAGTCATATTGCGTGTTAATGTTTGAAAGACAGGTGCTAAAAATTGGTTGGCAAAGCCCAGTACAATATTTTCCCCCCAGATACAGGCATTACATTGGGAAGCCGTCCCCTCAGGGCTCCAGGGCCTTCCTGGTGGCTCTGCTTCAGGCACCTAGCAGCCAAGGGTGGGTGTCCCTGACCCTGGAGTGGACTCCTCCAGAGATGCCCAGTGCAACAGGCTTAACACTGGGTTTGTGACAAAGTGGTAGTGAAGTGTAACTTAAGAATGTGGCTTTAAAATGTATTAATGTGTAATCATTGCCCGTACATTTATCTTTTTATTTAATTCTTGCTTCTGCAGTTACCTGGCAGACAACCAGCCTTTGCCATACTCTGATGTGACCACCACTGGGATGGCACAGCCACTTCACACGAAGGACGCAGGTGATGAGGTGTTGGGTGAAGACTGAAGCAGCGGAGTGCTAGCTTTCTGCTGAAGAGCTCTCAGTTTGGAGGCTGAACCTATGAAACATCTAACAAAAATGTGCATTTTGTGAACAAATAGTGCTTTTTTTTTTTTCTAAATGTTAAGTGTTACCTTATACCGCAGCACAGAATTGGACAACTGCAATAAAAATAGATTTTGTCCAAAGGTTGACAAAGATATTTTAACTTTGCTCTTCTGTGGTTGTGTGGATAATTGGTCGTTATATGATCACCAGTATGAATTTGGCTTGTAAATGTAACTGACTCCTAAGTATTCCATGCTTGAGTGGCCAGGGATGCCTCAGATAATTGGGGGAAAAAAAAAAAAACAAAAAAAAAACACCTGGGAATTTGATGCAATGAAGTTGGGGAGTTCTTTCTGCAGCGTTTTTTTGCCTTCACCGCTATAGGATCAATACTCTCAGCTATTCCAAATGATAGAGGAAAAAAAGACTTGATTGTGGGAGACCTGAGCTTGCTTGGTGTGCAGCCATCTGCAGGCGTCATTGAATATGGTTCCATGTTACACAAGAGTAGTATGCAAGAGGGTAGACAGTGATAGGACATGGGGGAATGGTTTTAAGCTGGAGGAGGGAAGGTTTAGATTAGACATCAGGGGAAAGTTCTTTACAGAGAGAGTGGTGAGGTGCTGGAACAGGCTGCCTAGAGAGGTTGTGGATGTCCCAACCCTGGACATGTTCAAGGCCAGGTTGGATGGGGTCCTGGATAACGTGATCTAGTACCTGATCTGGAGGTTGGTGGCCCTGCCTGTGGCAAGGGGCTTGGAACCTGATGATCCTTGGGGTCCCTTCCAATCCAGGCCATTCTATGATTCTATAAGAGTGATGAATTTGCTTCCAGGTAGAAAAAGGGCCATGGAAGCTTTACCTCGGCTTGGTGGAGACTTTCAGCTACTAAGCCTTTCAGACTGAACCAAGCTCAAAATGGCATGTGTAGTCTGCAATGGAAGCAGGTTTTTTTGTGGGTGAATGAGTTGCCCACTTCTAGAAAAGATGGTTCCTAATATGTTGGTACGCAAATTTACCTAAACGCTTGTCTTGTAAAAGTTGTTCAGTAAAGAATAAACTCAGAAGACAACAAGGCTTCTAAGGCCCTCACCTGAAAACCCAAACCTCCTTAAGTTGTTTTATTGTTTCTGAATACTTGGTGTGACAAAAGTAAACCGTATGTTCAACTGTGTGGAAGGAAATACTATTCCAAAAGTACTATTTCAGCTACTGTAAAATTGGCTATAAAGAGTTTTTGCCCTATGTGCATTAGAAGTTACATATGTCATTTATTTTTTTAGATCCTGCTGAGCAACTCTAAGTGAAACATTTATGGATGGAGATCATTAAGATCCCTTCTGAGTGATAGGCAGAGAGAGCAGTGAGACTATGGCTCTTGTAATACCACTGATAGTAATATTTGAATAAGTATGGTATCAGATGACAAGAAAAAATGGTTTGGAGATGCTACAGGATCATTTTGCACTGTTTGCTCACATGTACTAGCAGAATAGTAGGAATAGAGAAGAGTTGTGTTTTCCTTGTAAATACTCTGTAACATAGGCATGCATTAATGTTGTTAGATCACTTTGCAAATAATTCTTTTCCTAGGAAGTTCCATGGAAAACAAAAATACTGGAAGAAAGTTGGCATTGACAACCTCTACTGATAAAGGAAATAATGTGAGTTGTTGCATTTTATAATTGCTTCAAATATTCTGAGTGTTTCTAGATAGCAGAAGTGGTTAGCATGAACTGGTCAGTAGAAATTATCGTCTCTTTCTAGAACTTTGAAGTTTTTGCTCTTTTTGTTGTCACATTGTGATATGTTAGAATACTTCTATCCAAATGGGCTGCTTTTTCTGGGAAGAATCACCTGAGATTTTTATTTTTTACAGGTATCAGATTGTGATGCAATTGAGAAGCCGAAGAAGTTGCAATATTCCTTTGAGAATGCTTTTGCTATTGGCTATGATAAGAGTCTCTTTAGTTCGCTAACATCGCCTCCTCGAATGAGAACTTGCCATCATTGTGGTCTGTATGGTAAGTTCTTTTTATTCTTTACTCTATGGCACATATTTGCCAGTGAAGTTGGATCAGAAGGATTATTCAGAAATGCCTTAGAACGGACATGTATTTTATGTCAGATGCGAGTGTGGTGACTGCTTAGAACGTAGTTGGAGTTATGGAACTGATAAACTGGAGACAGCATCTCTTTCTAAATCAAAAATTCTTTTTCCTTCTTAAGTATAGAAGGAATTTGAGGCTAAGGGCAGTAATGTCTGATAGCTACAGGTGATGAATAAAACCAACTATCTGTATCTGCTTAGAACTGTAAAGCCTGTAAAGCAGTTCCTAAATTATACGTGGAGTTTGTATCTTAACAGCTGTCGTCTTTTTTGTTGTAGATGTTTCTGACTTTTTTTTTCTTTTCTTTTTTTTTTTTTTTTTTAGGATCCCTCAGATGTTCACAATGTAAACAAATATACTATTGCTCTGCAGACTGTCAGAGGAGAGATTGGTCAGTGCATAGTGCTGTGTGTGAGCCAGTTAAACCGAAGTAAGTTTTTTAAAGCTCTGCTTTGTAGTCTTCACAGAAAGACAGTATCAGACAGTATCACTCTTAGTGCCTTTGGACAGCAAATTAAGTTGTACTATTAGAGTAAAATACGCTGCTTGTTTTTAGGCAAGTATTGTGTTATCTTGAAAGATATTGGTTGGAGTCCTTAGGTGTGAATTAAGTCGACAAATGTTTTGTTTTGTGTTAGTATTGGAATTACGTGCAGTGAGCATGTAGTAAGAATACCAGTTTATCACCTGTCTGTCATTGCTGTTGATGATGTAGTGAAGAGAGGATGGTATGTTTTTCTTGATTTCATCAAGAAAAACTAAATGGTGTATGACAGGGTGCTGACAAATTCATCATTCAGCATTTTCTTTTGGGAGGCATAAGGTTTGACACAAACCTTGTATTATGAGCCCAGCTTTCCTGTTTTATTTGCAAATACGCGTTAAGAATGTTACTTGTCTGGTCTTTGGTTCTTCAAAATTAACATTTTTTTCTCTGATTACAGTTTAAGTAATAACAATGGAGGCAAGTTACCTGCTAAAACCGAGACAGGATTTTACCTTAAGGTATAGAGTATGATTTTTCCTATGTCATGAATGGACTTATTGTAAACTATTTGCAGTATATGTAATTTCCTCTGTACGCAGGAGAAGAGTAAATTCCAAAGATAATCATCTATTTGTTTTGGTAAGATCAGTGCTTCCAATCAGAAGTTACTGAAGAAGCATTTGAAAGTATGTTACTTCTATAGCTATTAGCGAGACTGACAGTGACCTTGATTTTTGCTTGAAAAAACAGTTTTGATAAGTCAAAAATTAATAAGACATGATGTTACTAGAGAAATATTTTAGGAAGAATACAGATGCAGGGCGTCAGGCTTGGAGAAAGTTAGGTGTCTTGTTTTCTGCCTAGATCCATGAGCTAAAGCTGGCAGCATTCTAACTCAAGAAATACATTTAATGTAGTGTTGTGTATTAACAGATGCAGATGAACTCTTGCTTCCTTGCTGTAGCAGGAATTAAACAAGATGCAGTTCTCCTTTATGGCGTTTTGATCCTCTTTTTACCCAAGCATTTCTTCTTGTAGACTTCCTATGAGCAGTTCTGCAGGAGATCATTTTGCTATCTTCATTTCTTGCGATGATATTTATGAAAGCAAGTAAATGTACATACCTCCTATTGGTTCCATGTTTGCACAGTATGAGAAACCTACCTTGTCCTACATTTCTTTGAAGTAGCTAATTCATCCATTTGACTTTTCAAAAAGAGGCTTCATTTTTGGTCATAAGATTCCTGTTAGTTCAGATAGCTTTCTGCTGTGTGCGTGTGCTTGTGACTGTTCTAGTAAAAATGATTAAGTGATAGCAAGGGATCTAAATCAAGAGACCACGATACATTCTAAAAACTTTGAAATAATGGAAGGCTTTATTTTTCTCTAGTTCATCTTACAAATGTTAAGTAAGTTCTGGTGAACTAAGAGAGCTCACATTAAAAGACTGTTCAATATTTAATGTATTTGACTATCGTGCTGTGAGAATTTTTTTTATGGGGAATGTTTTGAAAGGTCTTTGCAAGTAGACAACTGATTTGACAGTTGCAACAGTAATTTGTCATCGTGCTTTGTCTGAAGTGTGTTGCTTCAAATATGAGGTTTTCTTTCAGCTTGTGCATGAGGGGTTTTTTTTGTGTGTTTTTACAGTGGTACAGGTGTGGATGGTACGTGTTAGGCAGATTACACTTAAACGTCTAATGTTACTTTTAAAAGAAAAAATGCATGTTGTTAAAGCAGTAGCTGTAATCTACTCTGGTGTTAAAGCTACAAGGAAGCAGGCGGAATTCAATTCACTTTACTTATGAGAGCATCACTAGCTGGAGCCGTGCCTGAGTTGTTGGTCCTGTAAGAGCAGGTGTGAAACTAACCCAGGACTGCTGCCTTGCCATATGGCTATCTCAGTGCTTGTTCTTATCTTTGCTCAGTGTATCTCTGTGAATATGTTTGAACACTCACTTTCAAGAGTAATACAAAGTTTTTGAGACTCATTGAAAGTTAACAGAAGTACATTCATAGATGTTGCTTTAGATGATGTCCTTTTTGCATTTGTTACTGTAAGGTACAGCTGAACAACTCCAGTGTAAACATAACTTTTAGCTGTTTTAAATAGGATAGTTTAACATCTGTGGATTCCCTCAAGACAGAAGAGCGTATCAAGAAGATAATGCTTTCAGATCTCCAGACTCTAGGACTCAAAAAAGCTATGGAAGTACAGGTACTTAAATTGTGGAAGAATGCAAGTTGGTCTTTTTTAGGTTGCGTTTGAAGCTTCATTAAGCATCTATAGCTGTATGTTACCTGAGCTCTTTGTCTTGTTCTGCTCACCTGCAAAATTCCTTTATAAAGATGAGTAAATACAAAGTGAGGAGAGGAGGAATAATAGATGAAGATTTATTTCTGTGATGGTGAACATAACTGTCTTTGTTCTCTGCAGAAGCTACTGCTAGATTGGAAACAAATGAACAGTATCAAGTATAGGGTGAAATGCATTTATTGGAATGCACACTGACTGTGAATAATGGACTATAGGTTGTTCTTGCATAGTTCTTTACTATGGCCTTTCTCTTCAGGGTACAGTAACAGAATTCAAGAGTCCAAATGAATTTTATATACAGATGAGTTCTCCAGAAGTTTTAGACCAGATCCATAAACTTTCTGTGAAACTGCAAGACTGTTATGCTAACACAGCTACTCAAGAGCAATATATTGCTATCAAAGGGGAAGTCTGCGTGGCAAGGAGTTCTCTGGATCAGGTAGCATCTGACTGTCCCTAAAATAACTACTCTATGTTGAGTACATCATGCGTTTGCATGTTCTGCTTTTATGTCTCCTGCAGGGGAGGTTGCTAGTTAGAGGTCTGTTTATTGTGGTGGAATTGTAATAACAAACTTTGTAACATCTTGAACTCAAAGTACTGAATGATTTTTTTTTTCTTAATTCCTCTAAAAAGTTTACTTTTATGTGTGTTTGTGTTCTCAAACCCTATGGGAGCAGTTTGTCCTATTGTGTATTGAAGGCTGTGGAAATTCGTAGTAAATCTAAATTGCTGTTGTTAGCTTGGAATATGACTGCTTATTTAAGTTACTCTTTACCTGACCTTTCTGACTGCTTTTCCATAGTCACCCCTAGTTCCCATTTCCCTTCCCATCCCCTTTTTTGTGTTTATTCCACTTTTTTCTCCTCCATTGTTAGCAGATCCTTGATTTGATCTGTAGAAGAGCCAATATTGATAGGAGTGTAACTGTCTTAACAGCAGTCAACCCTGCAGTGAGTTGTGTTCATTTGCTTCAAAATTGCTCAGTTGCCTTTGTTTAAAAACAAACCTGATAAAGTAAATGTTGAAGTATGTGTTTTAGTGAAGAATGCAGTAAATGTAATTGTTACAGTGTGTTCTTACTAAGAGCATTATTTATTGTCATGCAGACCTGGAGTAGAGCACTGGTTAAAGACGTGGATATATTGCAAAAGAAAGCACAAGTATTCTATATAGATTGTGGAAAGGAAGAAAATATTCCATTTTCCTGGATTAAAGCTCTACGCAAAGACATTGAACTGTTTCCTCCATGTGTGAGTTCTATTTTCCTAACAGTAGCTGCAATATTTTTTATTAATAGCTCTGAAATGGATGTAACTCTTGTCTCAGTAACTGTCATTGTCACAGTATTTTGTGTTCAGTGAAAATGATGCATAAGAAATGCTGTACTGCACTAAGGTTCACGTTCTGAAATGGTCTGTAGGAGTGAGAAGGGCTGCCTGACTATTTTCTTAAAATTCTGATTTTCTGAACTGGTAAAATAACTGCAGTATGATTGGGCTTCTGTTTCCCTTCTGTGCTAGAGGGCAGCAGGGAGACATCCTGCTTGAGTATTTCAGTCTGGTTTCATGTAGTGATGAACTTGGAGTGTGGGTAAACCTTGTTGCAGGTCTGAGCTGCAGGACTGTTCTGATAGTTCATCATCCAACTGAGTTCATTGCCATACTGTGTGAACGCCTTCCATTACAAAACAGATGGTCTAGCTTTAATCTGCAGGTGAAAATAACTTGCTTGACTTGACACAAAGAAAAGTAGAGAAGCATTCTTTCAACCAGTGACTGCTCCAAGTAGCAGCTGTTGGAACAATCTTTCGTAGTATGTTCAGGTGGCTCAGCTGAGTTCGTAAAAGATTTTGATAGCCTTGTTACCATTGACTCAAAACCTTCAGTGTCTACTGAGGATGGTTTATGACATGTACCTGTGGTCAGACATGATGTGATACCGCCACACCTTTTGTAATAGTCCTGAGGAAATGTGGCGTACAGCTTGAACATAATTTCATGTTTCTAATTACTTTGTAAAGGTGTTAGTTGAATTGATGGTGCTTCAGATTTCAACAGCAGCTTTTACTCTTAAATACTTGATGATCTTTTTGAGGACTTTATTTATTCACTATTTTAAAAGGCAAACCATCCTCTACCTTCTTTGTTCTAATGGCAATTCTTTCCAGGCAATTAAGTGTTCCTTTGCCAATTATGATCCAAAGCAAGGATGGAACGAAGGCATTGCCATCTTTTCTTCTCAGCTGATGGGGAAGACCTGTTCAGTAACTGTTGTTGATGTATTACAGGAGGAAATGATGTCAAGTTTTGCTGTAGATGTTGTTCTTCCAGATTGTAGTAAGTATTTGGGAGGGAATAAGGAGGGGGGAAAAGGGTTGAGAGGGGTGAAGAGCAAAACTGGTAAGTCTTTCATGTTTGCTTTCTCCATGCTCTTTCCCAAGACCCCTAGAAGGCTATTTTAATTTTGTATCTCTCCCACTCTACCTGCCCCGTAATTTTGTTCTTTGTTTTCTTTTTTTGCCTTTTGATAAGGAGGTCATTTTAGAATGGCTGTACCTGAAATATCTCACGTTTAATGACCATAAAGTTCTATAAGGTTAATTGTCTAGTGGAATCCTAAATCCCTTTTTTTACTGAAGTCTTGTTTATTTTTTTTGTTGT
Organism: Penelope pileata; assembly: GCA_013396635.1. Classification (NCBI taxonomy): domain Eukaryota; kingdom Metazoa; phylum Chordata; class Aves; order Galliformes; family Cracidae; genus Penelope; species Penelope pileata. Next base: position 555,086 of record WBMW01004623.1, on the reverse strand, counting down.
TTTAGTAGATTTACATAAATTTTGTACCATGCTTTTCCTTTTATCGCATGCATTTTTAACCCTTGAAAAGTGACAGCATCAGTTTCTAGTTCCACTCTAAGGATTTTACTAGTTCTTGCTATATTTTGCACATGTTTACTATTAAGTATCCCAAAGAAGGTGCACCACTGGATATGGTTGAATTTAGTTGGAGAGCTCTAAGCATTAGTGACAGTATGCTTTTCATATATTTTTTAATAGTATAAAATGCTTGTTGAGTGATAGTTGTGTCCAGTAATTTTATAGATAAAATGGCAGAAGCCTTCAAAGTCCAAAAGGTCTAGCAAAAAGAATTCTCAGCATGTTTAAATTCTGTAGCTTCATCTAGTATAATTTTTATAAGCATCTCTGAATCCTGCCTGATGAGGTTACATGTTTCAAAGTCATCCAGCTTTTGCTCAGTAACTACTTTTTTTTTTTTTTGTACAGTGTCAGAAAACAATTCTAAGAGAAGTAAAGAAAAAATACCTGAAGATAAAGAGCTGCTTTGCTATGGAAATTCAGCTGCAGAATGTGTCTCCGTGTGTATTGGAGACACATTTTCTGTTGTGGTTTCCCATGTTCAAAATCCAGAAAACTTCTTCTGTCAGCAGATAAGCAGTGGCCGTAAGTGACTTGTTGAAAACAAGCTGTGAGCTGTCGAGTGCAGCACGTTTTTCTTCAGCAGAGACTGTCCAGAGGGAGGCATTGCAGTTGTGTTTGTTTGACCTTATAATGGAGATTCTTTGTGGCTTTGGGCTGTGCCTCATTTAAAAGCCATGGTGCTGTAGAGGACGTTTTTGGCATCGTAAGTTGTTAATATCACTTATCATGTAGGTTGCTCTGAAAATAATGCCTCTTATTTGTTTCCATGGAAACTACAAAAGATACCAAGAGCACAGTAACACTATTTGATAGAGCAAATTCTCAGCTACCAAACCAAGCATCACTGTTTTGTCTCCATAAACATTCAGTAAGCACTGGTGAGTGTCAGCGGGTGCAATTTTTTCTGTGTGGAGAAATTCAGTTCCACACCTTTGCTTCTTATGCACTTCATGTCAGATGCCATTTTGTCAGACTGCCCCTCTGCCACACAGCAACAAAATGTAATGGAATATTGTCAGGAAGATTCAACCTCTGCTGCCACAGCACCAACATCCACCTCTGAGGTTATGGGCCAACATAATAAAACAGGAGGCGCCACGTCGGGATCAGCCCTCGTAACTTGTAGGGTGCTGGTTTGTGGGCAGTCTGAATAGTCCAAGGTAGAAAGATGGTACAGCATGGGTTTTAGCAATCTTCTCAAGTCAATTTGTATATTTATGTGGTAAATACATTTTCTCAGGTGTTCCAGAAATGTGTGTCAGTTTCTAATGATTCTGTTTGTTCCTGTAATGTGTTACTACTAGGGAGAAGTTGCCTTATAAGGGTGGGTGTGTGGACTGAGCTGCTTTGTTATATAGTACAGGGGGAATGTGAGTTTGAGAAGGGAGAGAAGGCCAGATAATAATGCCCTAACCCTGCTTCGTTCTCTTCAGCTGGAGTAGAGAATAAGAGCAGCTGCAGTGGGTCAGGATGCTGGGTTAGAGGGACCTTTGGTACACAGTGCCCATAAAGAGATGTCTGGGGGAGAAAAGCAGCAGAATGAGTCAGTGGGGTGTGTCCTAGCACTGTCTGGGTACGCAGTTATTTTCAGCTAAAAGGGCTTTTCAGCTGGGTGTGGTCTGGTGTATTTACTAATCCTTAGTGGGTTTCTCTTCTTTGTACTTGCTCAGTCTTCCTTTGAATTCTGAGTAGACTCATAGCATACAGTTGCTTTGACAAGAAGTTAGCTGGTCAGCTACCTGTGGTTTGAAGAGCTGTCTTTGTGTTTTTCTAGTATGGTTCCACTAGCATACTTCAGTTCCTACTGGATTCAGTTATTATGGGGTATTGGAAGAGTCCACGAGTCCACCTGTTGGTTTTTTTTTTGTGTTTTTTTTTTTTGTCCTCTTTACCATAGCTATTTCTCAAACTCATGCAAGGATTCTCTTCAGTGATACAGATTGAAGGGTCCTAGTTTTATCACTATTTTAGCATTACTTTTAACGTTACATGAAATAGCCTCTTTTATATTACAGTATGTTCTTTGAACTTAAGACTTGTGCATTTCCTTAATAATTAAAGGCAGTATATGTTCCAAAACCTGTGTATTTTAACATCAGGTCGTCTTGCTGAGCTTCAGGTTCGTCTTGGTGAACACTGCAACAAACTTCCCAGTAGTCCTGATTTCCATCCCATTTCTGGAGAGGTATGCTGTGCCCAGTTCACAGGTAAAGGTGGAATGAAAGCATGGCTCTTAATTTATGTTGTTATAACTTATTACCAAATTTGAAAAAGTTTTATAATTTTGTTTAGAAATGTTTCATACAAACATTTATTAGCTTAATTTTAGCTGTGGATAGCACTTGGTAGTGCTTTGTGCTTGTTTTTTTGTTGTTTTTTTTTTTTAAATTTATTAATGGTAAATGATGACATCTATCAAATTCTAGTTTTAAAAAAAAGACCATAAAGTGGTCCCTTCATTAAGCAAACACATAACACGGGATTCCTTTTTGAATAAAGGAGCTTTTTAAGAGGCAGTGAAGGAATGGGTTTTGTGTTGTTAAGCTCCATTTCTTGTGACTAGAAGTACAGACTTGAAACTTCAGACCCAAAAAGAGGGACAGAAGAAACAAGATTGTATATAACATTGTTGCCCTGATAGGATTCTTCACAGCATATTCTGTAGCAAAGCCCTGATAGTTTTGAATGGTATGTGCATAATGCAGTTTCCATCCCTTGGTTATCACTGATGTCAGGTTTCTGCAAGCCTCATCACACAGTTGAATCTTGCCTAAATGTAGGCTACTGTTCTGCATGAGGCAGCATTTTGTGCTAGGAATTGATATTTCTATATGAAAGAAATAACTTTTATTGTAAAAACATGAAGTCCTGCTTGCTTGAGTGCAATAGGATAATCTTTTCCTCACAGATCATTCTCCTTTTCATCCATCTTTTAGCGAGGAAGAAAAAAAGCAAAAAACCAAAATGAATATATTGCTGCTGTTGTACCTTTTTGCTGGTCAGAAATGATTGCTGCTATAACTTTTTGATCTAGCAGAATTCCTGTTCATTTGTTATCTCCCATGTGTTTTTTCTACTTCAAATAAGTTGTGGAACTGTACAAATGCACTGAAATATATTTTCTCACATTCAGAAAAAGGTATCACTGTTAATAAGCTGTCTCAGTGTTTTCAGTGGGCGTTAGTTTTAGGTCCTCAGGAAAAAAACCTAAGTACCTCAGGTGTCTTGATAAATCTGAGAGTAAGTTTGTGTTTCTATCTGAAATATTTTAATTGAGTTGAATTACTTCAGTTATGTTGAATCTGTCATTTGGGTCAGTTGAGATCCTGTTGTTTTTAAAAATATATTGAATTTAATTACATTGTGTGGGTATAGTACTTAATTTTTTCTTGCAATATACATTTGTGTGTGGTGGATTCTTTACGGAAAGAATGAGTTTGCAACCCGTAACTCACAAGAGTAGCGATGGTGGTAGATGTCTTCATAAGGTTTTGGCAAGCTTTGTGTGAGCTCTAGTGTTGCTGTTTCACATCTCATATTGAGAATGCCATTATATTTGATCTGCCCAAAATATCATTCTGTTCTTGGAAGCCAAAATAAAATATAATGAACATCTGTATCTTCCTTTCTAGAAGACAATCTTTGGTATCGTGCTGCCGTTGTATCGTACACTTCTGAAAATAACGTGCTGGTGGGTTACATAGATTATGGTAACTTTGAAGTTCTTCATCCAACGAGACTTCGTCCTATGATTCCAAAGTTAATGGACTTGCCAGCTCAAGCCATAACATGTGCCTTGGCAGGTATGAAGTAAATTCAGCTGTTTCTCTTGGGATAAAGGGAAAATAAATAACGTCCAGTTACCACATGTGCAGTATCTTGAATTCAAGAGTGGAAATACTAGTAGGCATTACTTTCAGAATTCTTAATTAACTGCTGTAGCATATTTACAAGACGTGACAAATCTTTCCTAACCTACTTAGTGACATGAATACTTAAAAAACTGCATTATGTTAACATGTTTTGCATGTGCATTTGTTCTAAGCAAAATTCAGTCAACTACTGGTTTTGTGGAGTTCTTAAATTTGTTGTGGTTTTGATACTGCTAGAGAAGGTAAAACTTCATGGTGTATTTCTAAATTCAAAACTGTGTCTGTTCCCCTGGGACAAACCTAGGCAAACTACTGGTACACTCATCTCGCAGGCTTGTGCATTCTGTGAGGTTGGAAAGGACTTTGACACTTCCTAGTTCGTCCCCTTGTCTCAAGCCAGGATTGTTACCTGTTGTTTTTGACACATTTGTTTAACTTGCTGTTGAAAATTGTTTATTCCCTATTATTCATTGCACTGTGCAAGATAGCCCATCCCTTTGCTTCAGTATCCTTGCCTTAGAATATTTGATCTCTATCCTTTAGAATACTTGATATTTAACCTGTTCCTTCAGGTTTTACTTGGTAAAGTTCAGAGCAGTATTTGGGCTTCTTAATTTGTAGGAAAACGTAAAACATTGCTTGCTTCCTTCGTATTCAGAGAGGGAGCCAATGCATATGGAATGAGACCTAAAGAAATCAACTTTCTGGAACAGATCATGTTGTCTGTAACTGCTAACGAGTATTCTAGGACTGAGAAGGCTCCTAAATACAGGGATACAAAAGGCCATCAGATGAGTTTTTTCCTGATTTAGTCAAGGATTACTGCTGCATAAAATATGTTCCTGGAAGACAGCTGACTTTTGCTGACCTGTTACTATAAAGTTCTGATTATAACTTGCATTTTTGGAAATGTAGTGTTAAGTTTTAGAAAGAACCTTATAGTAGCAGGTACACTGGTTGGAAGTTGGTGGTGGTGTTCCAAACGTACGTTCAAAACCATAGTTGTATTCTTGAGATCCAGACACTGACACTTCTTAGACATTTATACTAAGTAAGTATTAAATCTGTATTCACACTTTCTGTGTAAATAGACTACTAGCTGGTTGTACATTATCTTGGCAGATTTTTACTAAACCAAAGTACTGCAGAAATGTAGAATCTGAATAATTGTTTTTTGAATCTTGAGGAGTGAAGGGGAGGTCTTTGGTGTATCTGCTGCTTAATCTATTGCTTTAAACATTCTTGTTTGTACCCTTCTACGTATTGTTGAGACCTGGACTATCCTCAGAATGTTTCCATACTGTTTGACCTTTTTTAGATGTAAAGCCACCGTTGGGAGCCTGGACCTCAGAAGATATTTCTGTTATGAAACAGTTAGTAAAAGACAAAGTGTTGACAGTGAAAGTAGTGGATAAAGAGAGTTACAAATCTGTGGTGGAGCTCACAGATGCATCGGTCATTCCAGAAATAAATATATCAAGATATCTCTTAGGGAAAGGCTGTGCAACTGAAGCATCAAGGGTGACCTTGCCAGCAACTGAAGTGGGCAGTGTTAAGCAAGCAAATAGTGAGTACAAGCACATCCTGCTAAAGTGGTAGTATTTAACATGCTGTGGTGAAGTTGTAATTGGGTACTTCTAGAAAACCATACGAGAATTTCATTTTCTCTAGCTGGAAGTCTTAAAATTTCCAGTTCAAGTAGAATATGACTAGTTAGTACCTGCCTATTTCTATCCCCTTGTCCTTTAGCTCGTCTTCGTTGTCTGAAACCATGTATTCAGTCCTTCAGAAGCTGATTAGCTGCAGTAGCCTGTGTCTCAAGACTTAAAGGGATTAGTTGCCTAAACTGCCTGTTTTGCATGTAGTGACCAAAACTTTGAGAGATTTGCAACTTTTCTGTCAGATTTCTCTGTATTTTGGGAAGATTTCTAACTCTTAAATGAAGCATGCCAGGATGTTACTTTCCGTTCTGTGTTTCGTAAAACTGTGTGGTTTTTTTTCTGATCTGTATTGTCTATGCATAGATCTGCATAGATGTGTATTATGTATGTACTGGAAACTGAGGGAAGTCTCTGTGTTGAGGCTATATCCAGATCCCTTAATTTTGACCTTCTTCACCAGATGCTTATGGCCAGAACATGGCTGTTTCTTACCTGCATTCAGATGGGTAAGGAATTGTATATAAAATTCAAACTAACAGTGACTTGTTGTCACGTTTATGCTCAGACACATCTTGATCTGTGGCCATCATAGTGGATTTATTTTGTGCTCAAGTTTCTTGGTTACTCGTGAATCATCTGAAAACAGATGATGAACTTCTTTCTTAAGTGTTCTAAAACTTGTACTTTATCTACTGGGCTTGGATCAGATAGATCTTTGCCAGCTTGAGAAATAATTTTTCAGTAGCTAGTTTGCTTCATTTAGCTATAAGCAATTAGATCCACCATTGTATAAGAGTAGATTTTTATTAACTCACCAGAAATCAATAAACAATACATTTTTTAGTTAGAGAGTCGATTAGAAAAAATGCCATAATCAAGTAAAAGAACAAACAGTTATATTCCACCGTTATTAAGCATCCTGAAACTTGTTCTAAATTTTTGAGTTCATATCATCTGTTCATATTTTTTTTTCTTGTCAATCTTTCTTTCCTCTGGAGTAGAAAATTCAACTCCATTTCTACTTTTTTGAGCATATGTCTCAAAATACGGATTTTTTTGTCTTTCCCTAAATTGTTCACAGTATGAGGACAGTTTTGTATTCCACCAAGAAGAAAGAAGACTTGAGAGCCCGGTTTCTTTACTTTTCCTGTTGGCAGTATGACTTACAAAGTAATGTATCATCAGAGGAAATACTGGGCAGATGGAGCATATCAGCATGGTCATTCTTATTCTTAAAACTTTCTTGAACTTCCATTTTCAGAAAAAACTTAATGAGGAAGGTTTACCAAAGTTAGAGGCTAGTCCCTACTTTACTGTAGCCTTAGAAGGGCTGACACGTTCTGTACATCCTTCTGTCGACCACAAGCTGTAACAAATTTAACAGTTACTAAAAATACAGAACACTGCAATCAAGTGCTGATGGAACAGATGATGGCTCCTCCAGCGTGTCATAACTTTGTTTTCATTTAATATATTCAACTTCTTTCAGGTACTTTGAGGATAGTGGACATTACAAGTTCTTGCAGCCAGTCTTTCTTTTTAATCCTTTTGTCTTTTTCTCCTTTGAACCTTTCCAGGAATCTTGGTGACTTGTTTCCCTCTTCTGTGCTCCTTACCTAGGAGGATAGGTAGGGGGAGTAAGGAGCTGACTTAGATCTTAGGAACTAAGATTCCAGAGTCTATGTTGCTCAGATTACTGTATAGTCTGAACCTTTCTGTGATCACTCCTCACTGCCTGTCTGTCTTGCCCTTCTCTGTAGTGATCAAATACACGAAGCAGTTGGCACATTTCTCTTGCTTGCTTTTATTCCTCAAATAGGATCTCACTGGTAGTTAGTCTGTTGGACTATTTATAATAAAAAGTCATAGTATACAAAGAATGAGTGTGCAAGGTGTGTGATCTTCCCCCACCCCCCTTTATAAAAGGTGTTTTAATTTCTCTTCCTCTACTTCTCTCTTTCTTCTCTAGCGGACCTGGCAAACAAAAAAAAATATGAGTGGAATAAACTAACTCCTAAGCAAACGGTAGATGTGATAGTGTGTACGCTTTACAATCCAGGAGAATTCTACTGTCAGATTTCAAATCACTGTGGTAAGCTTCTTCAGCTTTTGTCTTCATAGTTTCTTTGCTTTCTGATTTGTCACTGTTTCAAGTGTGTTTATAGCACCAAATCTTACCTCTGAGTTTGTGTATGTAAGAGGAAAGAGTACAAGTAAAATGATGAAAAAGTTGCATTATGGTATGTAGTGACTGAGATGAAAATCTGAAAATGTTGAAGCTAAGTAGTTGAATAAAAGTTAATCTTAACAATGTAGAGAAAAGTATAACCATAACCTACACAAGAGATACCTAAGCAGAAGGTGGCACGTGAGAGGGATGTTTCCTGGGTGCACACAATGGTGGTGGGACTCTTCTAATACTGTGTCCTGTTCTAATTTTTAAGAAGTTAAAGATTTAAAAGAGATGAAAGAGTATGAAGAAGAGAAAAAGCATGCTTTTTGAGACTTGACTTTATCTGAGATAAGCTCAGAAAATCTTGCTTCTCTATTAACATATAGAGAGACTTTCAATAGCTACTACCTTTTTAACCTAGTTAAAAAAGAACATAATGAAATTCACTAGCTGTAAGTGGAACCTGAATGTATTGAAATCAAAAAATACAGCGTAGGCTGATTGGATTGGAAGGAATAACAGCTTCTTAAATAGGAAATTTCAATGAAATCTTCTATTGACTCTTTTGCTGTATAGCTTATACTCAAAAAGTATTGATAAAGTTCAATCCAGCTTATTTCACTGATTTTTGTCTTTAATTCTTTCTCTTTTTCAGAGTTGCGTGCTCTAAATGTACTTAACAAATCATTGTCTGAATACTGTCAGAAAACTCCTCCAAATGTTTTTAAGCCTGAGAAAGGAGAACCTTGCTGTGCTTTTTTCTCTGGTAAGTAACAGACTAACATATTTCAGTTTTACAGGGTGAACACAAAGTTGGGGGGGAAAAAAAAAAAGAAAGAAGAACTACCCCTTCCCGCCCCCCCAAAAAAAAAACTGATAGTTTTTATTGTTAGAGGATAGTGAAGAATTGATTTTATCATTAAATGTGTGGTTTATTTATTTATTTTAAATCAGATGATGGCAACTGGTACCGTGCTTTGGTGCAAAATGTTACTTCAGATGGAGTTGTTAAAGTTCGTTTTGTGGACTATGGAAACGTTGAGGAAGTGCCACTGGATAAAATACGGCAGATTTCATCCTCTTTCTTAGAGCTGCCATTTCAAGGAATTAAATGCTGGCTTTCAGGTGGATGTTCTTACAGATTCTCTCCTTAAAAGTGCTATTGCATTTAGTAATGAGAAACTTGCTGCTTGTGGGAAAGGAGATGATGGCATGGTATACTTACAGAACTGTGTTTTATCATAAATGTCTGTGTTGCTTCCAGCCTCTGGAAATTGTTGGAGCTACTGTTTTAGCCTTACAACACAGCACACTGACATTTAACAGGAAAATGTTCTTTGCTGAGCTCCTGACGGTGTTGTAGAGTGATCTGCATGGAGGTTACTTATGGACGTACTGGTCAAAGGGAACTTGGAGTTCTGCTTCATCTGTAGCACTTGCTAGCTTTTAGTTGCTGCTTACTATAGGATTAAATGTGCTTTCCTGAAACTTAGCTATTTTTCAATTTTTTTGCAGGCAAAGGAGCTCATCTGATTTATGTAGCGAGCTGGCTACATTAAGCGCTCTGTAGGAATGTTTCATATGATTTCTGCAGAACTTGGCACTGTACTGATGTTTCCCTGTCTTTGCCAAATCTCCTTGCCTCCTTCTTCTTTTTATGTTCCAAATCACTCAGTCCTACAGGGCTGTTGTTCCTTGCTAATGTAGTCTACTCAGTTTAAAAATAAAAAATATAGAAAGGAAGAAAAAGCTCAAAACTACATTTTATCAAGGCACGTTCTTCTTTTCTTTTTGCCTCTTAAAGCATGATAGTTTTCTGCTCCCTTTGTGAAAAGGCTGTATTAAACTGCTTCATACACAGTCTTAACAATGTTGTTTTTGCTAAGATATAATGATTTACTTGATAGAGTAAAATGTAGAAAACGGAACATGAGAGTCCTGATGAAAGTAGGGGAAACCAGTTAGCAAGTATGAAGTGCGATGTGTATCCATCCCTAAGGTAGCAAAAGTAGCCTTGGTATTTTGAGTTGTCTTCTTAGAAAAAATCTGAGGAAAATGCAGTGTTGGATAAAATCAGTTAATGGAGTTATTTTGAACAGATCTCCTATTTCCTAGGTATAAAGCCTGCTAATAGCAAGTGGAATCGAGGAGCCATAGAAAGATTTCACAAGTGCACCGCAGGGGTGAAGCTTCAAGCCAAAATAACTTCCCTTTCCAGGGATGGAGCCGGTGTAGAGCTTATTGACAATTCCATGGGTTATCCAAAAGTGATTAATGAGATACTGACTTCTGAAAAATTGGCTGTGAAGGAAGATGTGCAAGATAAAAATAATTTTCCAAATAAATCTGACAAAAAAGGTAACTAAATGAATGTTAACTTGTAGATCAAACCAGAATTTTCAGCATTCTAGCATTTAACCATGTTCTTGCCATTTAACCATAGACGGTATCAATAGTGAACATGCTTAGTTTTGAGTGTATCATGAGATTTTTGCAATTAGACATAAGTGTCCTGCAGGTGGCATTACAGACAAAAGAAGAAAAGTGAAAACAAGTGGGTTTGTCTTAGATGCATGTTTTGCAAATGTTTGACAGTGGAGAGTTGTAAGTTTGCTCCATGAGTGACACTTTTTCCATGTTTACTTTCCAGTATCTTATTTTTAAGTGTTTTCTTTTAATTAAGTTCTTTCATATGCTAATAGTTAAGAAACAGAAAATTAAAGAATTATTTTGGTTTATATTTCTCTTGAAGTAAAGCAGTCTGTAAAGTTCAAAAGGATATTCTATAAGAGATACAACATGTATCTGCTTGGAGAAAAGCATCATGCAGCATTTTCTTGTTCTTTGTATTAGAAACCTCCCTTGGGCACTGGGAGTCAGTAGTGTTGGCTATGGATCAAACTGTATCTGTCTGTGTGACAGAAGTTAAAAGCCCAGACTTGTTTTATGCTGTACCAGCTCAAACTAAAGGTAAGAAAACGTTCTGTTCTCTGTTCCTAATATCAGTAAAGTTATTGCTGCAAGTCAGTTAATAAAGGGAATGCCTATAGTGAACTGCACTGCATGGAAGCGTAACTTGGACAGCTGAAAAATAGATAAAAGTGCCAAAGGTAGGGGCAGAGGACCTTAAGAGTAAGTATGCTCTTCATTACATGGAAACACGGTTCATCATCAAATACTTTTTCTGCAGACCAAGAGAAACTACTTAAGCAAATGATTGAACTACAAGACTATTGCAAATCTTGTAAGAAGCAGCCTTTCAAACCAAAACTGGGTGAAGCCTGTTGTGCCAGGTTTTCAGGTGAGGGAATCTTTCATTCTTGTGTAAAACACGTGGGGTTTTTTTGTTGTTGTTCTGTCAAAAAAAAGTTGAGTGTTTACAGTTCTCTGTATTATTTTGCAAAATACAGCCTGGTTGTGTTTTTAGAGCAAAGTAATTGTGACAGTCCAGAGGAGAAAGGGGGAAATATCTTGTGCACTGCATAATCTACAGAACAGGACATACTCTGCTGATAGATTAGCTCAATGTTTAGGGGAAAAAAAAAAAGTGTTGACTAGTAATAATTAAATGTTGACTGCGTGTGTGTTGCTACAGGAGATCCAGCTAAGTGCTGATCAGCCTTAACTTAGTATTTACTATAAAATAATCATTAGTGCTTGATCACATAACAGCTCATGGGAAAACAGGAAAGATTAATTGAAAATACTATGCAGAACGTAAACGTGCATTTAAATGTTTCTTGGTTGTTTCTAATGTCCAGTGATGGCATTTCTTGTTCAGAGCTCTTCAGAGTAATTGATGGAGAAAAGAATATACATTTTTATAATACAAATATTTATATATAATATACATTTTTATAATATAATTATATAAATAATAAAATACATTTTTACAATGTATTTTGTTATGTGTAATGTAACATTTTTACACATTTTTATATTATAAAAATGTATTTTATTTATATAATTATATTTAAACAATTTATATTTTATTTATAATTATGTTTTTATTTATATGAAAATGAAATTATATGCATATATTTTAAATCTTGGCTATGTTTTAAAAGTGAATGTTGCTGGAAAGCAGAGCTAAGGGCTAGCAGTACAGTGTGCAGGAGTCCTGAAACAGCATTGCAGGAAAAATCTTCTCTGAATGAATTGGGCAACATTCAGAAAGAAACACTTGAATCAGTTTAATACTGTAGTCAGAAACTATTCTTTTGTTCTTCTGTGGGTTTTTGTCTTGTCAAGTGACCTTCTGTTTATACCAGACTATTTAAACATTCCTACAAAACTGTAGATCTGAACCTTCTTGTTCTCACTGTAATTCGTGTTTGCGAGGGAATACTTCACATGCGATTCTTCTTGTTTTAATACTTCCAGGTGATGGGTGTTGGTACAGAGCCCTTGTTCTAGAAGTTTCTCAGTCCACAGCTGAAGTACTATTTGCAGACTATGGGAACACAGAAACTTTACCACTTGCAAATATGCTGCCAATCACTGATTCCTACTTAAAGCTTCCATTTCAGACAATTACATGTTCACTTGCAGGTAAAAACAAAACAAAAACCTGACTTTTTTTATTGAATTCTATTATAAATCAATGTCTATTCTGATGCTGGTATTTGTTCCTTAATAATGACAAACAGGATCTGTTGAAATAGCCTTCACAGTGTTAATCAGTATACTGTTTCAGAAAATGTTCTTAACTAGCTGTAGAATCTTAGCTATCCGTTATGAAAATTTAGTGTTCTGTTTTCAAAAGCTGTGACATTATTTGTAGCATTAATTGATATACAGGAACTTGTCACAGAACAAACTTGATTATTATACTTTTTTTTTTTTTAGGAATAAAGAAAGCTGAGTGGTCGCCATTGTTGCTTGACAAGTTGAAAGAAATGTTGTTGAATAAATACGTCACAATTACAGTGAAAGGAATTAATGGAAATGTTAACTTGGTAAAAGTGGAGAAACTGTATGAAAATGGTAGTCTGAATATAGCAGACAAATTAGTAACAGAAGGTTTGGTCAAATACTCCAAAGCTGAAAACTCAGATATTGCACATCAAGGTACTTATTTTCACAGATGTTTAAATTTAAACTTAATTTCAAGTACTGTGGGTGCTCTTCTAAGAATTTTGTTAAATTCCACATACCAATTCACACACAAACAATGCTTGCCTAGTGTATCTAACTCAATTCATTTACTTCGTGTGTTGTTTGTTTTTGTAGGCAATGGAAGTGAGACCAAATGCTGCTGCACAGAATTAAAAATGCAAGTAAGATTCAGTCCGAACAGTACTTTTTTTATGTTTCCAGAATTTAGGAAACCTTACCTAGGAAGCAAGGGGGAGATAATAGCTTATTGATACAGTGAAGATAAGCAAAAGGAATATTCCCATACTTTTCTCATTTTTTCTACACGGCAACAATTAGAACACCCTGAAACTTAGATGACAGAGTATAGATCACACAGATTTCACCAGCCCGTATTTTGCCACACATCCAACTCTGGTTTTGTTTCTGTTTTTTGTTTGTTTTCCCCCTAGAGTATAAGGGCTCAGGGATGTTACCTGATGTTATCTGCCGTGTAAAGGTAGTTGCAGTGTTTTGCATGAACTGAATCATTTTGACTAGAGGCAACTGGATTTTTTTTCCGGTAACAGCTGTGTTTTGCTGTGGATGCAACTTGAAGACAGCTGTATGTGTAAGGAAACTCTTACAATGTGTATTTCAGGTAGCACAGATGAATATTAATGTATGCCACATTTTGTCTGGGAGCTAGGGATGAGAATTTAAGCTTGCTAGAATCTTTGAACTTGTAACTGTTTGATAGTTTCAAGAGCTTTTCCTCTGTGTTTGGTAGGGAAAAAAAAAAAGTTTCTAGCAGAAGTGGCACATTCATGTGATTTTTGAAGGCTTTGTATTTTTAAGCATTCTAATTTTTGACTTAAGCGACTTACGAAATACCAGGAACAACTTTAGATTACTGAAAGTTATTTGAAATTTACCAGAAAAGATGCATCAGCCTTTCCTGAGGTGAGCCTGTTTGTCAGAGGAATGAGCAGCAAAGCTTTGAAATTTAAAGGCAGAAACCCCCTTACAAAGGTGTTTTGGTATTTTTTTCAGACAGGCAGCTAGGCCAAAAGCAAAAATAGGCACTGCTATATTTTGGAGGTAAGAAGAGAGCATTTCTCTTCAAGGTGGTTCAGAATCTCACTGTTGCAGAGCCAGCGTTCACCAGCAGCTCAGTGGCAGAAAGGCAGTATAACTATGCTGTTCTTGGTTGTAGTTGGTCTCCCTGTCCCACATTAATGTGTGGAACCTCCTTTTCCCTTCCCCCTCTGTATCTCTATGATCTTCCAATGCTTTAGAGTTTGATCTGTCTAATCTTGTCTGGCTTCACTTTGGTTACCTTTTTGTCATCCTTCTTCATTCCACTAAGTTTGGCTCAAAATTTTACAATGTGAAGAGAAGATAGAAGATTTTGATGTCAGTTAAAACATCTGGAAATAGACTTGTGTGAAAAAACAAATTTAACATCTGATCTCAGTCTTAATTTTGAGTATTCCATCAATTCTGGTCAATAAATTTTCTTAAAAATAATAAAAAATTGGGATTCTACTGTGTTCTTCTCTGAAGATTTCATTATAGAAAGGAACTGTATGTATATTCAATGAACTAATATGGACTTTGTCCGAATTCATAATTTTAGGATCTGACGTAATCTGAAATCACAAATCGTTTTATTGCTATTTTTAATACTTTGCTTCTTCCACAGCTTAAAAAACATGAACAGATTCTCCACTTCCTTTTAGACAAATACGGTAATCCAGATGGATACAATGAAATGAAAAAGCTGTTGGATAGCTGAGTCTCTGACATGGGCTGTTTCATTTGTATGTAAACCAGGTTACTGCAGTTCCTTTTTTGGAAGACCAATTGCATTCATCATTCCAAAAACGAGAGCTGCTTCCTAGAACTTCTGCTGTTTAAAAACCTGTATCAATCTGTATGTTCGGACTGTTATTATTAAATATATAACTTGAATGATTACAAGGCTGAAAGCTGCATTTTCTCTTCTGTTTTTGTTTGATACCACAGTGTTGGTAAGATTTTTTGCTTTTATTTTGCTGTTGAATGCACATAACTTTACGGAACTGTCATTGCGCCCTGAGTATATTCTGTAAACTGATCTAAAATGACTGTAATCATAAAGCTTTCTTCAACTTTAGTACTATTAATTTTACTTGAAAAATTATATCTTTATTACTCTTTCAACTTAATTTCATGCCCGTGTAAAGTTGAACTGAAATTTTTCTTTATAAACTTCTTTGCAGTATCATTAAAGGCTGAATCTTGTCTTGGACTGCATATAGGTAGTTCTCAAGTCAGTAAACACAAATATGCACAAGTCTTCATGTACACATGCACCTGTGGATTTAATTTGCACCTGTGAATATTTTGAAGTGAGTTGTGTTAGATTTCTGCTCTGTCTCTTACAGGTGTCTGCCCTATCGAGATTACTACCGTCACTTTTCTCACACTAATAGAGAAGTCCTATTCTGCAATATGACAAGCCATTAATAATTTGATTCAGTATTTCTCTAATGTAGCTGATACGTTGTTATCATTCCTGACTAATCCAGTGACAGCAAGAGATGTCAAATGGCATCATGCTCACAGAGCACCATAGATAGTTATTGAAGCTGCAGGGATACCTTTTTTCTTTTGAAGTAAATAGGTTAAGTTCTGGCTCTGTTCAAAGTGGAAAGATGTTGAAATTTCTTTGTCAAAGTAAAATATTTGTGTGACTTAATGTTTCATTACACTTGATTTGCCTCATACTTTCTATCTGTTAGTTATATCTTATTCTTGCTGGGGAAAAAAAAGCGAATCTTTGCTTATTCTAATTTGGCATAAAAAGAAAAAACAAACATTGGAAGAAGTGATTGGTGTTTTACTTATATGCAGTATCCTTCTAGACAGTAAAAGAAAAGAGACTTTGAATGGTTCAAAGACTTATTTCACTGCATTTCAGGTGAAATCTCACGGAACATTGATGTAAGGACAAATCAAACAGGAAATATGGAAAGCTCTTAGCCTTATGTAGCCTTGGCTGCCTCCTGTTCTGTTTTTCTCTGCTCCTTTTAATCTGTAATTGTCACCTACAGAAAAGGCTTCAAACTCCTATCAACTCCCAATTATATACTAAGTATATAAATGGTAATAGAGAAACCACTTTTGAAGTAAATTTCCATGTGAGATAGTGTCTGAACAAAGGATGTAATAAGAGAGTTGATGCTGTAAGATTATGTATCTCTTAAATTTTATTTACAAATCTATCCTCAAAAATAAAAGTGAACTGAAACTCTGAAATAACATGGAGCTTCTGGAATAGGAGCAATACAATTTTAATAAAAGCTATATAGCACTGCAAAACAACGGGATTTCATTTTAATCCTCAAAAGCCTGATTCTTAAATGAAAATAGTGATGGAGGAGCTGTGGTATGCTTACTTAGTTTGGTATTTTTGAGCATTTATTACTGTAGTAATAATACAGCACTGTGCTGTAGAGGTAAGGGATTACAAAATCGTTTAGTTCTGTGTGGGATGTGCGTGATGCTCCTCAACTAACAGCTACCTTTGGATACCTTCTTTCTTTAATCTTTTACTCACTCTGAAGGTCCTCTTTGTTTGGAAGAGCGTTCCTCATGGCAGGGGTCAGCTGCTCTGTACTGCCTGTGACGCAGCAGCCCCTGCGCTGGTCCAGGCACAGCTTCGTGTGGGACTAAGCACCCCAAGGCTTTGTAGCTATTCCTATCTGCAGAAACTACAAAGTTAACACTTTTTTTTGGAAAAAAAAGTGTTAACTTACATAGTTCTCTCTTCCTCCATTACCCATCTTCAGTTGTAGAAAATCCTAATTTTAAAGATGAGCCCTAAATAATTCCTCTGGGTGTAATGGGTGAGAATTTGGTATTCACGTGTGGGTGAAGAATAGTTTTCTACAGAAAACAAACATTAAGAAAACAAAAAAAGCACATGAATGGAGTTTGCTCTTCGAGGCAGCGAGTTGTGTCCCAGCTGCTGGCTGTGTGCCAGGGCTGTTCAGGTGTGCTGAACTGGCAGCTCTGCGTGGGCTGTTGGCTGACCTGATATAGCAGAACAGCTCTCGAATGCAACCTAGAGCAGTGCTGCTTTGTTTTCCAAATCTCGGCACATTTATGAATGGAGATGGATGGGGATCACACCATGAAAGAGGCGGTCAGGTGTGCCAGCACCACGCGCTGTGAAGGTAAAATGCCCCTCAATCCACATTTTTTAGCCGACATCCTCTGTACCGTAAGATGCTTATCCTCTTGCCGTTCGCGACTTCCTGCTCTCTGCTCTAAAGGCGGCTGTAGCGCAGTGCCGGCTGCCGCACGGGCTCTGCACGCCCCCGACCTGCGGGACGGGACGGGCAGGGGCTGGGCTGCTGCCGGCTCCTCCTCTCCTCCTCCCGCAGCCGCGGAGCCACCGAGGAGCGGAGCGCCGGTGAGGAGCGGGCAGGGAGCGGCCGGGTCCCCCGAGGAGCAGCGCCCGGGTCGGTCGACAGCGGGGTGGTGGGGTTGGGGATGCGAAGGTGGGAGGCATCGCCCCAAAGCCCTGCGGTGCGGCCCAGGGGTGGGGGGTGCTGGGGGCAGGCTGAGCCCCGCCGCCCGTGTGCATGCTTCGGGGGATCGGCCCCCCTGCTTGGGCGAGGGATGGAGGTGTTGGCTCTTGCGAATGGGCAGTACTGCGCTGGGTTGCTGACAGCGAACAGCCGGAGCGAGCCCTGCCCCGGT